>OY821520.1:190439477-190771977 GCA_963682025.1 Cordilura impudica | reverse complement strand
GATGTTACACATAAAAAGTAAAATTGATTAAAAAAGACGCATATTAATATAAAACCAGCAGAGCCCAGCGCTCGAAATTCGAGTGCAAATTCTAGGAAATTTAATTTTTTCATTCAATTTTTTTCTTTCAATGTTTTTTTAATCTATGTCTATATGAATATTTAAATAAAATTCATTAAATTATTAATTTTTAAAAAAAAATTCATTAAATTTCATTATAAATGATTGTCGAACACACAGAAGGTATAAAGAGCCTAAAGGTATGCTTATCAATTTTAGCTAATTCATAAACACACACACAGCAATGTATAGTTTTTTTTAAGCTTAAATATGTGTTTTATGTATGTGTTATAGCATCTTTAAATGATTATTAGTCCAAAAAGATGTACAAGATGGTGCACATCTGTAAATAAATACCTTCAAATGGTATATTTTTTGTCAAAGTCCGTTGGTAACTGAGAGTGTAGAAGAAATCACAAGAAATCGCCTTGCCTATTAATATAATATATCTATACTAATATAATAAAGAGGTAATGTGTGTTTGTTTGTTTGTTTGTTTGTTTGTTTGTTTGTTTGTTTGTAGGAGGTAATCTTCGTAACTACCCATCTGATCTTCCTGAAATTTTCACAGAGTCTTACTGCGGATATGGGAAGTGCTATAGGCTATAATTTTGTAAATATTTTTGGTGGGCGTGGCACCTCCCACACAAAGTAAATTTTTAATATCATATACATATAACGAGTACTATGATAGGCAGAACTTTGCAAATTTGTGTGAGGTCACCCATTGTTAATATAAGTAGTTACGTCGGAAATGGGCGGGATCGAATAAGTGGACGTGGTACCTTCCATACAAGTAATAGTTCAATTTTATGTATCTCGAGTAATGTGATAGAGAGAGCTTTTCAAAATTTTCTGATGTCACCTATTATTAGTGTGAGTAGTCGGATGCAAAATGGGCATAGGTTCTTCGTGTGATTAGTCGAACAAAAAAATGGGCGTGATCGGAGCAGTGGGCGTAGCACCACCCATGCAAAGTAGATATCTAATATCATATAACTGGTGTACTATAAAAGGGAAAGACTCGACATTTTGCATGAGTCCATCAAATATTAATGTGAGTAGTCCAATAAATATTGGGCGGGATGGGATTAGTGGGCGTGGCACCTCCTATGTAAAAAATATGAAGCACTATGAAAGCGACAGTCTTCTGACAAGTTCATTAGTTAACAATGTGATTTGTCGGGGATAATATATCGCCAAAATCAAAAATCGCCAAACGCAAAACTCGCGAAAAATAAAAATCGCCCAAAACAAATATCTTTAAAATCAAAAATGGGCAAAAGCAAAAATCGATAAAAAGTAAAATTGCCAAATGATATTCTAAGTTCAAGGCCAATAGTTAAGTGTTGCCAGATCTAATATGGATAATCCATCTTCTTCTCATGGGCAGCTACATGTACCTTGCTCCAGGGTAGGAACGCCGAAAAATCTGATAATTGTTGTACCGAATGAAAAACAAAAAACATTGTATATCAGCATCAGCAAGCATTGAAAAAAAATCTATACTTATAACCTATACTAGCATAATAAAGATTAATGTGTGTTTGTTTGTTTGTAGGAGGTAATCTCCATAACTACTCATCTGACCTTCCTGCAATTTTCACATAGTCTTACTGCGGATATGGGATTGCTACAGGCTTGAATTTTTCTAAATATTTTTAGTGGGCGTGGCACCTCCTATACAAAATATATTTTTAATATCATATATATTAAGTACTATGATAAGAAAGCTTTGCAAATTTGTCTCAGGTCATCTATTACTAACGTGAGTAGTCAGACAAAAAAATGGGCGGGATTAGACAAATGCGCGTGGTACCCCCACACAAACTTAATAATAAATGTGATAGATCTGAATTACTGTATTAGTGAGAGACTTGGGACTTTGCGTGAGCCCTTTCATAACGATCCGGAAGGGGGGGAGGGTGTAGCGAAGCACACCGGGTTACATCTAGTATTGTATAAACAAGCATCAGCAGTGATTCTTAAGTAGTTTTACATTAAAGAAAATTAGAAAGTTTTAAACCAAATTGGGGAAATGTCACTGTATACAGAGTTGAGCAATTCAATTTTTTTAAGCTCTCCCGATGAGACCTATACTGTTGAATAATACTTAAGCCCACAAATAAACTGATGTATGACCCATGCTGAGCAACGCAAATCATAAAATTACGTTAGTTTTTTGTAATTCAAGTGAAATTTCTGAAGCTCCTACGATGATTTGGGAAATAAACCATATACCCATTGCTTCCTCATGCGCTCATAAACAAACTGGGTGACAAAACATTGGAAACTTTTACAAAATTCTGAATTTGCCAATTTTTCTTTTTAATAATTTCACGTTAAATCATATATATATGTATGTTTTATGACATCACTCTTAGGTGTGTTCTCTATCGAAAGTTAACAAATTTGTTACAAAACCTATAAAAAATTAGATAAACGAAAAATAAGTATTTTTTAAACAACAAAACATTCCAAAACATTGGGAACTTTTAAACTTCTGTACCTTAGTTGATTAAAACAATAAAGAATAGAAAATGGTATAGAAGAAAATGTATAAAATCTTAACCTTTATTTAAATATCTAAACAAAATTGTATTTTTCAATGTTTTAAACATATAATTTATTAATTGTAATAAAATAATGACAAGAATAAAGTTTTGTGAAGAGTTGAAAACCAGAATAATAGAAGATTTTAATGCTGGTCTGAAGAAAAAGAAAATTTGTGAGAAATATTCTATGAATAAATCCATAATTTCGTAAATTATCAAGAAATATCGTGAAAGTGCGGTGACGACTCAACATTTAAGCAGCAGGTCTCGTAAAAAGAGTCAAACACAGGATACTCTATTAACAAGACAGTTTAAAAACTGCTACCTAAAGGGGTCATTAACAATCTGAAACTAAAAAGTTGTGCTCGAACTGTTTCCCGACGAGCAATTGAGACTGAAAAAGCCATTGATATCAGAGAAAAAACGTCGAGCTCGCATAAATTAACTAAAGAACACATGAACTGGTCAAAACGGAATTAGTGTACTGTTCTCTCTTCAGATGAATCTGACTTTAATTTAAAAGGCCATGATGGAGGAACGTTTGTACGACGACCAAAGGGAAGAAGAGTAGACCCAAAATATATAAATAAAACTGTTAAGTTTAGCGGTGGCTTGATTTTGGGCCAAGGAATGGGTCCAATTCATGTAGTCAAAGATACTCTAACTTCAATTTGATACAAGCAAATTTTAAATGACGTAATATATTTATACGCGGTGTAAAATATGCCAATAGTCTGGAAGTTCCCACATGACAATGACCCAAAATACACCTCCAAAGTTATAACCAAATGGCCAGTCCAATCACCAGAAAATCTATGGGATATAATAAGTCGCAAATGCGAACACGATTTACACAAACAAAAGAGATCTCATGGAGGAAGTTAATTCAGAGTGGCAAAAAATTTCAATGGATATCATCAACAATTTTATTGACGCCATGACTCGTCATTGCGAAACAGTACTAAAAAATAATAGATACTTAACAATATATTGAAGCCAAAAATAGAGGGAAAGTTTTCATTTATTGTATAGTAAACTAGCAGATTCCAGCCCTCGAAATTCGAGTGCAAATTCTAGGAAATTTTATTTTTTAATTAAATAAAGACCCTAAGGTATGCTAATAAATTATAGCCAATTCACAAATCAACACAAAACAAGTAAGAGTGTTAAATTCGGCTGTGCCGAATCTTTGATACCCTCCAACTCGGTTTGAGTCTTGATAATAAATGTAAATGAAAAAGTAAACAATTTGTTAAACTTAATACCAAATTATTTCAGCAAATTCTTTGGGTTGGTTTTCGTCTTTTCTATTATTTCGGATTTATTTCGGTGTTTGCTTTTTGGTCATCGTGGTTGCTGATCGGCATGCATTTAGGTTATATACCTATATGTTAGGTTATATACCTATATGCATGCGTTTCCGGTTATATGACATAACTTCTCTTTTAATTTAGTTTTTGCTAATTAAATTGCTCTCCCTAACCTCCTTTGCAAAGGTAATGGTTGTGTAGGGTGGCTATATGCATTAAATCGTGCTAATTGGAGATGGCTGTATAGTTTCTTTTAACTGGCGAAATATTTTTTCATTGCGGTCATGTAGGTCGGATGGAGTAACAAAATAATAACCAATATTAAAATATTGCCATATTTGGAAAACATAGAGAATAAATTTATAATAATAAATATTCAAATTAGGGATGCCAAACGCAAAAAAACAAAAGTCCCAAACATTTTAAATAAAATAATTTGTTATCTTTATTTTCTGAAAAATTTCAAATTTTCATCCAAAAAAAATTGTGAAAATTTATATATAAAAAATAACATTCTCATCAAATTACGTTTACTTATGTAACAATTTTTATGTTAGCAATTCTTAAATATCATTTGAGGTTTTCTTAAATTCATTGAATTTAAATTAATGTTTTCTGTAGCGTGATTCTGTAAATTTCAACGATCCGACAATCGCAAAATATATCGACAGCTATTGTTGTTTGCACTAAGGATTAAGTGATTCACTAAGTACATACATCTTAACGACAGTCGACAAATCTATTTTTCTGTTTATTTAAATTGTAAACAAGTGGCATCTCTGTCAAAATAAGCGAAAAACACAAAGAAGAATAGAAAAAATAAATTACTTTGTGTTTGACAGGATGATTTTATGTTTATGTTTAATATCTTTATTTTTTACTAATATTTCTGTGTATTTATTTGAAAATGATATAATGAATTGAATATGCTATTTAATTTTTTTATTTATATAAAAAAGTTTTTTAATAGAAGCAAAATATTTTCACTATTTTATGATTTTTATTTATGTATGACGACATTTCAACCTAAAAATTTAAGTTTTTATCGATTGAATAAACAACACAAAAATGGTTGTCGTTTAAGGTGCTTTTACATGATGTGTTTTTTACATATGTACTGTCAAATTTTCCCACAACAAAAGTTGTACACATCGTGTGATACATATGAAACATTGTTTATGTACAATACATGAGGAAAGTCACGTACATTTTTCAATTAGAACAGATTCTATTTTTGCATGACAAACATGTGAAAATACAACACTGCTTGTGGCGAAAGAAAAACAGAGTAAATTTTAAAGATTAATATTGAAAGAAAAATAAATTGTTTAGTATTAATTAACAATTAAAAAATATATATTTTTTTTTTAACAATTCATTTTTGTAAATTCACAAATTAAATCAGCTGTTGTTTACATTTAGAGGTTAAGTCATACGGAAATTCATATGCACGTGTGATAGCAAAAATTATGGATCGTATGTAAAAGACAATTTTGACAGACATGAGGAATTTCATATGGATAAAAAAAGTGACAGTACATATGTATGTAAAAAACATTTCGTGTAATAGCACCTTGAGATAACAACAACATCTGACTTTAACAATAGCGAATATCGTTTAAAAATTTTACTGATAATTTTGCAATTTTCTTTTTTTAACGATTCGACTATCGTTAAAAGAAGTTACTGAATCGCGGTACTGAAAAGCTATTAATTTCTCCTGAATGTCAATATTTTTTTTAAATGTAAAAATTTTTTAAATGTAAACGTAGGTATTGGTGTTTTTTTTTTTTTTTTGAATTTCAATTTGTGTTTAACGAATAAAATTTATATATTAAAGATACAATAGATGTCTTCTAAACTTAAAATTATAATTTCCGACGTTTTGATATGATTTTCTGAAATTCAATTAATTGTAATTTATAATCGGAAATTTTAAATTCCAGTTTTTAGAATTGATATTTTCTTAAATTTGAATGGAAAATTTAAAAAGTGCAATTTTGTATTTATGTGAATAATGCTTAAGTAATTATAAACAATTTTTAAAAATTAGATGTAATCGCAATCAGATATTTTGTAGGTAAAGCAGAATAATAATTCTATATAACTATGTAGAACTGTTTTGAAAGCAAAAAACTCATTGATGAACTCGGTAACTCTATTTTGTAAAGAAAACAAAAAGTTAATATGCCAAACTTATGTTCATATTTGTAAAAGAATAATGAAAATACGTATGAAATAAAAGACCAGCCCGTGTATACTCTTAACATTGTTCTGTATGTTATCTAGTTGAAAATATTAACATTAACATGTTAAAATAGAAATAACTATTGCAAAGCTAATTAGAACAAACAAAAATTGTGGCGCCATCTATTGTGGTATAGTCACGCTGAGCGAAATGAAGTGACACTCTATTAATGCAAAAGAAATGTATTTTCCCCACAACAAAATATTGCAGAATTTTATGTAAATAAAATAATATACCGACTTATTTCTACCATGCAGTTGTTATGGATATATGTACATATATAATATATGTATATTATTTGTATTATTTAATATGTTTATATAAATTTATAAATAAATTTATACATAAAAATTTTTTTTGCTATATTTACATTATTTTTTTTTTATTAACAACTAGGTATTTTAGCATTATTTGCTTAAGATGTTGGTGAATTTTTACTCCCTTTATATTAACTCGTAGTGTCTGCTTGTCGAAAAAATTTTGGATCGATTTTAACCAATTTCCCGTGAGCCATTCGGTCTGAAATTTTGCAGGCTGGCTCGTGGTAATAACAGAAATGATCTAATTTTTAGAGTGATGCCAAAACAATGGAAACTTTTAAATTTTTCTACCAGAGTTAACAAAAAAATGTACAAAGGGTTAGTTTTTATTATATTATAACCACAACGACCACAAAAACAACAAGTCCAGCTATGACAACAACACAACATTTAGAATAACAACAAGAACAATATAGAATCATCATATTTTTCATTTTTTTTTTACTTTTTCAGAGATTTCCCTGGACCTGTTCCACCGATTTTAATGTTTTTTGAAACAGAAATCTTCCCATGAATTTGGTGAATCATTCTCACTAAAAATGATCACTGTAGCTGCACTATTCAGGGCGTGATCGTGACAAGAACAACATAGAAAATTATATTTTTAAAGACTTTTTTTAGGTCTTCATTCAAATCTCGGGCCCTAATCGACCGATTTGGACGATTTTAAATAGTAAACTTTTCAGGATGTTAATGAATCATTTGTTATGTCAACGAGCACCCTAGCTGCCCGATTGATGCCGTCATCGTGATTTCCACAGACGGACAGACGGACATCGCTATATCAACTCCGGTTGTTATAAGGATCACAAATATATATATTTTATGGGGTCCAAAATTTTTTTT
The DNA here is from genome assembly GCA_963682025.1 of Cordilura impudica. Classification (NCBI taxonomy): domain Eukaryota; kingdom Metazoa; phylum Arthropoda; class Insecta; order Diptera; family Scathophagidae; genus Cordilura; species Cordilura impudica. The sequence goes on along the minus strand of OY821520.1, from coordinate 190,764,638 downwards.
CTAATTATTACAAACGGAATGACAAACTTATATATACCCTCTGCACACTGGAGTGGAGGGTATAAAAACTGGAATTAAAATTTCCAATTATAAATTATAAAATATTAATTGAATTTCAGAAAATCATATCAAAACGTCGGAAATAATAATTTTAAATTTAGAAGACATTAATTGCATCAAATTCCAAAAAAAAAAACACCAAATATGTTTACATTTAAAAAATGTTTACATTAAAAAAAATATTGGCATTCAGGAGAAATTAATAGCTTTTCAGTAACTTCTTCTAACGATAGTCGAATCGTTAAAAAAAAGAAAAGCAAAATTATCAGTAAAATTTTTAAACGATATTCGCTATTGTTAAAGTCAGCTGTTGTTGTTATCTAAACGACAACCATTTTTGTGTTGTTTATTCAATCGATAAAAACTTAAATTTTTAGGTTGAAATGTCGTCATACATAAATAAAAATCATAAAATAGTGAAAATATTTTGCTTTAATTAAAAAACTTTTTTATATAAATAAAAAAATTAAATAGCATATTCAATTCATCATTTCATTTTCAAATAAATAAACAGAAATATTAGTAAAAAAAAATAGAGATATTAAACATAAACATAAAATCATCCTGTCAAACACGAAGTAATTTGTTTTTTCTATTCTTCTTTGTTTTTTCGCTTATTTTGACAGAGATGCCACTCGTTTACAATTTAAATAAATAGAAAAATAGATTTGTCGACTGTCGTTAGATGTATGTACTTAGTGAATCACTTAATCCTTAGTGCAAACAACAATGGCTGTCGATATATTTTGCCATTGTCGGATCGTTGAAATTTACAGAATCGGACTACAGAAAACATTAATTTAAATTCAATGAATTTTAGAAAACGTCAAATGCTATTTAAGAATTGCGAACATAAAACCTGTTACATAAATAAACGCAATTTGATGAGAATGTTATTTATATATAAATTTTCACAATTTTTTTTGGATGAATATTTGAAGTTCTTCAGAAAATAAAGATAACAAATTATTTTATTTAAAATTTTTGCGATATTTGGTTTTTTGCGTTTGGCATCCCTAATTTAATTATTTATTATTATAAATTTATTCTCTATGTTTTCCAAATATGGCAATATTGTTTTGAAAAAAAAGTTGAGAGAGCTTTTTTCGGTTATTATTTTGTTACTCCATCCGACCTATATGGCCGCAATGAAGAAATATTTGGCCAGTTAAAAGCCAAAAAAGCACGATTTAATGCATATAGCCACCCTACACAACCTGTTTAAGGGTCGAACTGGCACTCTTAAATAAAACCACGGTTCACTTTTTAGTTTTGTAAATTATAAATTTTTAATTCTTTATTTTCAGTTTTTTCCAATTTAATTCAAATTCACAGTTTCTATTTTCACAATTGTTTTTTCAATGTTTTTTTTAATATTTCTGTTCACTGTTCACTGTTCACTGTTTAAAAATATTTGCTCTCTACAAAGGTTGAAACTAGAGTGAGTTAAATTAAATCTTTACAATGGTTAATAAGCTACCAAGAAAAAAGAGAGACTTATTTGCTTTAAAAAACGTAAGTGAACAGTGATGGCACATTTAAATGGTGTTGGGGCATTCATTTGGGTTTGGGGCATTTCTCAACATTCTCCCCCCCCTTGAGGTGGTGTGATGATTACCATCTTGGTATGGTGGGTCCAGAAAATATATAACCCAGAGCAGTTTTTTCAGTGCAGACACGACAGCCATATTCATTTTGACAATTCTTTAGACGATGTGATCTGGTTAAACAAGTTGTGCAATAACTCTTCGTGACAACGGTCTTGTATCGCTGATAGCCGTTACTGTGTAGAAACTTTGGACAGATTTTTTTGAGCGTGGTCAGAATCACAAGTGGCGCAACAAAAATGCAACCTTCGTCGTCTATGAGGATTTTTGGTTGTCATGTCTGGAATTATATGAAAAAGAAGTGATTAGAATTTCAATAGATAATAAATGAGATAATGGATTCAAAATAACATCACGATTTTTGTGATGGGTCGTGTGCAGGTTCCATTAGCAGTTCGTATATCGACAACTCTAGTGTTTTGGTCATCTCCTGGGTAAGTTTTAGTTATTCGACCCAATTTCCATTGATTGGGTGGCAAGTTGTTGTCTTTGATGACTGCGAGATCGTTGACTTTGACATTTTCTTTTGGATATTTCCACTTATATCTGCGATGTAGCTCTGCGAGATATTCAGATTTCCATCTTTGGCAAAATGAATGGTAGATTATTCGAAGGCGCTTCCAGCGGTTTGCAAGGGTCAGATTTTCATTTGACGAATCTGGTTCAGCTGGAGCCATGAGCGGGGTGCCAATAAGAAAGTGTCCTGGGGTCAATGGGGTCAAATCGTTAGGGTCATCGCTAGCAGGACTTAAGGGTCTAGAATTGAGGCAAGATTCGATTCGGGTCAAAATAGTAGACAGCTCTTCAAATGTGAATTTCATATTTGGGATTATTTTTCGTAAATGGGTTTTGAATGATTTTACGCCGGCCTCCCAGAGTCCGCCCATATGTGGGGCACCAGGAGGTATGAAATTCCAATTGATGTTTTGATGACTGTAGTGATGAATCAATTGATTTTGAAGGGTCTTGATGAATTCAATTCTATCCTTTTTGATGAGTTCTGCAGCTCCAACGAAATTTGTTCCATTATCGGAATAAATATTGGCTGGACAACCACGTCTGCCAATAAAGCGGGAAAATGCGGCTAGAAAGGCGTGGGTCGACAAGTCACTGGCTGCTTCTAGATGAACAGCTTTAGTTGTGAAGCATACAAAAATGCAAACATACCCTTTGGTGATGAGACATGCTCGGCCAGTAAAATTTCGAATGTCGAAGGGTCCAGCATAATCTACGCCCACTGTTTCAAATGGTCTTGAAAGGGTAGTTCGTTCGGGTGGTAAAGATGCCATAATTTGATTTTGTGTCTGTTTTTTATATAAAACACAAGTTTTGCAATTATTGATGACATTTTTGACTAGGGGTCGCAATCTAAATATCCAATATTCTGTTCTAAGAATTCGAATCATGAGTTGATTTCCGCCATGTAAAGTAATTTTATGTATAAATTCGGTAATCAATCGGGTCAACTTTGAATCGTACGGTAGCAATATTGGATGTCGCTCATTATATGTTAATGCTGGTGATTGAACGAGACGACCATTAGCTCGAATTATACCCATTCGATCCATGAATGGATTTAACGTCAAAAGTTTGCTAGTGTTGGGGATTTTAGCTTTGAGTTTTAAATTTCGGTATTCATCAGGAAAGCTTTGTTGTTGGGTCAATCTGATGAGGCGATTTTTGACCGAATTTATTTCATCTCTTGTTATTTCGGTTGATGAGATTCTGAGATGGGTCCTTGATGTTCCAGTATTTCTCCAGAATCGTAAAACATATGCGATAACTCGATATGCGCGAGATAAAGACGAAAAGCGATTTAAAGGGTCTTCATATGTTGTAGTTGTAAAGACTTTAATGGGTTTCGCTTCGATATTTGTGTCATGCGGAGATATTGGTATTGGCCATTGATTTTTTGGTAATTTTAGCCAAGAGGGTCCAACCCACCACAAGTTATTGGTGTGAAGTTCCTCTGGTGTACAACCTCTGCTTGCGACGTCTGCAGGATTTTCTTTGGAGTTGACATGTTGCCAATTTTGAGTTCCAATTTTTTGTCCAATTTCTGAAACTCGATTTCCCACAAAGGTATTCCAGGTGCATGGTGGTTTCTTTAGCCAGGATAACACAATTGTAGAGTCTGTCCAGAAGTATGTGTTCAAATTGGGGGTCTGTAGATTCGGTAGAATTGCAACAGCCAAATTTGCTAATAGGACAGATCCACACAGTTCTAACCTTGGAAGAGATACTTTTTTGAGAGGGGCAACTCGAGTCTTTGAGGCTAAAAGAAATGAGTGTACATTGTTGTCATCAAGTTGAATTCGGATGTACAGCGTTGCTGCGTAAGCCTTTTCTGAGGCGTCGCTAAATCCGTGAATTTCTATTTCACAGGAGGGGCTATAATTAATCCAACGGGGTATTTTGATAATATTAATGGAAGGACAATTTTTGATGAATTTTTGCCACTTTATATGGGCAAGGGGTTTTAAAATGTCATCCCAATCTATTTTATCTAGCCATATCTGTTGCATGATTAATTTTGCATCTACAATAATTGGGGCTAGCCATCCGCAAGGGTCAAAGAATTTAGCTATTGTAGATAATACTTCGCGTTTTGTAAAAGTTTGTTTTGAATCGACATCTGGAGCTGTAAAGGTGAATGAGTCTGATGAGATATTCCATTTTATCCCGAGCGTTTTTGTTCCAGAATTTTCAGATAAGTTGAGCCAATCTACTGGTAAAAGTGTTTGGGTTGGCAAATCCTGGATAACTCGTGGGTCGTTCGAAGTCCATTTCATTAGATCAAAACCTGCTGATTTTAAAACGGTGGTTAGCTCTTTTCTGGATCCGATGGCATCTGACAAGGTGTGACCGCCGGCTAGAACGTCATCCACATACATGTTTTGTTGTAAAATTTTTGAAGCTAGAGGGTGTGTCGATTTTATATCTTCAGCGAGTTGTAGAAGGGTTCTGATGGCCAGGAATGGGGCACAATTGACTCCGAAGGTAACGGTGAGTAGTTCAAAATCTTCGATAGGGTCATTTTCAGATTTTCGGAACAGGATGCGCTGATAATTGGTTTGGGTCGGGTCTATTAGTATTTGCCGGTACATTTTTGTGATGTCGGCATTAAATACGTAACGGAAAAATCTCCACTTTGATATCAGTAGAACAAGGTCTTGCTGAAGAATGGGTCCTGGATATAAAATGTCATTAAGACTATTCTTGTTTGACGTCGGGCTGGAGGCATTAAAAACCACTCTAAGTTTTGTGGTCAAACTGTCTGGTTTTATTACTGCGTGATGCGGCAGGTAATAATTTGGAGCCTTATTTATATCCGAGGGAGAGATTTTTCTCATATGTCCCAACTCAAGGTATTCTAATATGACCTGATTGTATTGTTCTTTGAGGTCGGGTTTTTGTTTTAGCATGCGCTCCATTCTCAAATACTGGGCCATGGCTATGTTGCGAGAAAAGCCGATTTATTCTCCTTTTTTAAAGGGCAGGGTAACAATATACCTTCCCATGTCGTTTCTACGCGTTGTAGATATGAAATTGTTTTCACAATATGTGTCCTCATCTGACCTCAAAATTTGTTTTGGGGTTTCCTCCACCTCCCAAAAGCGTGTGAGGATTTGGTCAAGGGACGGTCCATTATATAGTGAAATAGTGGTTGAATTTTGAGTCGTTTTTTTGATTGGTCCCCCCACAATCCAGCCAAATACTGTTTTTTGTGCCAAAAGGGATCCAATTGATTTCATAGCTGTCTCCATACAATAAATAGAGGGTCCTAAGTCGAGGCCAATTAGAAGGTCGACAGGACGACTTACGAAAAAATGAGGGTCTGCAAGTACTAATTTAGCAGTTTCACTTAAGTGATGTAAGTCCAGCGTTTGTGGCGGTAAATTAGAAGGAAGGGTCTTGAGGACTGGCGCAAACACTTCTAATTTAAAACTGGGATCCGCCCGAGAGCAAAGGTTGAATAAACAGGCTTTGGTAGAAGTTTCGGATACGTTCTGATTTAAACCTGTGACGTGAACTAAATGTGGTTTAGTTGTCAGCTTTAAGCGATTTTTTAGTTTGTCCGATATGAAGGTTGATTGAGATCCAGGGTCGATGATAGCTCTTGCCTCGAATCTCTGTCCTTTTGTTTCAATTTGGACGATGGCAGTGAACAGCAAAGTTTCTCGATCCAGTGGGCTTGATAAGGATCGTTTGTCTTTCTGTAGGGTCAAGGATGTGAGACTAGGAACATTTGATCTAGGAGTGGACTGTATATTGGATGCTCGTGCTGCGGCGCTTGTATTGGGTCGTTCATCTTGTTGATTCTGATGCAAATTAAAAGACTGGGACTCAGTTGCCTTGTGCAACAATGTGTTATGTCTTTGTTTACACAACCGGCAGCTATATTTGCTGGGACATTCCTTGACACTGTGATCGACAGACAGACAATTATAACATGAATTTGTGACTTTTACTATGTGAATTCGGTCATTAACATTTTTTTCTAAAAATTTGGGGCAAGCTCGAAGGTAATGTGACTCTTTACAATGTTGACATATGGTGACTTTATTTTTAAAATTATTATTTGGCTTCGAGGCAAAATTAGTTTTGGGTCGGTCTTCAGATGGTGACAAATTTGTTTGAAATGAGTGGACACGTTTTTCTTTAGGAGCATATTTAAAATTATCGGGTTTGGGCTGACTAAATTTATCCTTTGAAGATTTTATATTTCCGACAGATTCTAAAGTTTTGAATTTATGGGTCAAAAATTTGTCGAATTCATTCCACCTTGGAACTTCTGCGCAATCTTCTCGGGAATTTTCAAACTCTTGCACGAGTGATCTGGGAAGCTTTTGAGAACAAATAAAAATAAGAAATGATTCCCACGTTGTTGTGTCAATGCCTAATGTGTCTAGGGATTGCCGTGAATCATTAATTGTCCTTTGTAATTTTTTAATTGAAGCACCAGAGTCAATAGAGGCGTGTGGTAAATCTAAAATAATTTTGTACTGTTCATTTACCTGCATCCATTTATTTTCGTAGCGGTCCACCAAATTTTTCCATGCGAGAATAAAACCATCGTTGGTTAAAGGGACGTGAGAAATTATATCCCTCGCTTCGCCACTCGTTTTTTGTTTTAAATAGAATAATTTTTCAACATTGCTAACCCTGGAATTATTTATATAGATAGCTGTGAACAGATCCCGGAAACTGGGCCATAATTTATAATCCCCAAAAAAGGTGTCTGTATCGCAGGGTGGCAACCTTATAAATGAAGCCTCATTTCCAAGGGTTGAACTGGATTGGCGTTCTGGTTTTTCAAAGGTGGGTGTTGAATATGCAAGAATTTCAGCGTTTATTGAGGACAGACAATTTTTATATACAGATAGGGTCTTACGATATCGGTCCCGTAATTTTGTTTTATCAACGGGTTTATCTGTTTGCTCCTCAGAGTCCCTACACTCCTCATATGATCGCTTGACTTGGGTCCAAAGCGATTCCAATTCCACACGAAGAATTTCCAACGCATGGCAATTGTTTTCGATTTGAGCTTCAGCTTGTGAGCTTTCAAAATCGAATAAATCATTTGTACAATTGACAAATTTGTTTATGGACATTTTAAAAAAATTTTTATTTAATTTTATTTAATTAAATTTCAAAAAAAAAGTTTTTAATTGATGCGGGTAAATTAAATTTCAAAAAAATAACTGGGTTAAAATTGCCTGCTAGCGATAAAAAATTAGAGTCGTAAATATTGAGTCCAAATTCGTAATAATTTTCAAAAAAATTGTTGTTGATTTTAAGATGCAAAAACAGCAAAAAATAACTATTAGTTTGTGGGGTCTTTTGATGTGTAAATTACACAACCAGATTTTATAGTTGGTTACGTTTGTCACCAGCTATACACACAAACAAGTATAGAGAGTGAGGTCTCTGCTTTTACGTTGACGTCTTGTTATGTATGTTGTGCGTGTTGTTAATGAGTTATTTAAAGTGAGAGTTTTCTCTGCTAATGTTTCACGTTTACTTGTTTGTGTGGTTTCTTACTTATGTGTTTTTTGTAGTGACGTTGATGTTAGTCTGCTGTAACTGGTTTGCTGTTTTTGATGATGATGAAGATGCTGCTGCTGCTGTTGGATTTGTTGAAGATGATGATGATGTAAATGATGAAGATGCTGCTGTTAAATTTTTGTTGTTGAAGTTTTCCGTTTTAATTTGTGTATTTTAAATTTTTTGTTTGTCCCGATTTTTAGTTTCAAGGTTATTTAGTTTCACCTTGAAATAATTTTGAGGGTCACACTTTTATTTTATTTAAACTAAATTTACAAAAAAAAATAGATCCGGTTCGAAGGACCAAAATGTTTAAGGGTCGAACTGGCACTCTTAAATAAAACCACGGTTCACTTTTTAGTTTTGTAAATTATAAATTTTTAATTCTTTATTTTCAGTTTTTTCCAATTTAATTCAAATTCACAGTTTCTATTTTCACAATTGTTTTTTCAATGTTTTTTTTAATATTTCTGTTCACTGTTCACTGTTCACTGTTTAAAAATATTTGCTCTCTACAAAGGTTGAAACTAGAGTGAGTTAAATTAAATCTTTACAATGGTTAATAAGCTACCAAGAAAAAAGAGAGACTTATTTGCTTTAAAAAACGTAAGTGAACAGTGATGGCACATTTAAATGGTGTTGGGGCATTCATTTGGGTTTGGGGCATTTCTCAACACAACCATTACCCTTGCAATGGAGGTTAGGGCGAGCTATTTAATTAGCAAAAACTAAATTAAACGAGAAGTTATGTCATATAACCGGAAACGCATGCATATAGGAAATGCATGCATATTTTTCCAATATTTTGTTTACATTTATCACCAATACTCAAACCGAGGTGGAGGGTATCAAAGATTCGACACAGCCGAATTTAACACTCTTGTTAGAATTGATATTTTCTAAAATTTGAATGGAAAACTTAAAAAGCGCAATTTTGTATTTATGTGAATAATACTGCTTTAGTAATTATAAACAATTTTTAAAAATTAGATGTAATCGCAATCGAATATTTTGTAGGTAAAGCAGAATAATAATTCTATATAACTATGTAGAACTGTTTTGAAAGCAAAAAACTCTTTGATGAACTCGGTAACTCTATTTTTTTGTAAAGACAACAAAAAGTTAATATGCCAAACTTATGTTCATATTTGTAAAAGAATAATGAAAAAACGTATGAAATAATAAAAGACCAGCCCGTGTATACTCTTAACATTGTGCTGTATATCTATTTGAAAATATTGACATTCATGTTAAAATAGAAATAACTATTGCAAAGCTAATTAGAACAAAAATTGTGGCGCCATCTACTGTGGTATAGTCACGCTGAGCAAAATGAAGTGACGCTCTGTTAATGCAAAATAAATGTATTTGCTTTAGATGCTGGTGAATTTTTACTCCCTTTATATTAACTCGTACTGTCTACTTGTCGAAAAAATTTTGGATCGATTGTAACCCCTTTCCCGTGACCCAATCGATCTGAAACTTTGCAGGCAGGCTCGTGGCAATGACAGAAATGATCTAGAGAATTTTTTTAGTGATGCCAAAACAATGGAAACTTTTAAATTTTTCTACGAGAGTTGATAAAAAAAAATGTACAAAGGGTTAGTTTTTATTATATTATTACCACAACGACCACAAAAACAACAAGTCCATCTATATAGAAACATCATATTTTTCATTTTTTTCTTACTTTTTCAGAGATTTCCCTGGACCTGTTCCACCGATTTTAATGATTTTTGAAATAGAAATCTTCCCATGAATTTGTTGAATCATTCTCACTAAAAATGATCACCTTAGCTATCCTATTGAGGACGTGAATGTGACAAGAACAACATAGAAAATTATATTTTTTCAGGACTTTTTTTAGTTCTTTATTCAAATCTCGGGCCCTGCTTGACCGATTTGGACGATTTCAAATAGCAAACTTCTCAGGATGTTAATGAATAATTTTTTATATCAACGAGCACCCTAGCTGCCCGATTGATGCCGTCATCGTGATTTCCACAGACGGACAGACGGACATCGTTATATCAACTCCGGTTGTTATAAGGATCACAAATATATATATTTTATGGGGTCCAAATTTTTTTTTCTAATTATTACAAACGGAATGACAAACTTATATATACCCTCTGCACACTGGAGTGAAGGGTATAATAAAGTTATAATTTTATATATTTTTTAATTGTTAATTTATGTTAAACAATTTATGTTTCTTTCAATATTAATCTTTATAATTTACTCTGTTTTCTTTCGCCACAAGCAGAGTTGTATTTTCATATGTTTGTCATGCCAAAATAGAACCTGCTCTAATTGAAAAATTTACATACTTACGTCTTGCCATATGTATTATACATAAGCAATGTTTGAAAGGGTTCACACTACGTGTACATATTACACGTGCTAAAAAAAATAAGAAAAACACAAGCAAAACACATAGTGTGAACGCAGCTTAAAGCCCTAAACACATAACTGCGAGCTGCGAGTGCGAGAAAAAACGAGAATGAGGCAGCATGATTTTTTCTATATGTGGAAGCGAGAGCGATAGTAAAGCTTTTTTGTGTGGCTTTGCCAACTTAAGGTGCTATTACATGATGTGTTTTTTACATATGTACTGTCAAATTTTCCCACAACAAAAGTTGTACACATCGTGTGATACATATGAAACATTGTTTATGTACAATACATGAGGAAAGTCAGATGTACATTTTTCAATTAGAACAGGTTCTATTTTTGCATGACAAACATATGAAAATACAACACTGCTTGTGGCGAAAGAAAAACAGAGTAAATTATAAAGATTAATATTGAAAGAAAAATAAATTGTTCAATATTAATTAACAATTAAAAAATATATAACTTTTTTTCACAATAAATTTTTGTAAATTCACAAATTAAATCAGCTGTTGTTTACATTTAGAGGTTATGTCATACGGAAATACATATGCACGTGTGATAGCAAAAATTATGAATCGTATGTAAAAGACAGTTTTGACAGACATGAGGAATTTCATATGGATAAAAAAAGTGACAGTACATATGTAAAAAACACATCATGTAATAGCACCTTTAGGTTGTAAAATAGAATTGATTCTATTTTCTGTACGAGAAAAATCAGATGACAGGAGAATCAGCTGATGGGCATTAAATGCGATGCCTGCTATAGTAATTAATTTGTTTAACCCGTTAATAATTTCGATTTTATTCAATCAGCTCCGCGAAAGCATTTTGACTCGCAACTTGCAGTTATGTGTTTAGGGCTTAAAGCTCTAAAGCGAGTAAAAACTAAGCTTTTTGCATGCGAGAATTTGTGCTTTTACAAAATCATCAAAATGCTTTCGATCAGCTGATTGTCCTACTGTCAAACATAATTCAATTGTCAATTGTATACAAAGCTGTTCATATAACAAACAATAAATATAACAAAATGAATAAAATCGAAATTATTAACGGGTTAAGAAAATAATTACTATAGTAGGCATCGCGTTTAATGCCTATCAGCTGATTCTCCTGTCATCTGATTTTTCTCGCACAGAAAAAAGAATCAATTCCATTTCCCTTGCGAGTGTTTTCACAACCTAAGTTGGCAACGCCACACAAAAAAGCTTTACTATTGATCTCGCTTCCACATATAGAAAAAATCATGCTGCCTCATTCTCGTTTTTTCTCGCTCTCGCAACTAGCAGTTATGTTAATCACAAAGTAATCACAAATTCCTCCCTTAACCACAGACTATATAGACTTGAAGCCAGGTTGGATTTCTGATTGTGTTTACAAGAATAGTTATATTCAAATCTTGTAATGAATTTTGATTAAAGAATGTGGCTATTAAAGTGCAAAATAATGATTTTTCTATATATTTTTGACTCTTCCCTAATAATTATGCAAACTTAAAATAATTGTTTAAATCTTATGTGTAAATAGCTAATATTTTAGTTCATATATTGTATATTTTCTTATTTATTACCAAAATATATAAAATAATTATGGCTTTTCAACCACTATATTGTCAGGGTATAATAGCTTTGTGCTGATGTTTGAAACTACCAAGATTATTTGACCTAGACCCAATTTTTATTACCGATCGACTCAGAATCACAGATTTTTCCCAAATTTGGTTTGTATATGTTTTTGCAAAATATAAGTGACCCTACCAAATATGGTCAGGATCGGTCCATTTTTCGAATTAGTCCCCATATAAATATAGTATCCGATATGATCTTTTTCATATTCAAAGGCAACAAAATTAATAACAATGCCACTCAAATTTGGTTTATGCTTATTTTCTATATCCAATTAGTTGGGCGTAAGAGATAGGGTCTCTAAATGCATGTTATAGGGTATCGTATAGTCGGTCTGGACCGACTATAATTTTCTTACTTGTTTTCTATTTATAAACATTAATGTCGAGTAATAAAAAATATACTTAAAATCGTTATAAAATCATTTTTTCTTTAATAAAGCATCAAAATACGATCTTACAACTGAACTTGTATTAAATGGTTAAATTACCTTCTCCCCGACTCGAGAACACTCGGTGGCTTTGATAGAGTCAATAAGAAATAGTTTCTTAAAATTTTAAAGTAGTTTGTAAAACTATCGAATTTAAATAGTTACTATCGAGTTGTTTCTATTAATATTTTTAGTGATGGCATTAACCAATTATTATATATACAACAATAACAACGTATTGAGTTTTTACATTTTTAGGTAGAAATTAAATATCAAAAAAAAAATTGATGAAACAAAATTTGATGAGGCAAAATTTGATGAATCAAATGTTGTTTTTCTTTTCTTATTAGGTGAAACGATAACTGAACCAAAACCAACAATCTGAACAACAAAAAAATCCAAGACATGTTTAATTTATTCGCTTCTAAGTTAATACATAATTTGAAATTTGTTACCCGTTATGTTTGCCTTTTAAATACAAGCCTGTGCTACCACTCGTTTATGACAATTATCGATTACCTTAAAATACAACCATGAAACAACGGCCACCATTTTGGAAAACGTAAATGTTGCCACAATTGCGTATTTGTGACGACAACGACAGAGTGTAGACATTAAATTGCAGAGAAAAATAAAAAACCGACACGGTATCACCGCGAGAAATTACAAGAGTTGACCAATTGTACCGAAACAAATCCAAGAAATACCTTAAGAAAATCTGGAAACACTTCTTTTTTCTAAATTCGCAACAAAAAAGGTAAACAATGAACATCAAAAGGAAATACGCTACACTGACGACTTCGGGTGTTGGTACTATCAAAGAAGAAGTGGTGCCAGTCTTAATACACGATCCCGATTCGGGTGAAGAGCCTCAATATGCTTACGCGACCTTTGCTACCAGCGAGGAAGCCGAGGCAGCAGTAGCATCTTTGAATCAGCGCGGGCAGCATCTTCACCAGGAGGTAGTCGATGCTCAAGAGGTTATAATCGATGAACATGGTAGGGCGGTGGCTATACACCAAATAGTAACCGAAGATGGCAATTCAGTGGAAGAGATAGAGACGGTTGAGGATTCAGAAGAGGGTAGTCATACTATTTTGCATATTGTGCCCACTGGCGATGAAGAAGATGAAGAACAAGGCCACGATGACAGTGTGGGTAGTGTTGAGGAATTTGAAATCACTGATAACAGTGCCGAATTACAAGGCATTCGTAATAATAAAACTTTTTATTGTCCAAACTGTGGCAATTGTTATAGTGCAGCTGGTTCATTGAAACTTCATATGCGTGCTTGCCTAAGGCAAAAGGCGGAGGTGCCCGAAGAGGATAGAAAATGTAATATTTGTAATCGAATTTTCAACTCGCCCAGCTATTTGAAGGAACATTTATTGCGTCATACTGGAGAGGGTCCTAAACGTTGCTCTCGATGTTATCGTAAATTTATCGATGACGAAAAGTACAAAGCCCATATGGAACAACACAAACATCAAGACAAACTAGAGGCGGAAGCGGAATCCCTTAACGCTAAACAAGGTGGTAAAAAAGTAGTAGTTAAGGAATATACTTGCTCATTTTGTTCTCAAAACTTTACCGTGGTCTTCGAGGCCGGTTGTGTAAAACGTCGTTATGCCTGCGATCCCTGTCGTGACAAGTACTCTAATGCAGAAATGTTAAAACAACACAAACAAATGGTAGAAGAAAAACGTGAATTCTCTTGTGAACGGTGCAACCGTAAATTTGTATTTGAGGGATTCCTACAACGTCATATTCCCACTTGCGATGGAACCATCAAACGGCGTCGTGATATGAAGTAATGCTAACGAATCTTTTACGCCAGAATCTGTATAACTGGAAAATGATAATATATTACGTCTTAGTTTGTTTAGGTTTTCTTTATGTATACACTTTTATTACATTCATAAGTTTTTCTTTTCTTCAAAATGTAGCATAAAAAACAAAAAAATAACGATTTGAAAGGGATTTTAAAATATGAATGTAAATCCATTTCAAAAAAAATCTTAAACAGGACTTTATTTTAAATATTTTGTTTGCTTGAAATTATAATCTGATAATAAACTTTTCATAAAGAATTTCAAAATGGAATTTTTAATTCAACGTGAAATAAAGTTAGACAGTGGGTATGAACTTAGAGAAATTTTTTTAAACAAAAGGTGTTTTATATGGTAAATGAATGCACAAAAATGGGCGCCTCAATTGGACGAATTATTTTAAGACTGCATTTAGGGGTATTTCAACCAAAATAGACTGGGAAGCTATAAATAAAATCTTTTACTCATGTATTAACTGAAAGAAACTTCTAGAATATTGAATTGGTATCCAATTTATTCATGTTACTAATATTTTATTAGGTTTAAATTCTAAAAAAAAAAACCATCAAGGCTACTGTAGTTAAGAAATTTAAGACCACAATTTGATATGCGCACGTTTGACCATTGATTTATAATCAGCATGAGCATAGAATTCATTAAAGCTAGGATCAACTAATTTATCCTTTGGCAATGTCTTAAAAACGGGTTCACCATACCAGGTACCAACCTGTTGAAGGAAAAAAAATGTTCATTAGCAAGTCATGCTAAGAGAGGAAAATTGAAACATGCCTGCCATCCAGGAACATTAGCCATTAATTTAGCTTCTTCATCGCGATTACGTCTTAATTGTTTCAAGTATTCACGATCACGTTCAGCGATCAATATTGGGAAGATGACATTTTGTGCCGATCTCATTTCAATTTCTTCGCGTTTGACCAATTTTGCATTCAAATAGTAAACATACAGACCAACAGTCGTTACAGCAGCATAAGCACCCAACATTTGGAAACCTAAATTCACAATTTGTTAAAAATATCCAAAATCATATATATCTATATATCAACTTACCTGAAAAATAGGTCTTGGCTGGTACGCGTGCGAATGGAATTTTCTTGTAGCCACCTGCTGGCGGCATATCCTGTTTTCTGGCAGCATCCATGCTTAAACAAATTTGTGAACTTAAATATAGCGATGTTATTCAGCTATTATTTAATGGTTTTTAAAAAGGTTTTACCTGTGCGGCCTTATAAAGTGAGAAAATTCCAATTTGCCAAAAAAAATTACTTGACAGTTGGTCGTTTGCATAACAGCAATGCTGCCAACATTTGACGTTGTTTATTAAATCCAGCTGTAAAATCAGCTGCTGGCAGGATTCGGAAAAAAACAGTTAAATAAAAGCCAAAATTTGGGCAGGGCAATTATGAAAAAAACAGCGAAGAATTTTTAATCAAACTTTATTTCCACACAAAAAATAGAAACAAAAGGTAATTTTATAATATTAATAAATATTTTATATTATCTACCAAATCCGTTTCATAAGTTATATAAGAAAAACTAAGTTAAATTAACATATTTTTTGGCGGTCGAAAATGGAAGTTCAAGGAACTTATTTAATATAACAAAAATTAAAACTCTTCACAAAACTAAGAATAGTAGAAATTAGAAGTACAAAATAAATAATCTAAAAATTTAAAATAAAGGCTGCCGTGTTTGTTAGTGTTAAAGCGGAAAAAATTCGTATAAAAATAATCTAATCAAGTATAATATAACATTTATTACTATGTTTAATATAATCACCCGTCTGATTAAGGAAATTTGCAAAGTAGTTATGATTTTCAGAATTATATGCTTTCTTGTTCTCTACCACGTACTATTTAAAACTTAATTAATTTAAATTTAACTTTTATAATTTAACAATATAGTTTTTGTTAGCCCATACATAAATATTTTTGAAGTTGTATAAATCAAGAATGATATACATATATTCTTGGTATAAATTTTATGTATAAATTTTATGCTTTAACAGAACATGCATGACTGATAAGGCCCATAATGGGTTTTGAGCAAACAGCTGTTTGCTTGTTCGCTTCAACAACTGTTTGTTTAACAGATTGTTGTTGTTGGGTCAACAACAACGAGGTGTTAGCGTGTCGTTTTGATGAAAAAAAAAGAAAACGTTCAACAAGACTTTCGAAGGACTTAATTATTAAATAATTTTAATGTATAAGTTAAAAAATTTACTTTAGACGATTTTAACTCCAACCAACCACCATGAATTCCTTAAGTTTAAGAGTGTCGACGGTTAAATCTGGGGAAAACGTACGGAAAAGTGCTGAAATGCGAGCAGGCTTGGTGACATTGCCACAAGAATATGAATTGTGTAGGGACGATTGAAAGTGTATGAGAAAACATGGAAATTTATATAATTTTTTTTTTTATTTATTAAAATAGTTGCCGAGTCCTATTGTTTGGAATTTAAAAAAGCTAAAACAGTTCCAGATCAGGTTCTTTGTGTGAAAAGCGTATGTTTTGAAAAATGAAAATGGAGAGAGAGAACAGCATTAGTCATATTTTTTTTTTTTTTTTCTTCTTATAGACCTTCAAAAAGCTTGGATCAGATGAAAAGGCCTTGCAGTTTTTGTGTGATATTTACTTCTCAAGTCCCCTTAAACATCCAGTCAGAAATCAAATTCTTAAGTAAGTTTTAAAGGAATAAAATAGCAAATTTATCAATCGCTTACAAAATGTTCTTTCAGACTTTTAATAACGGCCGCAAGAGTGGGCACAGGAAGTGTAGATGAACCAGCCATAGTGAAAGCTTTAGAAAATAGTTTGCAAAGAATAATTGAAAATGGGAAAATCCAAACTGAAAGCAAAATGTGGAATTCCACTATAGCCACACTATCGGGATGTTTCGAAAACTTCGAATGTGGCCTCAAGGCTTTAGAGCAATGCATAAACACTGTCTTTCCTTTTGCCTGTACATCTGTTAATAAATATGTTACAGAATTAGGGTGAGCAGCTTATTATATGTGCTCGTTTAAAACTAAATATTAATATAAAATATTTTAAAACTTTTTAGAGTTTTAAGTTCACCCTCGGTACGCAATGAATATTATTACTATGTCCACAACTCCTTACGTTTCTTATTGAACTGTGTGCAAGAATATGGCAAAGTTATGAAAAATATCCATGCCGATCAAATAAAACAATTAAATACAAATTGTAAAGAAATCGTTTTGGATAGTGATATACCCATGGATCCGCGCACAAATGCTGGCATATTAATGGCTTACATAGCTAAACTTTTCGAGGAGTATGATGGCTTTGTAGCCTATGCTAAAGATATTAAAAATCCCAATGAAATAGCCATGTGTGTGGGTGTAATCAATACGTGTGATCAACATGACTTTCAACAATATTCGGCCGATTTTCGTGATATTTGTGGTAAAATCGAAGAAATTGCTAATGCCAATGCCACCGTACCCAATATTCTACTGTGTGCCACTAGAGCTTTATATAACATTTCAAAAATAACCTATACATATGCTTTAAAGTCACCACAAACTCTGGATGATGTTAAATTGATTTTACGAAAATTGTTAATATTTACCGTGGCCTATTTGGAACATCATACGGATAGTGTTCGGCATATATGCCGAGATCTTATGCGCAATATAGTGGCGACCTCGAAGAAAGTACAATTTGATTTTTTATTGCAAAAAATCTATGATGCCTGTAACTCGGATCGTTTGTCTCTATCCATGAAATGTGTGGTTTTACAGCAGGCAGCCTCCATATTGGGGGCAGATGAGATTATAAGTAATTGTTTGGAGTTATTTTCAGAAATATTTTCCAGTAATTTGGGCAGAGATTTTATAGTCAACAATTTATTTGAAAGTAAGTATTTATACATATAAAAATGCATAAAGAGCACGGCGTTTCACTAAAGAAACGTTCGATTTTTGCAACTCTTAAAGTGCAATATGAAGTCTTTTAGTTCAAAAGATTTTTGAGAATTTTATCTGATTTTATGAAAAGTCCAAAAAAGAATATGAAATAAATCACTTCTGAGGAGTACCAGCCGTGGTAAAATTTAAAGAGCACTTTTATAACCTTAAAAGTAAAAATAAAGTACACCAGAAATTGCAATATTTGGCCGTAATATTAAATGTGTTAGGTATTCTAAATACCTTTCAAATTGTTTCTTTAAACCAAATGTGAAAAATCTGCAAAAAAAAAAGAACTGAAACCCATTTTAGCCCCTAAATATGAAATTGGACAGCTAAAATAATATGGGTCGCTTATTTTTTCAAGTGTCGCCAACTGCAAGTGTTCGCCCTGATATTTTCCTTGTAAAAAAATGTAATCAAGTTTTACTAAATTTTAACTTAGAAAATCGAATCTCAAAAAGTGCCTAATATTTGCTTATTTGATGAAAAAAATTACATAAGACTTTAAAAATCAATTTACTAAGTGGCTTTACTCCAAACTTTTTACTAACTTTTATCAAAATTTACAAATTATTGAAAAAATATAAAAAAAAACTAAATAAATTTTGCTGTTTTAACAAAAAAAAAAAACAAGCGTTAAATTCGGTTGTGCCGAATCTTTGATACTGTCTACCCGTGTCTTAAATTCAATATTACACCCAATATTGGGTACGGCTACCATTTTGAAACTGTTGGCGATGCTGAAACATTAATTCCGAATAGCAATTAAAATTAAAGTTAAATGCTTTTCTTGTTGGCCAGTTTCTATTATAAGTTCGTTTTATAAAAAATGCTGATGATGTCTCCTATAGAAAGAATTAATTACTACAGTAGAAAACTTATAAGTTCCATAAGTACTTCATAGAACACCAATGAAATTCATTATTTGACGCAGCCGGCGTTATAATACCAAAAGTTTGGTCCCTATAAGAATGTTTTGAGACATTAGAAGTTATGCGATAATTAAAAAAATCAAATGATTCTTGGCTAAAAATAATTAATTTATCTGAATTAGCTATGTTAATTTAAGGATACATTTAATAAAAAAAAATTATGCAAACAGGTAAGAAACTGAAGAAAGAAATTAAAATTTTTACACCCGTATTCATAAAAATTAAAGTGTACTTCAAGTAGACTTTATCAACAAATTTTGTATGAAAAACAGACAATAAAGTCTACTTGAAGTACACTTTAATTTTTATGAATACGGGTGTTAATCTTTAATTTTTATTTTGTATTTTTTAATTTTTAATTTTTATTTTGTATTTTTTAATTTTTATTTTTTAATTTTAAATTTAAATTTATAACTTTTATTCATTTTTAATATATAATTTTTAAAGGTAATTTTTTTAAAAAAATGGTATTACATCGTGATAACGATAAAAAAAATATGTGGTAATACTTAGGCCAATGTGACACGAGCAATATAAATATACACACAACTACAATGACTTCAGCAATAAGAAGAAATACAACATATCTTAAGCAAAACAACAAACCACTGAAAATTTTAATTTTTTCAATAGTTTTTTCCAAGTTTCATTCATATCTCGTGACCCTTTTAAACGATTTTGACGATTTTAGATAGCAACTCCTTTGGGATGTTAAAAAACGATTTTATACAAAAATGAACGGTCTAGCTTAGATATTGAGGGCGTGATAGTGATTTCCACAGACAGACGTACAGATGGTCATCGCTAAATCAACTTTTCTTGTTATAAGGATCAAGAAAATAAATGGTTTCGGGGTCTCCGGAATTTATTTCGATGCGTTACAAACGGAATGACAAACCTATATATACCCACTGCACAGTGGTGTGGAGGGTATAAAAAAATAAAAAATAAATGAAAATAAATAAATAAATGTTTTCTGAAATACATTTGATGTTTTTTGCAATACAATTGATATTTTCTGAAATACATTTGATACTTTCTGAAATTCAATTGATGTTTTCTGATATACAATGGGAAAAGGTGTAGATCAAAAATTTAGACCATTTTTAAAAAATTTTAACCTCCAAATAGAACAAAAAGTTCACACTTTCAGATAAATTTTATCAAAATTTTCAAATTATTGTTAAAATTTTTAATAAAATTTTAAAATTATATAAATTTAAACTTAAAGAATAAAATAAAATATATAGATCGATCAAAATTTTGCAGTATTAGCAAAAATTTAATTAAATTTATGAACTACTAGCTGTTACCCGGTGCGCTTCGCTGTGAATTTAAAAATTCTTGCGGGTAGTTGACTGCATCCTCGATATCGGTGACTGTATCAATCGACTTATAGTGTTTGATTTGGCCGGGAACTTTTTGCATAATAAGATTATTAATTCTATTGACCGTGTCGTTCCTAGGTGATACTATTGCCCTTGAATATAGCCAATGAAAATCCTTTTCTAGTAAATGTTCCAGATCAGGATATACTGCATTTATAAGATCCTCTAAATTGTAGAGTATCCTACCCAGTGTCTCATTGAGAACGGTTTCAGAACACTTAGTGCTTAAATTCGGAGTAGGAAAAACTCCTTCCCCTAGTTTGAGCAATTGTTGTGAGAAATCATTATGCGTGTCTCCACTAAGATGGGCTCTCATGTTAGTTCGTAAGTTCTATTTTTGAATGGAACCCCATAAAGGAGATGATTTAAGACATGCTTTAATAATATCTGCACGCGTCCCTTTTGTAACTACAGGGAGTGTCTGCCGAAAATCACCAGCAAACACAAACGTTACTCCCCCAATAGTGGCGCTCGAGTTTCTAAGGTCCTTTAATGTTCGGTCCACGGCTTCAACATGGGCTCTGTGACTCATGGTACATTCGTCCCACATTATAAGCGACGCATCCTGCAACAATTTGCCAAGAGGACCGTCTTTGCGTATGGAGCATACGGATTGTTGCTCCAGACATACTGACAATGGGAGTTTGAATGCGGAGTGTGCAGTTTTACCATCGTTTAAAAGAGTAGCAGCAATCCCTGAAGAGGCGACTGCCAGGGCTATTTTTCCAGATTGTCGTACATGTGCTAGTAGTAAGCTAATCAAGAAAGTCTTTCCTGTGCCTCCTGGGGCATCCAAAAAAATATTTTGCCTCTTGTATTCGTCACACTGTCAATTATTGCACCAAATGCACGCAATTGATCTGTGACTAATTTTGGTACATTTTCGTTTATAAAATCTCTTAGCTCACTGGTGTTGTATTGACGTACCAGCATTGTACCGATCGCCTCATTTTGTGAACGAATAGAGAGGGTAATCCGAAATCATTTAAACTTTTGTTGCTTAATTCAAATAGTTTATTTTTTATTTGGACCAAGCCTTCATTGTAGATATCGTCATTAAAAGGCAAAGTAAAATTCTGATTTTGCTGTCGAACTCTGTGTCTAATATCTTCACAAAAACTTTCTTTGAAGTTGTTCCATAATTTTAATGGTTCAGATGGCTGACAAAATAGTAGAATGACTACAAACAACTCCCTCAGCTCAAATGGGCATTGCAACATCGCAGCTTCTCTCAAAGTATTTTCCCAATAATCATCAGTTTGTAGCAAACCTCTATCTCGGCAAGCTGCTTGGTACCTTTCTTTGACAACTCCATTTACAGTTAAGTTTTCGAATGAGGTTGGACCGCGTACGTGATGCAGTAACATTCTAAGAAAAAAACACTCCGATTGAGAAGGATGTACACCATATATTCTTCCTAAAGCAGTGTCTTTCTTTATGCCTGGATGGCCAGTTACTTTTTGACCGCGTAATCTTCTTGAAAATTTATTATTAGCCCATGTATAATAGTGTGGAACTTCGTGGTACAATAAAGTTTTTGCAAATTCGTCAGAGTTGCAGAGCTCGAAGAAAGCTATAAGTGTGGTTTTGCGTGGGTTTTGTGCAACTTGATGTGCTGTTCCTGATGTAAAGTACACCCTTTGACAGTTTTCTAAATGTACTGCCAAATGCACGACAGTAGGGTACCGATCGTGGATCGGAAATTCTAATATTCTCCATACAGATTCTGATGTACTTATGTACCGACCATTTAAATAGCTTTCAACCTCGTCATGCGGATTTCTGACGCTGAAAGTAGCTTGGTCCGATCCTTTATTTATATATTTACATACATATTTAATTGCCTGAACTGAATGGCAGTATTCCATGTTAATATGGGCGTTGAATGATCGGCACAATATTGGGGAATACGGGACAATCCACCTATTGTCTATGATAATCTGTCTTCCTCTAATGTTCAAAATAGTTTTTCGACCCCCACTTTCCGTGTCGCGACGACGATATACTGGATAACCATCCTCTCCAGTCTGGGTTTCGTTGACAAAACGCCGAGGGTATTTTTTCGAACAAATACCATTTTTCATACATGGTGACGTTGAATTTTGATCTCCGCATGGTCCATGCACCATATTTCTGGTCACAATATCGAACAATACGGGATCTTCATCCTTATCTGGTAATTCGGCAACTATTATGCTGTCAATTGCATCTGATTGTATTTTTTTTTTCAAACCAAAACAATATATGACAGTGAGGAAGACCTCGTTTTTGCCACTCAACACTGAGCATATGGCACTTAACTTTGCCAAATATTTCGTCTTTTGTGAATAAGTTTATAATATTCTTCATTTTTAAATAGAATACCCTTGAAATTATGTCATGACGATCAAATGACCGCTGGCCAGGTGATAGCTCTTCCTTAATTTCGGGCCATTCCGGGTTGGACTTAAATGTCACAAATAAATCGGGTCTCCCGTAGTTTCGGACATACGTCATTGCGTCCTGAGTTTTTTCGTGCATATAACGTGGGGATCCCGTGAAAGTTGACGGCAAGATGACGTGTTGTCCAATATTTGCAGGGTTTGCATTAGCATCCTGATTTAAGGCAACTCGTAGATGTATATAGTCATCAGCTCTCAATTGTTGTTGATTTTGACGTATGTAATTTAGTCTTTCTGATATAATTTTAGCCATCATGTCGACACGGTATTGACTGAACAAATCTCTGTAATAATGTAAGGGATTAAAACAGTCAGCTCTGACCATCAGCCTATATGCATAAAACTGCATACATGAAACAGTTTTATTCCTCGCTGAATTTTGTTGATGGATTGTCAAATAATAACCATTTTCGCCTTTTACAAACATTAGACGGTATTGCAGAGGATCGTACGCACGATGCAATTCTGACACTCTTTTTAGCTGCCCATCTCTACAATTAATAACTATATCCCTAGGACCTTTGTCTTCGTCAACTAATAAGACTGCTACTTCGTTTACTGTAGGTGAATTATATCTTCCTTGATGTTGATCTTGTGGAGTGTGGTCGGCGTTGATTATCAATTTCAAGTTGTCTGATGAAAAGTTATGCTCTAAGTTGTATTTGAAACTGCGAATGTATGGATTATGGCTGCATAAAACAGATGTTAACTCGTTGATTTTTTTAGATTGTTAGCAATACTAAATCGCAATGATAATTTTGATCGGCATCAGATATAAAATAAATCTGCAGAAACTGGGGACTTTGGCCTGAAGGTGGTATGAGACTACCAATCCTATGGTACACCTGCACTTCTATCTTAAATGTAGGCATAAAGTTTCCTTCGCGAATTTCTTTACCACCGAATGACGTCATCTGAAATAATGTATTGTACCTGCGTATGTTATTTAAGAAATGCGCCGATAGTGGATGACAACCTGAAAGATCTTTTATTGGTTGTGGTGGTTCCCGTATATTAGGAAGAACCACTTTGCCTCCAGCACAGCACATACCATTGGGTTCATCACTCCATTTTTTAGCAAAGCACGTAGGGCCAATGTTGTTCATTTGTCCAACTTTTACACTATTTTGTATCGCATAATCTATATTTGGATCATAATTGAAAGCTGATCTATTCCCATGAGCTACAATTCGACTACGCGCTCTAGTCGTAGATATCCGTTGTCTTTTTGCTGCAAGCTGCTGCGTACGTTCAGTACTGGACTCCCTAGCACGGGCCTGCATTGTTCTTATATTTTGGCTATCGAGGCGCTGCGAGCGTTCAGTGCAGGACTCCGTAGCTCGCGCTTTTGACATTATCTCTTTACTACTCGAGAGACGCTCCGCAGTTTCAGAAGAGGACTCTTCAGCACGCCGTATTTTAGCTGCTCTTGTCATAGATATTTTTCGTGACAGATTGGTTTTTTTTCGGCATTTTATTGTTGTTTCACAGTAATTGAAGAAAAGTATGGTTGCAACAAATTTCTTTACATCATATAATTGTATTCGAATATTTAAGCAATTTTGCTAAAATGCAGGAAAAATAAAAATGTAGTTGAGAAAATAACTTTGCATTAAACTCACCCACGTGGAATTCAGCTTCTAACTGCAGAAATTGTCATTAAAATACTACAAATATTACATATTATTATTTTTAATCAATTCTCCCCAAAAAATATTGTGCAATTAAAATATTTTATTTTATATTTTCTTTATTTCAATGCCTGCTGATATAAAAATTGTTTGGTTTTTTCACTCAGTGCAATAATTATAAAATTTTTTGGCATTCCTACTCTGAAGCAAGCTAAATTTAGGTGCCCATGGAAGAACATGGATTTTCAAAATTAAATCCGGCAACACTTTACTATTAGCCTTCAATTTATAATATCATTTGGCAATTTTTCATTTTCGCGATTTTTGATTTCGCCCATTTTTATACCAGGGTATAATGACTTTGTCCTGATGTTTGTATTTACCCAAAATATCTAATCTAGACTCATCTTTTATTACACTGATCGACTCAGAATCACTTTCAGATTGAGAATCACTTTCTGAGTCGATTTAGCGATGTCCGTCCGTCCGTCTGTGTGTCCATTTAAACTTTGTAATCAAACTACAGATGGCAAATATGAAGATATTTTGATAAAGTTTTGTACGCAAACTTCCATCGATCACAGGAAAAACACTATTGAAATTGATGAAAATCGATTCATGTTCAGACCTAGTCCCCATAAAAATGATCCCTATGAGATAGACTTAAATTGCCATAATATCAAAATTGTCTTATATATATTTCGGTCAAATTGCGTTTGTGTATTTTTATTACATCCATTTATCAGTAGTCATAGCCCCCTTAAAACTATCAAAAAAACAAAAATATTGGACAATTTTTCTCAAATTTAGTTTGTATATGGTTTGTACATGTTTTTCGACCGAGTCCTCATATAAATATAGCATCCGATATGAACCTTTTTTTTATCCGAAGGCAAAAAAATTAATAACAATGCCACTCAAACTTGATTTATAATTATTTTCTTTATCTAATTAGTTGGCAGACGGTATCGTATAGTCGGTATAGACCGACAATAATTTTTCTACTTGTTGATCTTGAAGATTTTTGTTCTTGACGATTTTTGTTCTTTGTGATTTTCGGGATTGGTTAGCCTCACATTTGATTTTTGACTATGGCGACTTTAAATTTGGCGATTCCGCCCATAATTTCCATGACCTCTCACACTGCTAGTTAATGTTCTTGTCAAAATTTTCAAGATCGTCGCTTTCATAGTACTTTATATTTTTTGTAAAGGAGTTGCCACGCCCACTAATCCTATCCCGCACATTTTTTGTCAGACTACTCACATTAATATCTGATGGACTCGTGCAAAATGTCAAGTCTTCCCCTTTTATAGTACACCAATTATATGATATTAGATATCTACTTTACATGGGCGGTGCCACGCCCACTGCTCCGATGTCTAACTAATCACATGAATAACTTATGGGCTCACACAAAGTCCCAAGACTCTCACTATTACAGTACTCCAAATATATAGTATTTTATATTTAATTTGTATGGCAGGCGCCACGCCTATTGGTCCGATACTGCCTATTTTTTTTCGACAACTCACATTAATAATAGGTGACATCAGACAAATTTGAAAAGCTCTCTCTATCACAGTACTCGGGATATATAATATTGAATTATTACTTGTATGGGAGGCCACGCCCACTTATCCGATCATGCCCATTTCGGGCATAGCTACTAATATTAACAGTAGGTGACCTTACACAAATTTACAAAGCTCTCCTTATCATAGTACTGAATATATGTATATGATATTAAATATTAACTTTGTGTGGGAGGTGCCACGCCCACTAAAAATATTTCAAAAAATTATAGCCTATAGCACTTCCCATATCTGCACTAAGGCTCTGTGAAAATTTCAGGAAGATCAGATATGTAGTTACGGAGATTACCTCCTACAAACAAACAAACAAACACACATTACCTCTTTATAATATTAGTATAGATATAACAAAAGTTTATCAAAATTTACAAATAATTGATACCCTATACAAAAAAAGCATAACCCAAGTCTGAATGGAATTTTTATTAATTTTTTTGCCTGCAGGTTTAAAAAAGCTCATATCGGAAGCTATATTTATATGGGGACTAGGTCTAAAAATGGACCGATCTTGACCATATTAATAAAGTAAAGTGAAAAACATATACAAACGAAATTTGAAATATTTTTGTTTTTAATGGTTTTAAAGAAGATCGGGAAGCAGCTTTATATGAGGGCTATAATAAGAATTTTCTTATAGGGTTTATTTTTGGACCACTGATTAAGGAATGTAGTAAACACACGCAAACCCAATTTAACCGAGATCAATATGATAATTTGGATCTTATGGCAACTTAAGTCGATCTCATAGGAGGTACTAGGTCTGAACATGCACCGATTTTCACCAATTTTAATAGCTTTCATCCTATGTATTCATATTTGCGACCTGTAGTTTGATTACAAGGTTTACATGGACACACAGACAGATGGACGGACGGACATAGCTAAATCGACTCAGGAAGTGATTCTGAGCCGATCGGTATAATAGAAGATGGGTCTAGGTCAAAGATTTTTGGTAGTTACAAACATCAGCACAAACTCATTATACCCTAACTACATAGTGGTGTAGGGTATAAAAATGTATCAAGAATTTCGCACTATTACCAATTTAATTTAATAAAATAAAATATAACAAAATATATCTATATAACCTTCAAATCGATCAAAAATTTTGCACTCGAATTTTATCAAATAAATTTACTGAAGCACAAAGAAACAAAGAATTCTAATAAATTTTACTAACTTTTACTTAACAAAAATTTTAATATCAAAATAGAAGAAAAAGTTCGTACTTTAAGCAATTTTTTATTATCAAAATTAACAATTAAAATTTTTTAATAAAATTTAAATTATTAAATTTCATAACTTAAAAAAAAATTATTTCAAACTATAAATCAAGTGTTTATCAAAATTTACAAAATATTGGCAACTTGAATAAAATTATACAAATAAAATTTACTAAATTACAAAAAAAATTTAGCTGTTTACTAAAACAAATATTACCTCCAAATAAAACAAAAAGTTCGCACTTTAAGTAAATTTTGATTCAAATTTAGGAATTATTTAAAAGTTTTAATAAAATTTGTAAAAAAGAAATTTGAATATAATTTTACAAATGAATATACTAAATACAACAAATTTAAGTAAATTTTACTAACTGTTTACTAAAACAAATTTGGCCTCCAAATTGATCAAACATTACGCACTATTAATAAAAATTGTATTAAATTTTATTTAGAACTGATTGAAACTTTTATCAGACATGAGTTTCTAATTTCATTTTGAAAAATATGTGTGTTATTAATAGATTTTTTTCTTTCAGCTTTAATGTTATACCACCATAAGGAACAGCCCTTTGACAACTGGGTTACAATTTGGGTTAATTATTTACTAAAAATAGCAGCTTTCCAAGATGCCCGCTTGCCGGATATTGAAATTTTAATCGTCAAGGCCGTTAAAATTGATAGTCGAGTAGTAAAAACTATAATAAATTATGAAGATATACCTAAAATACCTATAAGTACTAAATTATCCGCTCTATGGTCTGTCCGTAAATCGGGTATTAAAATCGATGATTTTGCTGAAATAATGCAGCAATTCTCAAATAATTTACAATTATCAATACTCTGCAATGAAGATGACACTCGTATAATGGCACTGCGTCTGCTAGTAGAGACACATAAGACTACCGAGCCCCTAACACTTTTGGAATGTAAACATTTGATAACGTATTTGGAATATAATTCGAACACACAAAGTCCGGCCACACGTCAAAAGAGTTTGGGCTTATTAAGTAAGGCCTTAATAAGATGTGAATTGAATTTGGTCAAGTTATTGAAGGGAAAACAACCACCTAAACTAGTACAAAATCAACCATTGGAATTGAAATTTTTACAAGATTTTATGCGTATCTTAGTGGAAAATCTCTTCGAAGGCGCCAATTTTAGTAGAAGATCCGTATCTTTACAATTGCTAAGTCAATGTTTAACTATTGGCATCAACTGTAATTTAAAAGTTCTATCTTTACTACCGAAAACCACGGTTAATTATTTGGTTTATAGCTTGGCTGATCCCTATGAAACGAATAAAGATTTGGCGGTAAACATGTTGAAACTGTTGGAAGATAATAGTGAACTGGTGTTAATAGAACAATATAATTTAAAAATCAATCTAATAGAATTACAAACTCGACTGACTTCGGTGAAGCCCACAGATTCGGTAACAGCTTCTTATCAATTGGAATTCTTATGCAATAAATGTTCCCCAGCCATATTTGGTGATTATGATTTACCCGCGTATGCTACTACCATTTACGCGGCTTTAAAATGGCTTTTAGTGGAATTAAAGCAGGGCTTGAAGTTAGCCAAACAATCGATATTGGAAGCGGCTAAACTTAATCCTCTATACGGCTTATTATTTGCTATAAAACATCTGTTGAAGAGATTGGATTTTGCTTACCTCAGCCAGGAGATTAACTGGCGCATACTTATTGCAGAGTTAATTTTACTTTGTAAGGAACTAACTGATGTAGTGGCACCCATAGTTAATAGTTCTTCACCTGAGGGCCATCTACCAAACGATTTCAGTGAATTACCCAAGACATTAAAAAATAAACAGGTAAGTAATGGAAATTTCGTTAAAAGTTTGAGCCCTTGAAAATTTTTTGAAATATAAAACAGTTTTTTTAACGTTCAACTTATCCTAAATAAATCTTAAGAATCTTACGTTTCAAAGAGAATTGAAAAATTTACTAACTCTAAACGGATTTAAAATACAATGAAATCTGTGAGCTATATATGACCCAACGCTTGCATAAAGGTTAAACAAATTTCCTTATAAAATATCTTTATATATAAAAAATCATTGGTGCATTTATTTATAACGAATGATATAGCTTTTATATTTTGAACCCGATGGGAATAGTGGGCGTGGCACCTTCCATACAAAGTAAATATTTATTATCACATATCTATGTAGAGTATTCGTGAATTCGTTTGTTATAAGTGTGCAAAGTCGACCCAAAATGGGTGTAGCACATCCCATACTTTATTTAATATCTATCTGTTACTAATGTCATACCGACACTAAGCTGAACTGACATCGCAAAAACTCGCATACATAATGTTTTTACTTTACTGGTGAATCGAACGTCTAATGTTGCAGTCATTCACAAGCTTCAACTTTTCACAAAATATTACTACGGTGCCTATTATGAGCAACTTTCGATTTTCGATTGTGGTCGAATTAACTGATCGAAAATAGCGCTATTGTGAATTTCACTCAATTGGATTATTCACAATAGTACATATTTATCAGCTGGCACTATAAATAAACATTTTTTGTTTACAAATTTATTAAAGGAAAAAAAAAAATTATTTATTAACATGGAATTATGATTCTATGATCGTCTGATGAAGATGAATGCTTCGTCATGAGAGATGCTTCCAGAGATGGATTCCACTACGTAAGTATGCGAGGTTTTAATAAGGGTACCATTTGTTTACAGATTTATAGCAAATTTTCGACTACAAGGAGGCGTTTTTACATTCTGCTACGAACCGTTTTCATTAATTTCTGTCGAAGGCTTTTTTCACAGCAAAGTAACTTTTCTGACTATCCGTACAAGTAAATTAGCTTTTCATTCGCGAAGCATTAGAATTGCCGCTATATGCTTAAAGGTGCTATTACATGATGTGTTTTTTACATATGTACTGTCAAATTTTTCCACAACAAAAGTTGTACACATCGCGTGATACATATGAAACATTGTTTATGTACAATACATGACCAAAGTCACATGTACATTTTTCAATTAGAACAGGTTCTATTTTTGCATGACAAACATATGAAAATACAACACTGCTTGTGGCGAAAGAAAAACAGAGTAAATTATAAAGATTAATATTGAAAGAAAAATAAATTGTTCAATATTAATTAACAATTAAAAAATATATAACTTTTTTTCACAATAAATTTTTGTAAATTCACAAATTAAATCTGCTGTTGTTTATATTTAGAGGTTATGTCATACGGAAATACATATGCACGTGTGATAGCAAAAATTATGAATCGTATGTAAAAGACAATTTTGACAGACATGCGGAATTTCATATGGATAAAAAAACTGACAGTACATATATAAAAAACACATCGTGTAATAGCACCTTAAGTGAACTGGGTACTTTTTTCAAGAGGAAAAACACGATTATCTATCGTAGTTGAGGGGTTGATTGGTCTTTCGCGGGTTTCAGAAAATATCAAATGAATTTCAGGAAGAAAAAAGTAGTGATTTGGAGTCACAGAAAATGTTTGCCAATATTTGGACTTATCTTTTATGCACTGGAAAATAAACTATCAAGGCAGGACTGTCAATGGTAAGAAGACGAGGACTTCATTTTTAAAGGTTTTAAAAGTTTAAAAAAGTCGTATTTTCATAATTCTTTTTTGAAGATATGAATAATGTTGGATTATTTACTTCATATACACGTTATAGCATAACATTTTAAGAATCTTTGGAAAAATTTTCAACTAAAAATTTTAATAAAAAGTCCGTGACAGCGAATCTCCGGAGGCGTTGTTATTTTGCGGTGAACATCATAACTCATTACCGGATCATGTGAAATAAAAAAATCGAAATGCGGTTAAAAGGTGACATGTTTCCTGAGGTAGTGACGAAGAGTTTTATCTATTTTTTTTTTTTTTTTTTTTTTTTTGCAGCAATTTGAAGTGAAAACACGATTTTTGCTATAAAATTTCGGGAATTTGTTGCTAAAAATTGGGAAAGAGAATGGAAAATAAAAAAAATTTGAAAAGAATCGGTCAAGTAGATTTTGAGAAAATCGATTTAAAATTTTTTAAAAACTGATTTACATACGATATACCGTATGAGGCCGGTCGCTGGAAATGCTGTATCTTCTTAAGTTTTGCTCCGATTTACTTGAAATTTTGGTACAACACTCTCGACATGTTGTACATTCAGAAATAGAAATTCAAAAAAGGGTTTTAAAACCTTACCCCCCTTAATCAGCTACAATATAAAAACCAGAACAGGAATCGGGAAAAAAAACGTGGCGCCCGATTTTTAAGTCATCACTTTGAAAAACACGTTTATAATTTACAAGAAATGTCACAAATCCAGTGTAATATTTAAAAAATATGTTTTTGTATAGCGTTCTGACTATTTTTCTGAAATTCAATTGATATTTTCTGAAATACATTTCATATTTTTTTAAATACATTTGATACTTTTTGAAATACAATTAATACTTTCTGAAATTCAATTGATTTTTGAAATACAAATACAATTGATACTTTCTGAAATTCAAATGATGTTTTCTGAAATGCAATTACAAAAGGTGTAGTAACACATTTTGTCTACAAAGTATTCTTATCTTAGTCCGTCTTTCAGGAGATATACTAAAAAATTGAGTGACCTCATAATTGTGAATCGGACCTAATTTGTAAAGTGTACCACATATATCAACATTTTTAGAAAAGGTACTTAAAATAGTACTAACTGTACCTTTAAAATAACACGGGTTATTTCTTTAAAATTCAAAAAATAGCGTCAAAATAAAGTCATATATATAAGCGAAAGTACTTTTTGGCTTCTTGTTTTTTTTTTTTTTACTAAAAGTAGCAACATTTTTAATTTTTTATACCACCATTTTTGAAAGAGTACTAAAAGAACTATTTCCTTGAAATTCAAGAAATAGCGCCCGCACTTTGAACGAATACAATGCAAGTCAAATTTAACCGAAAGTGTACTAACATAAGATTTTTTTAGGTTTTTTTCTTTTTTTTTGTGCTAATAGTAGGAACATTCTTCTGAAAGGAGCTAAAATAACAACATTCCTTTGAAAATGTACTTACAATTTCTTTGAAATTATAAAAATAGCCTTCTTTGAAAGGATTGCAAATAAAGTCAAATTTAGCCGAAAGTGTACTAACATAATTTTTGTATTAAAATTAGCAACATTCCTCTGAAAGGAACTCATAAATGTATTCAAATAAAAAAAAATCCTCGGAAAATATACTAAAGATGGCATAACAAATAGCAACATTCTCCTGAAAATTTAGTAAAAATAGACACATTTCTTCAAAAGTATGAAAATGTAAAAGTTTACCAAGTTCTAAAATAAATTGATTTTATTTAAATGGTGCGTGGTAAAGAAGAAGAAAGCATACATTTCAAAAATTCATAACTGCACTGTATTCTTAATCGGACCGGTTTCTGATTTTATTTTCATCATTTTTCTTTGCGTTTTCTTTTACAGTCTCCTGTCGCCGTCAGGAAATCCTGCTCTCCTTGTAAAATTTTATCAGCTAAATTGCGTAAAATTGATATGGCGACGGTTAAAGCTACACCGCAAATGGTTTTGCTATGTGCCTGGCGCACAGTTAAAGATGTCTCGTTAATCTTAGGCGAAATTGTAATATGCTCTCCCATCCAATGCAATACCTTAACGGAACATTTTCTTATAACCAAAGAGCAAATACAAGAAATAGGAGAACATTTTAAGCTGCTTCTAGCTGAAACTAAACATAGAGGAGCTTTTGAGCAGGCCTATGTAGGCTTTTCGAAGCTATGTTGTCGTCTCTGGACAGTGCAAACGCATGATTTAAGTTCTTTACCCATGATATGGTTAAAGGATTTAATAGCACTCATCTCGAAAGACGATCTAAATAATGAGAAAATTTGTGCTACACGTAGAAGTGCTGGTGTACCATTTATGGTTCAAGCTTTAATAACCTCAGAATTACAAGTGGGTTCTACAAAATCTTTGACATACTGTATGACACATTTGCTGCAATTATGTTCTGCCAATGACAAAAGTTCAGAATCTCGTACCCATGCCCTGAATATATTAAGAGCCTTATTTAGATGTACCGACCTAAATGATGCTGTCGGCGAATTTGTGGCCGAGGGAGTAATGGTTGCTATACGCGGCTATGATGCCAATAATTGGTCGGAGAAAAATTCTGCAACTCTGCTTTTTGCTGCTCTAATAGTTCGCATCTTTGGTGTACAGCGCAATAAGGATTCTGACAATTTAAATATACGCAATAAAATGACCGGCCGAGTATTCTTTTTGCGTTATCCCAAGTTGTATGATTTCTTTTTGGAACAACTACAACAAGCTAACGCCCTAATTGAGCAACATCAAAAGGCCCATAAATTACATCCATTATTATTGATTTTAAGTCGTTTATATCCATCGGCCTTGGAGGGCACAGAATCGAATTTGAAATTATCCGAATATATACCATATATATCGAAATGTGGTGGTTGTCCGGAAATGCAAACAAGATATTTAGCCGCCAAGGCTGTAGTGGCCTTAATAAATCAAGATGATGTGAGAACGATGATATTAACAAAATGTGCTGAGATGGTGGTAAGTTTAAATTGGGATTACTTGCATGTTAAGACAAAGTTTCAATTGGAATATTTTTCAGTTAATGGCGGATGGTGTTTATAACTTTCAATCCAATACTGTACATGGCTACCTATTGCAAGTAAATTTTTAATGAGAAAGAAAACTTTAAGAGTAATTTTAATTCGTATTTTATTTCTAATTATCTAGATTTTATTTTTAACAAAATATCAGAAATCTTTAATAACTGATGAATTGATAGCTGATATCGCTTGTTCCATTGTTAGTTTATACGAGCGTACAAAGTTGGAAAATGCTGTGATTTTAAAAGTAATGCTAGATATATATATCGAAATTTTAAACAGGTTTGTAGCCAAAAGAAAAACCTTTTCTTTTTAAGCGTGTCTTTGTGATTTTTGTTAATAATATATGAATTTATCTTTTAGTTTATCTACCCTTAATCTTGATCCTGCTGTTATACAACAATTATTATATTTCTCCACTTTACCTATGTTGTGTGATCCGCAAATGGCCTTTTATTATCCCGTTTTACATAAATCGAATTTCCTATACAATTTGCATATCATGCGTTTAACCCTACCTTTTGGTGCTCTATCTAATTATATATTAAGTCCTCCCATAACCAAATTGCCTTTGGAACAAGCTGAAACCTGCCTTAATATAATTGTACTTTTACTATTGAAAACTAAGACATTAAATGAATCTACCTCTACCTGCTGTTCCCTGGACGTTTTGCCCGATGATTATGAGAGCAATGAAGTTTTACGAGAATTGGAAATAATGCCAGCAGAATATCAATTTATCAGAATATTAGATGAGGACATGTTAATGCAGCTCGCTAACGAACTTAGAGATAGTAAAACATTACACGGAACACTTAAAGAAGTGGTAAAGCTTCCTTTGTTTTATCCAGAAGCAGCTATGAAATCTTATGCCATATTAAGTATGTTATCAAATTTTGATTTCACTTTGACGCATTTAATAAGGGAATCTAAAAAACATCCTGGTGATGTTAAATCTCCCATGATGCTGTGTGTGGAACGTATAGTACAAAATCAAGGAGTAGAATATAAATGTGCTCAAATATGTTTGGAATATTTAACAGAAATATCGCAGCCCTGGCAACCGGATTGCTTAAGGTAGGTGTAACCTAGAACTTTCTCAAAAAAAAAAAAAGAGTTCTATACAAATGGTATAGAAAAATTGTGTGATAATACATTTTTTACCGCGATTTTTAACGCTTTAGACCGAATTTTTGGAATGTCATATAAACTTAGTTTAATTAAACTCACAATTTTTAAGGCTTTTGATCAAATAATTTGTTAAACGTAGTCAAGTTATTCCCGCAATTATTAACGCTTTCGATGGGATGACAATAAAACTTTTTTTTAGTTATGCTCGCGATTTTTAACATTTTACACCGATTTTTGGGTTGGTCATTTAAACTTTGCTCAGTTAAACTCCCGATTTTTAGACTGATTGTTTGAAATGTTAATTAAACTTGGTTTGGTTAAACTTTCGGTTTTTCACACTAGACCAATTTTTTGGAATGTCAGCTAAACGTAGTTTAATCAAACTCATAGTTTTTAACACTTTTAATCGAGTGTTGGAATGTTTAGTACACTTAGTTTAGTTAAATTCACGATTTTAAACATCATATAAACTTTTTGGGATTCAGTTAAACTTATTTTCAACGCTTCCGACCGAGTATTTGGGATGTCAATTAAACTTAGTTTAGTTAAATTTCTGATTTTTAACGCTTTGGATCAAAGTTTTGGGATGTCAGTGAAACTTAGTTTAGTTAAAAACACAATTGCACTGCTTAGAACGAGTTTTTAGAATGTCTTCAGATCGATTGTTTGAAATATTAATTCAACTTAGTTTCGTTCAACTTTTGATTTTCATAAGACCGAGATTTTGGAATGTCAATTGAACCAAGTTTATATTTCATCTATACATCCAACGTTTCGTTGCTATTTGGCAACATCCTCAGGGGCACATTTATTGACGCAAAACAAAAATTTTTTACATTACAAATTTTCACAACCATTATTAAATATTTTGTTAAACTTACACCAAAATTGTTCTCAAAGCATTAAAGCATTATATTGTCAAAACTTGTAATGTAAAAAATTTTTCTTTTGAGTCAATATATGTGCCCCTGAGGATGTTGCCAAATAGCAACGAAACGTTGGGTGTATAGATGAAATAAAAAGTTGTTTAATTTGCATCAAAAACTAAGGATCAGTAAGCTCGAATAAACATACATATACTCACAAAATTGGAAACTGATCACAAAACAAAGAAATCAACCAAGTTTAATTAAGCTAACAATTTGTATTGCTTAGACCAATTTGTAAGAATGTCAATGAAATTTAGTTTAGTTAATCTCGCGATTTGTACTGATTTAGAGAATGTTTTTAAATTAATGTTGTTAAATTAACGTTTTGAATGATTTAAGCCAAATTTTTGGGATGTCAATTAAACTTTGTTTAGTTAAAATAGTTGGTAACTCTCACGATTTTTAATGTTTAAGGCCATAGTTTTGGGATCACAGTTAAACTTAGTTTTAACTCCTGATTGTTAACGCCTTAGATCTTATTTTTGGGATGTCATTTAAACTTAGTTTAATTAATATCACGATTTCTAACGCTTAATACCGAAGTTGTTGGAATGTCAGTTAAACTTAGTTTAGTTAAACTTACGTTTTCAAATGCTTTTAAATGAGTTTTTTGGGATATCAGTTCAACTTAGCGTTTAAAAATGTGAATTTAAATAAACTAATTCGATATAAGGCCGAGTGTTTGGGATGTCAATTGAACTCAGTTTAGTTAAACTCGTGTTTTGTAAAGACGGAGTTTTTGGAATGTCAATTAAAATTAGTTTATTTAAATTCACGATTATTAAAGCTTCAGACCAAATTTGTGGGATGCCATTTAAACTTAGTTTGATTAATTTAACTCTTTAGTTGAATAGTTTAAAGTTATGAGACCGAGGATTTTGGAATATTACTTAAACTTAGTTTAGCAAAATTCACGTTTTTTAACAGAAGTTTTGGGATTTCTGTTTAGTTAAAATCCCAATGTCATTTTAACTTACTGTGAGTGTCACTTACACATCTGAAATAATGATGACGTGCTTCATAGAAGTGTAATGAAATGAAGTGGGTTTTCCTTTACTTGACGTACTATCCACCTTTAGTCTGTAGCAGTTAGTTCTTATTGGACCGAGTTTTGACCTTATTTAAAATTCTATTGTTTTCTTTATGCCTTTTAATGATGCACTGAATAGTGCTGCGGGTCCTGTTCAGTATTTCTGCGATATCTGCATAACTTTTTCCTTCTCTTTGCTTAATTTTTTAAAGTTTTAATGCTAAAATCTAAGAAAACTCTTAATAAATCACAGGAGACAACTTTGCAATTACAAAATTCATGGGTGTCCACGAAATCAAATTTGAATTATCAAATGTACCATTTTAAGTAACGCCACATTTTTGTGCATTTCAGCATGCTGACACATTTTAAGAAAACATAAAACTATCTTCCACCTTTTTTTAAACATATTCAAATATTTTGTAGTATCGTTTTTTTTAAACCATATTTGGCGCAGAAAAATTTTTTGGTTTTGGGATTAATGATCAAATTGGTAGTCCACAGTTGCTGTACGATGTTATGCGACACTTACTGCAGTTTAGTTTAAGTAAATTTTTTTTTTAACGCTTTAGCCGAGTTTTTGGATTGTCAATGAAACGCCTTAGACCAGTTAAATATTTGCATTAAAATTATGTTTTTAGTCAAATAGTTGTTATAGGGTCGTGATTTTAGGATGGCAATTAAATTTTTAACACTTTAACAGTTTAAAAGTTATTAGTGTTTAAAAATTGGAGCTTAACACAAAAAAAAAAACTAAGTTTAACTGGCATCCCCTAAAAACTCGGCCTTAGAAATCCATCCATTATATAATCCTTTGAAACAACGATTCCGTTTTTAACTACCCATCATTATGAAGTTAATTTAAAATTTATTCTTGCTCTTTCAGATTTAAGGCCGCTACTCTTTTGGCATGCTTATCTGTTCATTTCCTGAAATCTTTGGAACGGAAGCGTATGAATTTTATGCGTTCTTATATCCGCCTAATGCTGAATCTATTGATGGACGATGATTTTGACATACGAGATTTTACAGCTAAAATAGTATTGCACAGTCTTCCCGATGACATTGAATTGGGTTTGTCTGATAGTTTAAGTGATTGCTCTTTAGTTAGTGTTTTAAAAATTCCAATTCGTATAGAAAGTGTGGTTTCAACCATGGCTCAACGTTTGTTTTTGCAATTTACCGCTGATCTTTTACTAGGCTTTAAAATGGATGATATTTATATATTGGATATGTTTAAGCTCATCACATCCTGTTTGTCTTCCCAGTGCTTTAACAAGGACTATGATGATCAACACTCCTCCTCCTCGTCGTCGGGTAGTTATGGTCAGACTAGTGCTAGAGGGTCTTCGGTCACTGATGTGGAAATATTTGAAAAACAGGAGGCAAATGTTTACGCTGAACCATTGAAAGCCATTACCGATACTGTGGTAGTATTTAAATGTACCTTTAAATTGCGGCCCAAAGTGGTTCGATATGTGGATTCATATTTACAGGATATAACGAATCAGGGATCATTGCTGTAAGCTCAATATTTAATTGTTTTAAATGTATATAGTTTCACTTTCACATAATTTAATTATATTTGACAAAATTTACAAGAAAAAAAAACAATGGTAATTCAGGAATATTGAAGACAGTATAAATAGAATAGAGCGTTGGTACAGCGTTGTTGAATATACAGCAACATTGACTAACATTTTCTGTCTGGTTATGAATTTTCCAGAGTTAATTCTTGAATTTCTTTTGTTATTTAACACTGACTTAAGCACTCATTGGTGCTTTTTATATATTATTTAGCTTTAATTTTTTATTCTTTTTAAGTTTCAAAGCTGTTTATGTGTGTCTTAAATAAAATGTTTTTTTTATCATAGCATTTGAAGAAAAATCCATCATGTGATTAACAATTGTGGTATATGGCTATATACAATGTATTTCCACACATACTTTTGAATCCTCGCATATTAACGCATCTATTTGTACACCAAAGTTCTGTTATTGATCTGCAACGCTCAAACAAATTTAAATAGTTTTGATGTAATGGTTTCGAGTAGTAATAATATTTATAAACAAATACTTTATTCAATTTACTGATTTTGAAAAGGATACACAAATTTTAGTAATTAGATTTGGTCGTGAATTGTTTAACTTTTTAACCTTCGAATTCATTAGAAAATTTTAATTAAATAACACATACGAAAATCGTATGCAAAACATTTGAAACAAATGAAATCTACATTACCGAAATATATTTAATTTGTTGAGTGTTGTTTTCTTTCTACAAGCACATCAACATATTGCTTAGTTTTCCAATTCTTTTCTTTCTTTATTTATTAAGAACAAAAATTAATTAGCATTTTAAAATAGTATTTTTCCGAAGGAAAAACAACATAACGATGAAAGATGCCAGCTGATTTGATACGATTTGATTTTTCACAATACTAAAATGAAATGCAATGCTATTAAATTCAAAGAAACAATTGGTTTAAAAATCTTATTTGTATGAAGAAAAAAAATAAAATTTAAAAAATATTCTTTTTTTTTTTGTTTTTGTAAATTAACATTTTTTTTTGTTGTTTACTAACCTTTTATATATGATTTTAACATATTATAATGGTATTAAATATCACAAGAAGAAGACGTTACAAAAAGTCAAACATAAAAATGGAGTAAATATAATCTCCAACTTAAAGAAACACAAAATTATTCAACTTTGGTTTTTGGATCATCTAAAAGCGTTTTTGTTTGATGATGAGTAGTCGGATTACTACTAGATGATGCAGCAGCGGTGGTATCATTAACACAAACATCACAGACCCGTACATCATCTAGCCAACCACGATCAGGTACTGGTATGCGGGTTTTGGAACAATCAGCACATACACCCTGGCCACATTTGCGACAATGATGTCTCTTACAATCACCTCCCTTGAATGCTTTTTGAGGACTTTGGGGCGCATCACTTGAACCATGTGACAATACCAATTCCTCAGCAGTGCCAAATTGCATTTTACAAATATGACAACTTAATGCTTCAGCATCAGGCACCCAATAATCTGGCCTGGCCGTATCTTTTATAATTTCTGAAATAAAAAAAAAAAAAAATAAAATGAAAATAAATAAATATAAACAAAAAGGCTTTCTTCAAATATAGACTAGATGTTTTGTTAAATTCTTGTACAAACCTTTGGTACATTCTATTGCGGCTGACGCTACTTTACTGACTGTATTATACAAAGTTTCACCACATTTCCGTACAGTAATATCGATTTCTTCTGGGTTATTGCCTGAGTTTGCCCCAGTAGGTCCTAACGAATGATTTTGAGAGTTATGATTATCAATAATTTGTGGTTCTTGAGCTATTTAAGAGTCAGAAGATAATGATTATTATTTTTATATATAATAAAGCGATTGTACCTGGTATATTATCAGGATGTTTTAGCAGGTGTTGCCGACAATCACTGCATACTCTAACGTGTTCAAACCATTTACGGGCTGGTACTGGCATTCTATGTTGGCTGCATGCATCACAAAAACCCTCACCACAGCCACGGCAGTGATGTTTACGTAAACCAGTCTTTTCAAAATTTTTCTTACACGAAGAACAATGCTGAAGAGAGCAAAGTATATTAAGTTAAACCAAAATCATGGCATTTCTTAAACTTACCGTTATTTCGTGATTTGGTTTCCAATATTTCGGTGCCACCTTATCGGCACACCATTCTTTAAGAACACCTGTGGGTTGTGATGAAAAATTTGTAAAAGCTTCGCAAACATAAGACACCTTATCTAAAACCATTTGCCCCGAATGTGTAGGACCCTTCGGTGATACATTACTGTCTTTCCATACATGCACTGTTTGTGAGCGTATCGCCTCACATTCCGGTATACCATTCCAATACTTCCAAATTCTAGCGATTTCACCACAATGCGGACAATTTATAACGGAGTATGTCCAACCATCTACGCGTTGAACTATCACCTCACGGCCATTATTATAGCATGCTTTACAAAGTTCTACTTTATTCTCAAATTGATGTTGGTGTTGACATGGTTGAGAGTTCAAATGGTTTTCTCCGTCATGACCCATGGAACGTTGGCAGCGTCTATTGCAAGAGGCACAAATGATCGGACAGGTAAAATACTGTTCTGGAAAGGGATTTATTGATTTTTCAACAATTTCAC
Source organism: Cordilura impudica (assembly GCA_963682025.1). Lineage (NCBI taxonomy): Eukaryota > Metazoa > Arthropoda > Insecta > Diptera > Scathophagidae > Cordilura > Cordilura impudica. The sequence continues at coordinate 190,723,533 of OY821520.1, read as the reverse complement.
CGGAAAATTTTTTATTTAATGCCCGCATAGCTCTGTATATAACACTAGGTTGTCGGGGAGATCTAACTGTGGTATTTTCCAAATCGGAACGTATAGCAAAAATAAGTTTACTAAAGTCCGTTGAGCCCGTAGAAGAGGTTTGTATGCCTACATAACGTAAAGAACTAAAAGCATTAATGTCATAATTCAGACGCGAAAAGCTTTCGCGCATCTTTTCCTCAGCACTTTCTTGGACCGCTATAAATGTAAGAAAAAATAAAATTCTTAGAATTTTTGTTAGGCATTTGTTATATGCTGATTGAGTAACTCACAATTTTCCAATGGTCTTGTGTGTCTGGTTTCATGAAAAACTATAACAGCTGGCCCTAAATTTGCAGCTCCCTGCATCGATAACGATTGCAAAGCCTGTGAGAAATGCAAACAAAATGCTTTTGAGGCAGTCCCTAAGAAATCATACATATCACTATGTAGTCGTTCTGATCTGGTACGATATATAACAATATCTGATATGGCTAAAATCTGTAATATATAGAAAATCACATTGCTTCAATCGGCCGCTTCGTTTCATAAATTATAAATTATTTGTAAATTACCTTAAGTAACATACGCATACGTCTGGTACTTTTTGAAGAGGTAGACAATAGACCTTCTGTGTCCAAACATAATACTCCTATATCCGATTGCATAGCTGCATAGACACCCAAGGTACAAGAATTTTGTTCGGCTGAAGTTTTAAATACCTCTTCTCCTTTGAAGAAGGCATGATTCATGGTATATGATTTGCCATCTCCGGTATTGCCAAATATGGTGACAACTTTTATTTTGGAAGAATCGGGACATTTAAGTTTTTTACAGAATAATTCTGGTGTTGGTATATGTAAGTATTCATTGGCATCCATCAGTAGAAATGAGCGATCGGTTGAATTATCCAACACATCATAATCGGTTGGTGTAAAGGGTATTGATTTGAAATCGGCATCACTAACAACATCCGGTTTCATCGCCTCCTCCTTGTAAATAAAAAAAACAAGCAAAATTCAACACTATAAACGATTTCAAAGAGTAATTGAAATTTAATAAAATTATACTGAGCAAAATTTTAGATTTTTTAATATAAACATATTTTGCTCAATAACATAGAAAAAATATGTAAATTTGTTTAAATGTGTTGTAGAATTAAACATACTTATTTTTCTCAACATCACAGAAATTATGCAAATTTGTCTTAAACATATTTTACTCAACGCTACAGAACATAAATAAAACATATTTTGTTCAAACACATAATTTTTTTTAAATTTGTTATAACATTAAACACAATTTGATCAATAACACATACATTATTTAAATTTATTAAATATTTATTAAAATTAAATATTTTGTTGAAAATTCCAAAAATAGTAAAATATGTTTCGATGTTTATTAAAATAAAACATATTTTGCTCAACATCACAGAAAGTATGTAAATTTAATTTAAAGCGTATCAAAATTAAATATGTTGTGCTCAACATCACAAAAAATTTTTAAATTTGTTTTAATGCGTATTAGAATTATTAAACATAATTTGCTCAACGGCGCAGAAACTTTTTAAATTTATTCCATAATTAAAATTTATCTATATATTAATACGTGAAGGTAAAATTTTAGTTCCCTTTTTAAGCAATATGCGGGCACGGAGAAGTGTGAAAATTCGCATAGTTAGCTGAGAATGATAAAAAAGCTCTGTTCGTTTACGTGATAATTTGTTACAATTTGTACAAATTATCACAAAATTTACTGGATCCTGTTCGTTTATTTCAAAACCCCAAAGAACAAATGAGAGCATAAAGTGATAGTTAATTTTTTGAAAACTTACTAGTTTTTACTGGATATATTTTTGCCAGTAAGAATTAGCAAGCAAACATATGTTTGAGTCTTGTGGTAAATAAAGCAAAAATACTACAATTTTAATTTTGTGCAAAAATTTTAAATAATAATTGTGATGAAATTAACGATAAAAGAAGTAAATATTCACATAACCAGGTTTCATTAATTTTAATCTTTTAAAACCGGTTCCTGCCAAAAAATATAATAAATGTTTATTTTCAAAAGCAATAGGTAATGATAATAAATTAAATGAATATTTTTATATGTAACGTAAAATAAATTCTGCTAATTAAGGTATATTTCTTTTTTTAATTTTGAGTTTCACTTCTTCTCTTTCAAATGTGTTTACAATCAGCTGTTTATATGAACTTGCAAATTCTTACAAATTGCTGTTCGTTTACTATTTAGGATATATGTATATGTTTTTGAGAACTAATTTTTCGTACTCTTTGAAATTTCGGTTTTTACTGGGAAAGTAAATGAACAGAGCTAAAATTTATGTTTAATCTGTCTTAAAAATATATTAAATAAAATAAAATATTTATAATAATTCCTTACACGCTGTTAATGCGAATGATTTAAATTATATATGAGACGCTCTGTGTTGACTTGTGAATTGCTAAAATTGATTAATATACCTTTAGGCTCATTTAAATATTCATACATTTTATATATATGTATATACATATGTATATAGATTAAAAAAACGTTGAAAGACAAAAATTGAATGAAAAAAAATATTTCCTAGAATTTTGCTCTCGAATTTCGAGTGCTGGGCTATACTAGTATATATAAAACAGTTGCGTGACTGATTCATCATCACCCAACCCAAAAGGGGAAAATGGTAGATTCCATCCGAGAAACAAACAATGGGTCAAAATTAATTTTTTCGAAATATGGCCATTTAAGGTGAAAAACGGTCAAAAAGGGTAAAAATGGTACCTTTCTGCATCTTAACATATTAATCTATATATTAATCTTAACATATTAATCTATATATATGTGTGCGAATTTTGGTATACAGACTTCACCGAATAAGTGGGCATTAGTCAAGAACGAATTTATTGCTAACTCTAACGTTTAGGGTAAGAGAAACGGCCAAAAAATGGGAAAACTGTAATTTTCAACTGATAAATTTTCATTTGAAAGTATATTTTATTACAAAAACAAGAAAATTATAGTCGGTCTAGATCGATACCTTATACCATGCGTTTAGAGAATAGGACTTAGGTCCAACGAATTGGGTTTAGAAACTAACCATAAACGTTATATGAAAAAGTTCATATCGGATGCTTTGTTCTTGTGGGTACTAGGTCGAAAAGTGGACCGATCCTGACCATATTTGACTAAGTCACTTATTTTTTTGCTAAAACATATACAAACCAAATTTGAGAAAAACCTGTGCAATATTTTTGTTTTTGATAGGTTTAAGTGAAGAAGGAAGGAACTTTATATGGGAGCTATGACTAAGAATTATCCTATAGAGTTTGTTTTAGGAATACTGATTAATGGATGTAATAAACACACACAGACCCAATTTGACAGAGATCTATTTGATAATTTCGATCTTATGGCAAGTTAAGTCCATCTCGTAGGAGTCATTTGTATGGAGACCAGGTCTGAACATGCACCGATTTTCACAAATTTCATTTTCTCAGTTTCTCATATTGACGATAGGAGCTTATATACCAAATTACATCAATATATATTCATATTTGCGACCTGTAGTTTGTTTACAAGGTTTATACAGACGGACGGACGGACATCGCTAAATCGACTCAGAAAGTGATTCAGAGTCGATCGGTATAATAAAATATGGGTCTAGGTAAAATATTTTCGGTAGCTGCAAACATCAGCACAAAGTCATTATATCCTATACCACTAAGTGGCCAGGGTAAAATGAATAGTTGGTATATTCAAAGTTTTTAAGTTTAATAATTTTTTTTCCTTCCCATGTAAAGAAACATCCGAACTTTTGAAGAACTTTACTTATTTATATAACATCAAATTTGCATAATTTTAGTTACGTTATATGTTTAACTCTTTAAACCTTTATTATTGCTTATGATATAAAATATAAAACTACCATTTGATGAAGGCATTTCCGGTTCTTTCCGACCGAACTGCCAAACGAATAAGTTATAAACGGAGTTGTACCAAGAAAAAGGTAATATGATGTTTATTCAGGGTAGTCTCTTGCTAAATGGAGAAAAAAGGCGTGACCGGTCCAACTTTAGTGCGCTAATTGAAGATAACACCAAATCCCCAAGCTTCGACGCAACAGTTGTCCCTCGCTAGCAACTAACCAACCTGGCTAAACGCTGTCAACAGCAGCACCAACCATTCGTTGGCCAGTAAAATAGAAGGTCGGTAGAAAAGGTACAGGCTCTCCGGAGATAGGACAAAACGGATCCACCTACTACTAATAATCGGGTTGTGGCATTTAGTTTGAACGGAACGAAAGTCCGTCGACCGAAGACTGCCTCTCAGTAAAGAGCCAATTGGTCAGGTCACGGCTTCTTGTTACTCTGCCGGCAGAATCTGATTACGAGGCACGAAAGAAAAAGTGGGGAAGCCCACGTATAGATTGTGACAAGGACAGTCACCTCATAATCAACGTTAAACTCGGCAGTAACACCGTCCACATTTTTACCTCCAACAATGCCACAAATGCCTTAACAATCCTCGGACAAAGTTAACCCTGTACCACTTTTCACAGCACAATAGTAGCACCTTCAGCAACCATCATTAATTTTTTTGAAATTGAAAAAAAATTTTTTAAAAAGATACTAAAATTTTAATACGCTTAAATATTTGAACTTTGGTTATCGCAGTTGATACAACAGCCTGAATTACCTATCCCTGGAATAGATCGAAGGTGCAAATTTTTAAAACGTCAAATATAGAATGGAATACACGGTCTTTGAACAGTGTCGATTGGTGTTTCCAGATGAATAGGGAAGAAATACTTTAATTCCAATATCACAAGTGAGGCAACCCTAATCACACCCATTCAAAAAGAAAGAAAATATTGATATAAGTTCCACAATAAATGAACAAAACAAAAATAGAAATATAAATAAAACCAAACAAAATCTTGCCAAATTCCTAATTATTCTTAGAGATCAAGAAGTCAATTTGAGCAACAATTTAGTGAATTTGCAGTTATTAGTATTTATAGCAATAGAGTAACATCTCATTGGTTACCGGAACATTTTGGTCAGGTTTATTAAGAAGAAGAAAACTCTGTAATAAATTCTATCTGAATGATCTTTAACTTAGAATAAACATGAATTAAGAAAGAAACGAAAATTCGTAAAGTTATGAAAATCAATTTTAATAAGCCTGAAAAAGAAGTTCGGATGGCCTTCGGAGACAATATAGCGTTAAGTTTTTTGTTAAGATAGACCTTAGGTGTAACCAATCTTTACATATAAGTAATCTATGCGGGTTCGAACTCTTAAGTATTGAATTTAAATGTATAACCATAAATATTTTATATGATACTGTTTTTTTAAATACAATTGTATGCATTTTGTAAATAACAGCTTACCAACAGGAATTTTATTGACAATGATGGCGGAATAGAACCAGTAATAAATACCAGGTAGGTATCGAAATGGCGAAGATCGAATTAGGGGTAACTCATAACAGTGTCTAAGGGCTACCATGGATTAGGGGAGGGAGATGTAGACAAGTCCAGCTAAGTCTACTATGAAAGACCAGAGATTTTATCAGCACTGGCACAAATTTTTTTGTCACGGAACAATCCGTACTATCACTGCGACGGACCACCACCCAAGCCCGCGAGCCTTAGCCGAGCCTAAGTACAAAGTTGCCAGTGTGACAGTGACAGTTGGGGACAGACGTTAGTTTTGACCAGGTGTTTTGGAGGGGGTTTATGGGTTTTCTTTGGACCTTAATAATTTCAAAATTAAAACCCCATTTTTTAGATAATTTCATGAAGCATCTACGCCATCAACACGTGGCACATCTTCTTGTAGGGACAGCGATGGCAATCTGGTAACCGATACGCAAGGCACATTGAGGTTGTGGAAGGAACATTTTTCCAATCTTCTTACAGGCGATGACTATAATAACTCCGCAATTGTAGATCATGCGCCTGAAATGGTAATCAACGACGACGGCATCGACATACGGCCCCCCGACTAGATGGAGGTACAAATATAGCCCGGCTAAAAAAGAACAAAGCCGCAGGCGCCGATGACCTCCCAGCTGAGCTATTTAAAACTGGTGGCGAAGAGTTGATAAGGCGCATGCGCCAACTCGTATGCAAATATGCTGGATTTCGACCTGGAAAATCCACCATAGCCCAGATTTTCACATTGCCCCAAATCCTGGAAAAGACCCAAGAAAAACAAATCGACACCCATCATCTATTCGTTGACTATAAAGCTGCGTTCGATAGCCCAATAAAGAACAAATTTTATGTTGCCATGTCTGAGCTTTTTACGGCCCTTTGTTCCAACTTGGAACCATAGGAATCAATATATATGTCTGAGCTTAGTTTTCCAGCAAAGATCGTTCGACTTTGTATAATGACTCTGCAAAACACAAAAAGCGCCGTCAAAATTGGAACAAACCTCTCCGACCCTTTTTGTACCAAGCGAGGTTTTAGGAAAGGCGATGCCTCATCACGTGACTTCTTCAACCTTCTAATGGAGAAGATTTGCAAGAGACTAAAATCAAAACCACCGACATTATTTACAACAAAAGTGTTATGCTGCTTGCTTATGCTGACGACATTGACATCATTCGTCGAACACATGAGCGGTAAGTGGAGCTTTTGCAAAACTTGAAAAGCAGTCAAAGATCATGGGCCTAAAGGTGAACGAGGACAAGACGAAGTATTTTATTTCCAGCGGTAGAGCATCTCAGCGTCTCGAGCAACACGTACCAATCGAGAATTATAGCTTTCAAGTTGTAAAAGACTTCGTGTACTTAGGTGCCAGTGCTAGTAATAGCAACGATGTCAGCTTAGAAATTAAGCGGGCTTGGTAAGCAACTAAGAAATAAAGCCTACTCTACAAATCGCTCATTCTGCCCGTCCTACTATATGGTGCTGAAACATGGACAATGAAAATCCTCCGCAAGATCTACGGCCCTCTACGAGTTGATGACGGATTCCGAATTCGAATGAATCACGAGCTGTACGAGCTATATGCCGATGTGGATATAGTCAATCGTATTAAACTACAACGACTCAGTTGGCTTGGACACACTTGACGAATGGAAAATGATGTTCCGGCTCGTAAGGCGTACAAAGAAGAACCAATCGGTGAGCAAAGTAGAAAAGGGCGTCCAAATCTCCGTTAGAACGACCAGGTGCAACAAAACCTAACATCACTTGGCGTTACCAATTGGCGCCAGCATGCAAAAGACAGAAATAACTGCCGTTCTATTTTGCTTCAGGCTGAAACCGACTCCGGGTTGTAATAGCCATCAAAAGTAAAGTAAGTAAGAAAATATGAAGACTACAATTTCTAAAAATATCTTTAACCAAAGACTGCCATAAATGTTCAGGTTGTTGTTGTTGTTGTAACAGCATGAGAGAAATAAGTTTGAAACTCAGTTATAGATACCTACAATGGGAAGATCAATAAAAATGGCAACATGCACAGGGTTGATTTAGAGATCTACTGGGTTAAGAACAGTAGAATGTCTATTACTGTTAAAAAATGTAACGAGATGTGTGGTCGGGTGCTACAATCAGGACATATATTAGATATGATTTGGTCAACGCTATAATTATTAATAATTCTGGATTTATTTAACGGAATTAAACTAGAATTACACTGGAGCTTCTAGGTAATTAAGGCCGGTAACCGCAAAAGATGGGCGACGGCAGCAAAGAACGTTGTCGTACTTGTAGTTGTTAATAGATGTACATGTGTATATATGTGTTGGTAGATGTATTAAACCTTTTTTCAGAAAATGATCAATATCATTCTGAAAGCATTAAGATTTTCGTTGTTTACCAACAAAAATATTTGGTTGCTCATGTTAAGTACTTAATAGAAAATGTTAACATTAACCTTCTCTGTTAAAATCTTAACATGATATTTATTTTGATGTCTACATATGTGTCTCTCTTCACACTCTTCAATTAGTAATTGGGTAAAATTTGATTATTTCTTTATAATGAATAAAATTGACATTTCTTTCATTAGACACCATTTTTTAGTAACAAAACAAGATTAGATTAGTGGAAGAAACCCCTATCATATTATAGAGGGGATTTAGACGGCGACTTTTTAGACTGACTTTTTCTTCAATTCTCTTTTGAAGATGCTATGTAAATTTACGTGCATTTACCTTGTGCGTTTTTGTTTGCAACTTCTCTTGAATTTTTTTGACGTTCAGTCTGTCAATCTTTTTCATTGTTCGTTCGCAACAAATAAACAACTTTTGTATTTTTAAATTTGTATTTTAATTAAAATTATAGAAAATATATATATTTTTTTATTTATTTAATTTAAGTTTTTAATTTAAATGGCGCTTAACAAAATCACTTTAAAAGTATTTTTTCAATGACGGTTTATAAAATCAATTGTCACTCTGTTGAAGAAAACGAAACGTTAGTCTACAAACACGAAACGCAACCCTTTTCACGCATCGTGGAAATGCACCGTCTAAATCTCCTCATATTTATCTATACTAATATCAATATTTTCCTATTTGTAGTACTCTATTAAGATGATTCATTTTCAAAAACGAAACTATTTACAATTTTTTTCTCAAAAAAATAAATAATATCTTTTCTTTTTTTTTTGATTGAAAATTTGTATTTAAAAACAACAGTAAAACTTGGTTTTCGGAAATGGTTTTTAAAACAAACAAGTAAGAAAATTATAGTCGGTCTAGACCGACCATACGATACCTTATACCATGGTTTAGAAACCCTATCTCTTCGGTCCAACTAACTGGATATAGAAAATAAGCAAAAACCAAATTTGAGTGGCATTGTTATAAATTTTTTTGGCTGCAGATATAAAAAAGTTCATATCGGGTGCTATATTTATATGTGGACTAGGTCAAAAAATGGACCGATCCTGACCATATTTCGGAAAGTCACTTATATTTTGAAAAAATATATATAAACCAAATTTGAGAAAAATCTGTGCAATTTTTTTGTTTTTTTTTATAGATTTAAGTGAAGATCGGGAAGCAGCTCTATATGGGGCCTATGACTAAGAATTGTCCAATAGGGATTATTTTTGGACTACTGATTAATGGATACAATAAACACATATAAACCCAATTTTACTAAGATCTATATGATAATTTGGATCTTATGGCAATTTATGTCGATTTCATATGGGTCATTTGTATGGGGAATAGGTCTAGGCATGGACCGATTTTCACCAATTTCAATAGTGTTCATCTTTTGGCAGATAGAAGCTTATATACCAATTTTCATCAAAATATATTCATATTTGCGACCTGTAGTTTGATTACAAGGTTTACATGTACACACAGACGGACGGACGGACGGATGGACATCGCTAAAACGATTCAGAAAGTGATTCTGAGCCGATCGGTATAATAAAAGATGGGTCTAAGTTAAATATTTTTGGTAGTTACAAACAGCAGCACAAAGTCATTATACCCAAACCACATGGTGGTATTTGGAAAAAAAACCAAAACCGGTTTCTCAAAAAATGCGGGTTTTAAGTAAACGATTACCGGCTTCTTAAATATGCCGAATATTTGACAACACTACAAACATCATTTACATTAAAATTTATATTTCGCTTAAAAACACAAAACATATATAAATATATTTCGAAGAGTATTAAAATTACTCATTTATATTTTGATCGTTAAATTAACTCATTTGTACACTCATTTTTTGTTTTTGTTCTCACCTCTGAGATGGGTTGCATGAACGCCATCTACTTGTGATTTGTTTGAGTTTTATTGAAACTTAATATTTTTTATTCTTAGGCAACTACATTAAGTTATTTCTATTACACAAATGAGTTTAAATATTTCACAATTTCATAACAAAAGCAAAAAACACCAGTTGAAGAGGTGAAAATATTGTTGTTGTCGTTTTGCAGTTTCTTTCTTTTCTAAAATGCGCACATTCGCAATAACGCTAAGTTCAAGACTGTTAAGTTGTTCTTTTCTACTTTAGATGAGTCAATTATTATTGTATGTATTTTTGTTGTTGTTACAAAAACGAAATGTTTGTTTCTGTTTTGAATTGATTTTTTTTTTATTTTAATATAACATACAACCAAAGCACAACCAAAAGCACAAGTGAAACAAGTATGTAGAACAAAATATGACTAACTTGGAAAAAGAAAACAAACTACGAATTAAAAAAGCAAAAATAGAAAGAAGTTTATCGATAAACCCTTTTTACTAGTTCAAAAAACTCATTGTGAAAACTACAAAGACTGCCAACTGCCACCAAGTATATCTACATTTATTATTAATAAAATATAAATATATTACTGTCAAGTCATTGTACTTTCCTATTGTATATTATATGGAAGATAAAATATTGTTCTGATGCCGGCAACACACAATGCGCAATAAGATGGTATCCGTTTATTTATATATTTTTATTATAAATATCTCCCTCTCTTGTGTTTTGAAAAAAAAAAAAAATATTAATTTAATTGAACCTATTGTTGACATTGGACGTGACATTAAGTTTAGGTTAATTATTAGAAAAAGCAACAGTTATAAAAACCAAGGATAATCCGCAACAATTGTTATAATTTATAATTTGTAATAATTTTGTTGTGAACCGGCTAAAATTAAATACTTATTGAGAGAAATTTCTCCAAATTTAAAGAAAAAACAATTGCATTTTGAAATCGTTTCAGTTAAGGCAGAAAAAAATAACTGTAAGTAACAATAATTAAGAATAAACAAATATTTATTTAATTTAAGTAAAAATACAAATAAGTGTCACATATTGAGTACACCGCTCGACAAAAAAAAAACTAACTTCTTTACACAAGAACGACATGATATTTATATTGCTTAAAATTTAAGCAAGTTTAAAAATTCTATTCGAAAATATGTCATTAACCTGGACATGTATAACGACTCCAAAACCAATCAAAAATTAAATTGTTTGATTGGCCAGAGCAAAACCTTGACCAAAATCCCATTGAAAGTCTTTGAAACGTTAAAAAAAAACGAAATTGCGCAACAAAATTTTAATAATCCCGAATAACTTTGAATGGCAGTTCAAGAATCATGGTATTCTATACCAAAGGTTACTGTAAGTAGATGCCAAACTGTAACTGCCAATATTGGTCTCAGTACAAAATATTAATCTCTCTGTCAACTACAATTTTAAATGACAAACAATTTATGTCATTTTTTTGTCCAGTTTTTTATATTAGTACTGTAGATTTTTTATTTTGTTTTTTCTTTAAAAAAAATTTAGGACTTTTTTAAAATAAATATTGAACTATGAACTTCGGATATAACACTTCCGCGATGTAAAAAATTCAAATTTAAACTTTTGTTTTATTTTGGAATTTACTAACACATACCAAAATTTCATACTTTTAGCTCATTAGTGTTAACAAAGATTTAAAATTTTTTTCGTTACTCATAAACAAATTTAATCGAATTTAACCTAATCATATTGTACACGAACCGGATGAGACCACACATAGAGTAAAAAAAAACTGGATGAGACCATACATAGAGTAATCTCGTTTATTTTTAAAAGTTTCAAACGATTTAATTTTTCAAAAAATATATTTAAATGCTTATTTACACTGATCCTAAGATCATCTTTCTAGCTTTATTAGGTTAGTGTTTTTAGAAATTTAACTTTAAAAAGTTATCGATAACTTATTCTGTAACTCACAGAATTTCTAAATAACAAACGTCAAAAAAATAGGCCTTTTAGGTCAATGAGGTATTGGAATGCTTCTTTTTTTGAGGTTATTAAATTTAATGGCGTGGCGTCAGCCAACATAATGCCAGGTTATTCCACAACATAGTCCCTCTACACAACCATTACCATTGATATAAAAACACTTAAACTTAAATGCATGCAGAAGGAACAGATAATCTCACTGATTGTTGAGCAGCAACAACGAGGATCACGAAGAACCTTTAGTGTCTCTTATTAAAAAATAATAGAAGCAACCGAGCGTTGTTTACTCGATGGATCGCGGATGTCAACTGAGAATGCTTCAGTTATACAAAAATATAACAATTTACAATTTTTCCAGAATTGCAATGAGAGCAGGTTAGAAAATTATAGTCGGCATTATACCAATAGTTCAGAGATTCTTAGGTCCAACTAATTGAATATAGAAGATAAGAATAAACCAAATTTGAGTGGCATTGTTATGAATTTGTTGTCCGAAGAAATGAAAAAGTTAATATCGAATGGTGATAAATGGGTGCAATGAACATAATTCAAATTTTACCGAGATCTAAGTTGTTCTCATAGAAGTTATTTCAGTTCGAATCTAATTCTCTTTACGAACGGTCGTGTAAATAATTAAAGCGCTTAGAGTACAACTATTTAAAATTAAAAACAAGTGTATATTTTTGTTTTTGCAATTGCCTATTCTTGATCTCATTTGAACTCACGTGGTAGTCAATTCAGCTTAAAACAGGACTAAAAATTTAGCGATGGCCCGAGGGGCCAAATCTTCATCTAAAAGAAAGCTCCTTGCTAACAAGAAGATGACAAAACTTCCTCCGGGTTTTGTTAACCCGAACACCGCGTCAACTTCCAGCAACAGATTTAGCCTGCTTGCTGGCCTCAATGATATGGACGTAACTCCCGCATCAAATATTAACGATGTTAAACAACACAAACCTCCACCTATAGTTGTAGAAGCCAACGCCTCATTTGCAGAAATACGAAAACTACTTGGTAAAGATTGTATTTTCAAACGTACTTCAATTGGTACCAAAATTTTTGCTCCAAGTAAAGAATTCTACGAATGCTACAAGCAAATTCTTAAAGAGAGTAAAATGGAGGTTCATTCATATGGCTCCAAAGATAATTGGTTATACACATCCTTCTTACACGGTTTACCCCGCATAAGCTCTGAGGACATCACCGAAGAGCTAAAAAACTACAACCTATCCCCTTCTTCCGTGGCTGAAATAGTCACCAAATTCAGTTCGGACAACAATGCTGTTTACAAAGTTCAATTTGTTCGTAAAAATTTTAATCCAACTGTAAGGAAAATTTCCAATATTATAATTTCTTGGAAAAAGTACAAATCTAGATCCAGGAACAAACCAACTCAATGCTGGAACTGCTTAATGTATGGCCATGGCAGTGAACATTGTCATCGAAGTGCTGCGTGTAAGATATGTGCTGAACAACATCATACAAGTGTGTGTCCGTTTGTTAAACGGAAATTAAATGAAATGGAATTAAATGAAAGCATACAAACGGACGGTGCTGATTGCATTTGTGTTGCAGAAACGATTGGCACTGTTCGACGCGAAATTCCTTTAAATATCTGAAATAATAATGAAAAAAGACCAGCAGTTTTTACATGCTTTAATTGCAAAAAACATGGAAATGAGAACACTGATCACTCTGCAAGCGACATCAACTGTCCGTTACGTTCTCTCTATTTGGAAACTAGAACTAGAGTAACTTCTAAAAGTCATAATAACAGCAGGCAACAACAAAATATTTCATTTCAATCAAAGGTTAATTTCCCAAATTTAAGTAACAACAACACAAATTGTAACAATAACATTAATAATAACAACAAAGCTACATACGCTAACCAGCTGAAAACAAACAACGATTTATTTAGCATCGATGAGCTTTTTGATATTTTCACTACAGCTACGGATGATTTGCATAGGTGCACTTCAAAAGTACAACAAATCAAAGTTGTATGTTAATGGTGAAATACGCCCATGGATTATACTAATTTAAACGAATTCAAAATGTTTCACTTGAATGCAAATGGCATTTCAAACTTTTCTAAATTAAAACAATTTGAGATATTACTTGAACGAGAAAATATCAAAATAGCGTCTTTGAATGAAACATCCTTTTCAGAAAATCATAGACCCTATTTTAAAAATTATTATTTATATAGAAGTGACAGAACAGAGGCAAGAGGAGGAGGAGTAGCTCTGTCAATTCATAAATCTGTCGCACATAAAAACCTCTTTATATCAAACACCTCATCAATCGAAAACATGAAAATAATAGACCTATTGTTGTATCTTCGTTATATTCACCAAGATATACCATTAACTTCTGTGCTGATATCTTGAACCTAACACCTTCCACCAAAGAATATATAGTTTTTGGTGACCTAAATGCCAAACATTGTTCTTGGAATTGCCGTTCAAATAATACTGCAGGAATCGCACTCAGCAATCTGCAGCAATCAAGCAATTTTTTCATACACTATCCTAATAGTCCAACCCTATTCCCCCATCAACTCAATCGCGAAGCATCCACAGTCGATATGATTTTAAGCAATTCCGCTTTAAATATAGACATAAAAACAATGGATTACGAAATACCATCAGACCATCGCCCCATTATATGTACTCTTAAAATATCAGTGGCCTTGCGAGGAAAAGGAAAAAATCAAATCTCTCACTTTAAAGTTGGAAATACAAAAATAACATCTGATAAGGACAAGGCTGAAGTCCTGGCAAATACATTTGTCTAAGCAAATAACCTCACTTCTAACTACAACCACTCGGCAGATACACTAATAAATACAATAGTAAATAACTTTAAGAAGGAAAATCCCAGTTCTGAATCTGCAATTTATACATCTCTTGAAGAAGTAATGAATATTGTCTCATCAATGAAACCCTCAAAATGGTTTTGACAATGTTCCCAACCTGCTCTTAAAGAAACTACCACTCAAAGCTCTAAAATTACTTGCTATAATATTAAACAGCTCCATCAAACTCAACTATTTCCCAAAACATTTCAAAAATGCTAAGGTTATAGCTGTCAACAAACATAATAATCCAAAAAATAACCCAAATTACTATAGACCTATTAGTCTATTAAGTAACTTAGGTAAAATATTTGAAAAAATACTACATTCTCGTCTTAGTGAATTTGTAACGACCAATTCTATTGTTGCTAAAGAACAATTTGGATTTTAAAAAGGGCATAGCACTACTCACCAAATAAACAGAATTAAAAATCAAATAATCACCAATAAAAAAGAAGCGTTTGACACCGTTTGGCATAATGGCCGCTTATTTAAATTTCTTGATGCAAATATATGTACATACCAAAATATCTATGTAAACTTATTTCAGATTTCATTCACGACAGAAGCTTTAAAGTTGCGATTAATAATGAAACATCAACTCCAAAAACCATTACCTCAGGGTTACCTCAAGTATCAGTCTTGTCGCCATTGCTTTACTCGATATATACACCCGATTTTAAAGTCCCAAAATATATGAAAATTGCTTATTACGCAGATGATACTGCGTTAATTTCTTCAAAAAAACTTACAAGTGCACTCGTGAAGAAAATGGAGAAGGGTCTTGTAAATTGCAGTAAATATTTCCACAAATGGAAAATCAAAATTAATCCAAACAAGACCCAAGCAATAATTTTTCCATTCAACAAATCTCCCAAAAGACTGCCAAGACGTCATCTTCTTATTGGAAATAATACCATAAATGTACTTAACGATGTCAAATATCTCGGAGTTGTCTTGGACAAAAAGCCTACATTTAAAAGACATATTATGGCTACGTGCCAAAAAATCATTTAAAGCATTATGGCCACTAATAAATATAAGGTCATTTCTAAACCACCAAAACAAAAATCTACTCTTCAAAAGTGTTACAAGGCCAATATTAACATACGCGTGTCCTATTTGGAGTGACGCTGCCAACTGCCACCTAAAACGCTTACAAATTTCACAAAACAAATGTCTTAAAATGATATATAAAAAGCCCTGGAGGTATCCTACAAATCTTCTTCATGAAGAAACCGGCTATGAAAAAATTATCGATTTCATATCAAGGATTAATAACAATTACTTTGCCAAAATTGCAAATTCCTCTTACCCTCTGATAAGAGAATGTAGAGAAATAACGTAAAATTAAAAAAGAAATCACCAAATTGAAAATTATATGTAGATGTATTGTATATAGAGTTCTATTATTTCTAATAAACCTCCTATAAGCATATAAATATTTTCAGATAATATTTGAATATATTAAATCATATTAAGGTTTTTTCCTCCCATTTCCTTTAAAAATCATAAAAAAATAAAATAAACACTATTTAATATCTTTAGATCCTATATATTATTTGTTGCAATATCTATATGTAAAGATAAGATCTCATATGTAAATATAAAATTTGTTAAAATATGTAAATAAAGGAAGAATATTTAATTGAAAATTGATAGAAGTTATTTATATGGAGGCTAGGTCTGAACATGCACCGATTTCAATACCGATAATGCTAGGACCGACAGAAGATTATAACAAAATATATAACAAAATGTATTCATATTTGCGACCTGTTGTTTGATAACTAGGCTTGCTGGACAAAGAGACAGGTAGAAAATGATTTCAAGTCGATCAGTAAATAAAAGGTTGGTCTTTGTCAAACATTGTTGATAATTACAAACATCACTAATAATATTGATTCAATAAATTGTACATTTCCAAATTTATTGAATATGTTCCTGCGATTCAATAACTACTTAAATATACTACTAAAATATAAGTCCATATCTGTGATAAACACGATGTCGTAGCATTTAATGTATTGATTTTCGTGATATAAAGGTACAAGTGTATTTTTTTAAATATTACCCGAAAAAGCAAAGGTTCTTAGATTTAAGACCAGTTTTCAGCTGTTATTATCAGAAATGCTCGTCTGTAAATTGAATATGTGATCAAGGGTGTACTAATTTGAAGGTAATCTTGTAAAACTTAAGAATAATAAAACTTAGCAATAATCATTTAGGTACAACACTTTTTATGATTTGAAAATGAAATTACGTAATTGTATATATTGCTCGAAGGAACAACCTAAAAAGCAACCTATACATGATCACGGTACTTAAATACAATTATTTTAATAAGTACCCAAAGTACCCGAATCAACTTCAATCTAATGATTTACATGAGACATCAACAAAGTGTGTGCAAGAATATATTTAATCCTTGTCGTTAAATACAAACCCTAGAAGAAAGGCCATATATCTAATCTTTGAAGTTGAAACATTTAAGCAATTTAACTAACTTAACAACCGTACTGCGTGTTTTAATTCTGGCGTAAACAATTCTGTGTTATTAATAGATCGAAAAGCAATGACTTTAGATTGGAAGCATTAATAGAAAAGTCGCTTTCGTCTATCCAGTCACATACATATGTAGTTTACTAAGAAAAAAAAATAATTATCGCTAAGAGACATCCGTAAAAATCTTGCGATTATGAACTGAATATCGTTAAAGGTGTTACCAATTCCATATCAAGAGAATCCCTCCAATCATTTAAGAACATTAAGAATGAAATCTGACCACATACAGAACCCACTAGGACAATATTAGAATGAATGCCATTAAGACTTACTTCTTTTCAAATAAGAGTAGCGGTATTCACTCTTGGTGTTAAATTTACAACCCTGTTATATTTACAACGATTTTATATTACAAAGCGTGAACGTCTTTTCCGTGTATATTGTATTATGTATTGTAAATTAATGAATCAGCTGATTTTTGTTTTGTTTTCCATCAATTTGAAAACTAAAAAATATCAAAAAGCATTTGAAGATTAGAAAAATGCCGAAAATGCTTAATTTACCTATCGGTCCATCTTTATTATTAAATTATTTATTATTTTGATCCATTTTTTATTATTTATTTTAATAGTGACCACAAAATGAACAATAAAATTGAGCAATTGTTTTGGCAGCTCAACGATCAGCTGTTTTAGTCTTGTAAATGTTTAGTCTTGTTAATGTACTATACCTTTTACCCTTGTACTTTAACCACAGCGTAGTAAATTTTCATTTCATACATTTTGTTGTTGCGGTGTTGTAAATAATAGTATTTTTACTATATCTACAACATTTACCAGGGTTACAAGGGTACTTTACTACCAAGAGTGAAAACCCTTAGTATGTATATTAGATTACACGAGTTATAAAGGTGCGTTCAGACTACGCAAATATTTGACCAAATAAGCGTAACCACTAAATAATGTATAATTTTCCTTGTATAATTTTCATTAAGTTATACAATATATGATATAGAATATAGTTAAATATATTAAATATTACTAATATAATAAAACACAACTTAATTTTATCTTTTATATATCATGTAAGATTGAATAAAACTTTCATAAAATTAGGGGTTACGTTTATTTGGTCAAATATTTGCGTAGTCTGAACGCACCTTAAGATACAATTGTTGAGTCCAAAGACTTTGGGCTCAAATGCACCACAACACAAGCTAAATCATCATTTCGATTCACCCTTACAGCCTCAGTTATAACTAAAAGCATCGCTGACCAGTTCCAATGAAATTACCTTTATAAATAAATTTTTGGGAGGTTTCTCCTTTAACGCCTAAAAGAACACGCACAATATTTTGATCAAAAGCATGTCACGAAATGCTCAGGATCACTCGACTTTTATTTAATTCTTTGATGTGAAATTGCTCACAAACTAAAAATTTGTTTCGTTTCCGTACTCGAAAATTGGTTAAGAGTTAAAAGTTCCAAGCTATCAGCTGTTAAAAAAATAAAATTTTTAAAACAAAGTGGAAAACAATCAAAGGACAGCTGAAAATATAATTAATAGCAAGAATTTTTTTCTGTGTGTAAAGATATCCCAAGATTTTTATCCAAAGATTTTTATTTCTTGACAAGTGGAATTTAAGTGAAACGAAAGCCTAAACTGACATTAAATAAAAAAATAAGGAGTATTTCAACTTTTTGATAATATAGTAAATAATATTACATATTTATTTTAAGTAGACAAATTACAAATCAAATTTCCCAGCTCCTCCAATTATTTCGATAATGTGTCGATACCGATCGAATTTATTTTTCGAAATTCCTGAGATGATTTCGAATATCAGTCATATACCAATCGATTCTACTCGGCCTCCAGAAAATTTTGAAAAATGCCTCATATTGGGGAGTTGCCTAGATACCCTACAATCAGCGAATGATTTCTATCAAAAAAAAAAAAAAAAAAAATAATCGCAAAATTTAAAATTTATTTTTCGAAATTCCTGAGCTGATTTAGAACATCAGTCATATACCAATCGATTCTACTCGGCCTCCAGAAAATTTTGAAAAATGCCTCATATTGGGGAATTGCCTAGATACGCTACAATCAGCGAATGATTTCTATCAAAAAAAAAATAAAAATAATTGCAAAATTTAAAATTTATTTTTCGAAAGGACGGACGAACAGACAAAAAAATGTGAAGAATTCGTAGCCTCTAAATTTGGTAATTTCTAAAAAAAATGGTATCGTGTAAAAAAGAAACGTAATTTAAAAAAAAAGGATGTAAAAATTTACACGCTCTTACATCTATAGCACGAAAATTTTTAATTTTAATAAAAAGCAGCAATGCGATGACTGGTTTACAAACTTTTGTAGAATATTTTTGTCAAAAATAAAAAATTCGGCCATTTAAAAAAAAGCTATCGAAGATATAAGTGAAATATCAACAATATCTAAAATTATAATGGAGGAAAACGAAGAAATCGGTGAAAATCCTGTCAAAAAGTCTTTTCAGTAAGAGTCCATTCTGGAAAAGATATTCAAAAATTAAACAAGTTGTAGAAAAAATTAGATAAGGTTGGTGAAGGTGCAAAAATTTTCTATAATCGCAAATATTGGAAATTATTTAAGCACAAATTCTTTGATTTTGCTTATTAATTTTAGTTTGCCCTTTTGCAGCCCCTAACCCTCTTTAAGGGTTTATTACAAGTTGGAATCTAAGTTTTACTCCTTTTTGTAAACATCTTTGTAGAGAGCATTTACCTAGATTCTAACGAGTAAACCGTTAACGATATCAAAAAAACATTGCTTGTTGCCTCTTTCTATCTTAGTTAGATGTAACTACGAATTCTTCACATTTTTTTGTATGTCCGTCCGTCCTTTCGAAAAATGAGTTTTAAATTTTGCAATTTTTTTTGTTTGTTTTGGGATAGAAATCATTCGCTGATTGTAGGGTATCTAGGCAATTCGGGGGAGCTGAGAAAATTGATTTATACTATGTAATTATGAATTTACAACTCTTCTTTCTTGGTTGATTATATATCAGTTTTTGTTTACGATCTACTTAAGTTTCACTTGTAAAAAATAAAAATCTTGGGATAAAAATCTTTGGATAACTTCACAGACGTAAATAATATTATATATTTAAATTAATTAGTCATTTTTACAAATCAAATTTCTCAGCTCCTTGGATGATTTCGATATGTCGTATACCGATCGATTCTACTCGACCTCCTTGATATATGCCACATATTGGGAAATTTTGATTCACTACAATCAACAAATAAAATGTTTCTAAAAAATACTCGCAAAATTTAAAATTTATTTTTCGAAATTCCTGAGATGATTTCGAATATCTGACTTAAACTCATCGATTCTACTCGACCTAAAGAAAATTTTGATATAGGGAATTACCTACCTACATAGATACCTATACAATCAACAAATGATTTTTATCAAAACAAAAAAATCGCTAATTTAAAATTTATTTTTCGAAATTCCTGAGATGATTTCGAATACACATACCCATTATTCATATATTCAAACAACTAAATTAAAAAAAAAAAAAACGAAAAACATACTTTTCTAGAGCAATGGTTTAAATATTGAAAATATTCTATCAACAGATGTTTACATTTTTCTTTAAGTCGAGCCTTTTTGTTTTGTATTCTATGGGAGATGTTTTATTTGTCGAGAATATACAACCACTACACAATAACCTTATCAATTAGCAGCTATACATAAGCTTATCAGCTCAACACTAGTAGTTTAACATGTTTACCTAGCTTAGACAAAGAGAATACACAAATTTATAAAACGCAGTTGTAAACAATAAAATATGCAATGATTTTTCTCCTTATTAATATGTAATCGACGAAAAAATAATGAAATTATCGTTTTACTAAACAAACCGATACATACAAAGATAAGTTAAGTAAATAATCCAGCTTACCTTGTAGAAGGTCAAAGAATCGCAAGGCTCCATAAAGGCTGAATTACAATCTGAATTATTATCGATTTTAAACATTTTTTGGGACAAAACTTTTAACAAATGTTTTAAGCCAATATTATAGTAAAGGTAATGATATCTGAATCAAGTTATTGTTGTTTTTAAAATGTTTGCGTCTGACCCCTTTGGGGAGTTGCTTGGCATGAGGTCCACTATGTACTCAGGGATATTGTACTTTTACACCAACTTTGTTGCTTTCGACGCAACGCACAACTGTTTTTATATTGTTTTAAATAACCACTCCGTAAACATTGTTTTTAATTGCCATTTGAGAATATGAACACAAATTTTGATCATCTGTGTTTAAATGTTGTTTTTAATAATTTTTGTACTTTGTTTTTAGTAATTAACAAATTATTTTTTAGCTCTTTGCAAAATTGATTGAAAATTTTGTTGTTGAGTAGATGACAAAATGTGACATTGCGATAATAAAACCGAAGTTCCTATCAACATAGTTGATCAATTTAGTACTATTTATGAAAATTTCTTAAAAATTTCATGAACCATACCACGGTGTCTCGACTAGCTATTATTCATGGCAATGTTTATGTTCAAGTCAGAGAAACAAAATAAGACAAAACGCGAAGTAAACAAATTATGCTTACACATTTCTTTTCCAAAATGTGTTGGAACCGTAAACAACAAAAATGCGTTCTTGTACTCAATGCTTTAAAAAACTAAAAACACAAATTGAAGAAAAAAAATGAAAAAAAGCACGAGATTTTGGGTGAATCCTTTTTTAGAATGAAATTAATAATTTTGCTTTTATTTAATTGAAGTTGTGCCATTTTAATATACTTAAACGTCAAAATCGAATGAAACTTCAAATTAATGGCTAAGTTTTTGTCAAACTTTCTGTCATGGCAAAAAGTTGGATTTTTTAGTCATGACATGAACATTAGCGGTCCCACTAGCCATTGACTTGAACATTGCCATGAATTATGGCTAGCCGAGACACCATGTACAATCTACTGGTGAGAGGGCGTATAATTTATTTCATGGATCCTGGTTTTTATAATTTTTTTGGGTGAATTTCTCTTTACACTCAATTTAAAATATATTTTTGTTTCGTATATATATTTTTATAGTAGGGAATGAACAACTAAAGAAAATTTTCCTATAAAATGTCAACAAAATATAAATTTAATAGATGAATCATCATATGTGGTTCATTATATAATGCTGAGTATACACGATGGAAGATTAAAGGTGTGTTTACACTATGTGTATTTTCCATATGTAAATTCAGTTTTACGATCCATATGTAATTTCGTGTGTGTGTCAAAATTGGCGTTTTACAAACGACTCATAATTTTTGCGTTCAAACGTACATATGTATTTCCGTATGACATAACCTCTCAATGTAAACAACAGCTGATAAAGTGATATATTTTATATATTTTTTTAATTGTTAATTAATATTAAACAATTTATTTTTCTTTCAATATTAATCTTTATAATTTACTCTGTTTTTCTTTCGCCACAAGCAGTGTTGTATTTTCAAATGTTTGTCTTGCCAAAATTGAACCTGCTCTAATTGAAAAATTTACATATGTCTTGCAAAATGTGTTGTACATAAACAATGTTTGAAAGGGTTCACACTATGTGTACAAACTAAGAAAAACACAAGCAAAACAGGTAGTGTGAACGCAGCTTAAGGGAAACATGCCGATGTTTCTGTTAATGTTCCATCGTGTGTAGCAATGTTACATGTCCAAATTTATGTTTCAATTTTGGTTCCTCAAATATCAAATTATTTTGATATTTTATGTTCTAAACTGAATGTTCCATCGTCTGTAACGATGTTTACTGTTTTTGCTCTCTTATTTCATCGAGAGCAGTCGTGCTGTATTGTTGTTTTGTATATCGGACTTAAGAAAATAAAAGAAAGGCAGAAATGGCGAAATTTAAGACAATGACAATTTTAAGAATTTTACAAATAATGAAAATTTAAAGAATTTTATAAATATAAATATAAATTTTTGAAAATTTTATAGCTGAACATAAAATATATTTTCTTCCGCATATATTTGTTTAGTATGTACTAATATATTCAATAAAAGAACTGAAATGGAAACATGTTTTTTCGCATGTTTCTGTTTATGTTCCATCGTGTGTACTCAGCATAATATATAATAAAAATATAAATAATAAAAATATTCACAGTTGAATTTAGAAGGTACCAAAAACAAAATTGGATAACTCAGCAAAACTGTTAAATAAAACAACAACGGTCCTAAAATATATATTTCAAAATTGTAGATATTTATTTTTCGTTTGTGTGTTGAGGAAAACATTTTTCATCTCTGCTGAAAGTGGTCATTAAACGAGCTGGTCCTTATTTATATTTGCCACAAGCAATTTTTGTTGCTCAACTTTGCAATTCTCTTTCAAAGTTGCCTTAATGTTCACACAGAGAAATTTGTTTCAAGCAATTTTCGTTTTCTTTTGCTTCCAAATTCTTACTCTTTGACAGTTCATTTTATTTAGTTTGTGTAAAAAGAATTTATTATCGGCTCAAAGTGAAAAATCTATTTGTGTGAATAAGTGGAAGTCAAAGAAAAAATGAAATAAAATAAATGAAATAGTAATAATTTTTCACAGCGATGCAAAGAATAAAAGAAATATGAAATAATAACTCCCTAACTTCGCGTTTATTATTAACAATGACAGAACAAAACGAGTTTCCGAGTACAAGCAACTGCTTATTAAATACCACTCTTCTTTCCCCTCTCTCCTACAATCTCAAGAATTTCTCAACAAAAGTTGCCTTGTGTGAACTAGGACTAATTGTCAAACTGAAGTTATTTTTCGTTTTCTTTCATTTTTATTTTCGTTTGTGTTAAGAAAGATAATAAATTGAATTAAAGTTACTTTGAATTAAATAAAACGATTAAATATATAGATAAAGTGATAAAGATGAAAAATCTTGAATTTCATTACAAAAATTTCAGTGTATAGACAGGGATGAAAGTTTAAATTTCATCGTGTGTATCTTACCTGCTGATGCTTTATATAATATGGTTGACCGTTTAAAGGCCGCAGAAACATCTGTTCGCCTTTCTCTTTTATATATTCTCTTTTTTTCTTGTTTGCTCTCTAAATGCCCGCTTCGATTACTCATTACAATTTTTCATCATAGTTTGACAACACACAAAATTTTGTTATTGTGCAAAATATACTTTTAAATAGTTTTCAATTAAATTTATTGTTATAATTTACCGAAAAGGTGCTATAATAACAATTCCAACCTTAATAAACCGTCAATTTTTTAATAGAACTTTGTTTTAAAACACTAAAATACGCCAGAAAAACTTCAACTCAAAAGAAGTCAAGTGTTTGTTGAAGAAGCAAAAAAAAGTGCAAAAATTACAGTTATTCTTGAATTTTCCTCGTTATACACAAAAATCTGTGTAGGAGTTTTTTTTACGTTGCCTATTCTAATTTACGCATTGGTATTAAAAGGTGGCGGCTTTGGGGGTTTCAGCTATAAAAAAGTGCTAAATAAATTTAAACTATTAATTGATTTGATTACCCATTTAAAAAAAAGAGTGCTTTGTGTGTGCAACTAGCAGGTGAGAGGGGGTTGCCTGTGGTTCTGTAGTGGTCTGTTGATTAGATCATTCATATACGTTGAAAACACCACCCGTATGCCAGGTTTTCATTTCAATGAAATGGGCGAAATGGTTTTGGATGCAATTGATGATATTGGTGTTGTAGATGTTTATGATTTGGCCTCAGACATAGGCAAAGAATATGAAAAGATTATAGATCGTTTTGGGACGGAGGCAGCTACTGGTCTAATGCCCAAAATTATCAATACCTTGGAGTTACTGGAGGCTTTAGCTACTAAAAATGAAAACGAAAATGCCACTATACAAGCGCTCAAAGAGAAAATAGCACAATTAGAGTCCGAAAAGTCGGAAAAAGCTGAATTTCGAAGGCGATTTGAAAAGGAACTAGAAATAATAGAGGAACAATGGCGCACGGAAACTAATGATTTGGCTGATTTGGTGTCCTCGTTGCAAGAAGAAAACAAAAGACTTGTCAAACAAACGCAGGACCTACAATCCTCTTCGGCTCAGTCTTCCGGCTTGGGAGCCAGTCTAACGGAGAGTATTATAAGTATCACTAACAATGAATTGCACAGTGCTTTGAGTGATACCCAGGTATTGCAGAGGCTCAAAGAACAAATCTATAGGCAACGAGATGAATTGAAGGAAAAGGAAAGAGAACTGCAGAGTAAATATACGGAATATGAACATGTGAGTAGAAAAAAATTATTTAACCCTTTCAGACCTAGCTATATTGATTGTGAGATCTGGGGTTGAATCGTCGCATTCGTTATCGAAATTATTATTTTTACTTTCCAAAATAAAATACGAAGAGTAATTTTACTCTGTCACATTTAACGAGTTCTGGTCCATAGTTAATAGTAAAAGTGAAACGAGGTCTGACGATTGTCCGTCTTCTTTAAATAAACCAAAATATGGAATTTCGATTGAATTTACTCGATATCGAATGCGACGATTTGCCCCCTGTTTAAAGTGCTTAAAATATAAACAAATAATTTATTTATTATATTTCAAACTGCAAATAAAATTATTTTTTTACTTTTTACCGGTATTCAGTGGTTGTGAATTCTCTTGCGTGCTCTTTATACAAAAGAGAATTAAAAAAAGAAAATAGACTTTGCTAAAAAGAATTTTTATATTGGTTTTAAATGATGCGTGGTTAGGTTATTTATGCATGTTTTTTTACTATAATTAATTTAAGTAATTTAATATCTTGTTCAGGATTGTATTGCTATGTAATACGTTTTTTGCCCTAATTGGCTTTTGTATTGTATGGATTAATAAATAAAGAAATAAAATAAATAAATAAATTGACTACAGTCGTTTTACTACTGATGTCTGAAAGGATTAAGCTAATTAAAATTTTCGTAAAATAAATAGAAAAGTTAAAAATTAAAATGTATAAACAAAGATTCGATTTCTAAGCAGGTATGAATGTCTCTTTTAAGAACTTCAATATTTATTTTATTTTTGTTATTTATTATTCTATATTAAATATATAACTATAAGGTATTGACTGTATATACAGAGTTGTTTTTCCTTAACGAATGTTGTCATCACCATTTTTTTTGATTATTTAATGATTATTAAATTCTCCCTTATTTATTTAAAATTAAGATCTCTATAACAAAAAAAAAAAAAAAAAGATTTTCAAATATGTAAATTTCCCTGTATCCTAAGAGAATTCTAAAAATTTTTTGTATCACTGCTCTTGTCTAGATGGCCATCCAAATGGAACGATTAAAATCTTCGGGACGTGATACACGTCGTCGTTGTACCATGTTGCAAACACAAGTTAAAACCTTGTGTGAGGAACGTGCGGATTTTTTGGCACAATTGCAAGACCAATGTCGCGAAATCAATAACTTACGAAAACGTTTGGGTTTGGCTGAAAAAGAAAATGAGGATTTGGTCATGTCACACGATGATGACCCCAACGATCCGAATCGTGCACGTTATACAACTCGTGAGTTGAAGGAGCTTATAAACGAACGTGATGAGTTGCTAACAACTATAGAAAATTTAAATGAAGAGTTAAGGGCTTTAAAACCTACCGAAATTAACGAAAATGATTCTAGTTCGGATGATGATAATGATGATGGTATTGGAGCAGAGGGTGGCGATGATGATAATGACGATCACATTGGAACGTAAGTAAAACAAATAATGATATTAATAAAAATTCGCAATTCGGCATATTTTATTCACATTTATTGAAAAAGATTAAAAATTAACAAATCATGTTTTATTGGTTTAGTTAACAAATTTTGAAAATTTCTTCCATTAATTTCATAATTTTGTTACATTTTACTAAACTTACAATATTTGTATTCCATAATGACATAATGACTGATTTATTAAATTCAAATTTTGTTAAGTAAAATTTAAAATTATTTTACTTGAAACGCTTGGAGCATAAAATGTACAAAAAAAAATTGCGAAATTACTTAGAAGCTTTGAAAGAAATTATTACTTTTTTGAGCATAAAAATAATATTATCATTTAAGAATTGTGTCTACCTAAAAACATTTGAAACCAATTTTCTTTTAATAAATCCTCTTTTTGTATGGAAAAATGTAAAAATACGACTAATATTTAATTTTTTTTTTTTTTTTTTGCAAATTCATTAAATGTTTCTGAAAATATTTTTCATATTTTATAAAATTTAAGAAAATTTGAGATATAAACATACTGTCAATAATTAAATCACATTTAATTTGTAAAATTTGGCTGCAAGTTTTTTAGTTGAAAGTTAGTTACTTTACTAACTTTGTACCAATTTGATTCCATCAAAAAATTGTTTACAATCTAAGTTTAAAGTGTTTTTTCTTTTGCAAGTTTTCAGCAAATTATAAATTTTAATAACTTACTATAAAACTTACTCTAGGCATTTTTATCATATTCACCTTATAAGTTTAATTTATGTGAACGAACTTTCTTTTAAATTTGGTTAAAAGTTTGTAAATTCGGTTTAAATTTGTCGAATTAATTATTAATTAATTAACTTTATAAGATTTTATAAAATTTAAAAGAAGTTGTAACTATACAAGTGGGCGGTGTTCGAACCTAAATAGAAAAAAAAATAGTAAAGCAACAAATTATAATCAGTATTTTTAATACTAACCCGTTTTAAAATTTAGATTTTAGAAATTGATAATCTTAGGTTTAATATAAAATTTTCGAATTCTTTAAAAAGTGGCTCGTTTGAATATTCTAGAATATTTTGGGATAATAAGTCGCAGTATGGGGTTATAGACCTTAAAACAATTACTTTGCTAATGCGGAGATGAAATATCAAAAATTAAAAACATCAATATAGGTGTGCCTCAAGGAGCAGTATTGGGAACATTGCTGTTTCTAGTTTATATAAACGATTTGGAGAGAGTCATAAAGAAATCAAAAGTATGTATGTTTGCAGATGATGCGCTTATAACCGGATAAACCCCAAAAGGCTGTGTTCGAAACTTAAATAATGAAATGAGAGAAGTTGACAGATATTTAAAACTGAATAGATTAAAACTAAATATAAATAAAACTAAATCCTTGGTGATAAATGGAACGGTGGTACACCTATTGAGAAGGTTTAATACACATTTTAACTATATTTGCAAAAATATTGCTAAAAAATTGCTTTCTTCAGAAGAATTCGAAATAATATATTAAAAATTACATCTATAAGGATATTTAACACAACAGTTAAACCTCACTTTGAATATTGTTCAACGCTGCTTTTTCTTGGGAGTCAACAAATGAAAGAAAGACTTCAAAAGCCTTAAAATAAGGGTATGAGATATATTCTAAAATGTCAAAGGTTAACACATATAAGAGTGTTAACACATATAAGTGACATGTACAAAAATTGCAGTGGCTCTCAGTATGAATATTTCAATATTTATATTTAAGATGAAAAATGGAATGTTGCCAAACACTTGGGAAAACAACTAATTATGTAGCAGATGCACAACCATACAATTTGAGGTATATGAACGATTTTAGGTTAAATTTTGGAAGAACAGATTTTTATCAATTTGTTCGTTATTATTTATTATTATGGACTTATAATGGACTTATAAATGAAATTCCATTAGAATTAAAGAATGAAAACAACTTTTTAATATTTAAAAGTAAAATTACAATGTATGTAAAATAAATGTACTAACGTAGAAAATCCATGAATGTAACATTATTTAATTTCATATTAATAGTATTATGGCTTAATAAATAAATATCTCTGTAATATTCTGATGAAACTTTCTAAGACTTATGTATGTACATAATAGGGGCGTACGTTTAGGTTAATGTAATTTTGCTAATTTATAACAAATTTTATTAGATATTACAGGCTGTAAAAAAAAGTTTGTAAATTAACGAACTTTTAACCAATTTGATAAAATTTTACTAATTTTTTTTAGAGATTTTATTAGAGTTTACAAAATTTAAAAGAAAGATATTAGTAAAGCGTCACTTTTTTTTTACTAATTTTTTAAATTTTTTACATATACACTAATAAAAAATAGAGTTAATAAACTTTTAACTGGTTTGATAACAGTTTACTACTTATTATTAGATTTTAAAAACTAAAAAAAAAAACAAAGCAAACTGCAATTTTACCTATGCGAAATTCGATCAAAATATTTATAAGTGACGCAAGCAATTCAGAGCCACTCAATAAAAAGTTATTTAGCGACTTATTTTTAAATTTGGCTGCTGCGTTCCATACTAGGCGAACTTTACCCTGCTTATTTGGATTAAGAGCCACAATAATTGGAAGATACCATGTCCTGAGTCCAAGACCCTTCTAGCATAGCCTTTGAAAAGTAGTTTATCGATATCTGCCTGCATAGTCTGCTGTAGTTGGGGATCCCTTTTAAACTTCTTCTGGAGACACTTCATATGGTGGCATTCGGCGTCATAACTTTCTGGCAACTGTCGTTTATAATCTTTCCAAAGCAAACTGACTTCAAATCTTTGTTTACTCTTTACAGCGGTGTTTTCACTTCTTCGTGTAGCATTTTATAACGGTTCTCACACTCACATGTTTGTATATTTAACGAAGCAGAGGTACCCAAGTCTGTGCCGTTTCCTTGTAGGGTCCACCCTAGACGAGTTTTAGTTGCAATATGTTGATTGCGTCCACCTTCTCGAATTTTCATAGGTACTGCCACTCTCCAGTTGTTTAGTCCAATTAAAATAATCGGCTAGGCATTTTTGTATGATGTTATTGGCAATCTTTTAAGATGTGGGATTCATTTTGGACACGACACTTCCACATTAATTTTGACTGATTCATCTTCAGATCGAGTGGTATCGCCGGCCCAGCGCAGCTCTAAAGGCCAGTATACACGGTCAAAATGCTTGACGTCAAATTCATGTATGTGTGCGTGAAGCTTTGAACATACACGGTACTGCATAGCACTTCAATCATTCATTTGGTTTTTGCTTTTGTGCTGAAAACATCATGTTGGTAGCGGACGATACACTTGTCGCCATATTGGCATTGTGCTTAAAAGCAAAAGAAAATGAAAAAAGAAGAAGAAACGTATCTGGATGAAGGAGTGGTTAAAAAAAGGAATTCATTTACCCATGAAAACTTAAATTAAGCTTCCAGCAATTCTAAAATATTTTTCCTTTCATCCGACATCTCCTCACAACCATTTGCTTCAAAGTCACATTAAAAATGAGAACAGGCTTGATCAATCAACGATATACACACATCAAATTCGTAAGTCATGCAAGCAGGAAATCTAAAATTTTTGATTTTGCTTCAATCATCGTCGGTGTGACACATAAAAACACATTTTCACTTATACCACCAAAATGCAGTTCAATCATTTTGACCGTGTATATCCCGCTTAAAGGTTCTTTTGTACCTTTTTTGAAAAACTTTTGCTTCATTAGAGTTACTGATGAACCAGGACCCAGGAAAGCAAACGTGTATACAGGGTTACCATTGCTATAAATACGAATTGGTAAAATTTTTCACCATAATTGTGTGCGTTTACACTTCCATTGCATTCTGGCGTTGCTATTTTGATTAAACTTTGACTAATCGTGGTAGTCTATTTGTGTAAGAAAAGGTGATGCTTTGCTGTACGTCGATAAAAATTTAAGCACTGGCGGCACAATTCCACTTAGCGTCTTAATTTAAAGATTGAAACTCACCACAATTTTGGATTTTATGAGCCTCACTTTGACACGAAAAACAAATTGGTTTGTTTGTTTTACTTTGATGATGAGTGCTTACTTATGCGTATATTTTAATTGTTGACACGACTTGGCTGGCAGCAGCTGCTATGGCATATATCACTAACTACTTTCACTATTGGAGTCTTGTCATCTTTTATATGCATAGCTCAATTTAACTTATGATTACTTGGCAATTTATCGACCAAAGTTTTCACCAGCATAGGATTATTCAATGGGAGCATATTCGTTAATACTATCAAGTCTGTCTCTCAAAGGAGGACGACCAAAACACATTTCAAGAGTTTGAATAATTTCACTCACCATTACCGGAATTAGTAATTTGCTTTTCACCAGCTTTTTTGCTCGACCACGGACACGACTGCAAACGCATTAAATTTTCTCCGTCACTGTAACCGGCTATCTCGGTACTATTTCTGTAGTTGCTGATAAACAGCGGCCAGTCTTCTGAATTTCCATCGAAATTTGGTAACTCCTTTGGAATTATGTACCTGCCTAGCGATAAAAAACTTTTAAAAAAAGAACACGAAGCTTGGCTTACATCGCATTCTGAAAGAATTTTATATTTCTTTCTTAAATACTGCCGTTGAAGTTCTATTTCTTCTTCCAACATTTGTAGCTGTAACTGCGTTTGTGAGGACAAATTGCTTGAAGACATATTTGGGCCACTGGTGTTCACAAAACTGCATTGTGTATAATGATTTCTATGCACTCCGGTTGACGGCATCGTCGTTGTTTTTATGTTGCTAGAAACATGACTACATATTTAAATTTGAATTATGTGCTTTTGTACATACACTTTTGTCATGGCCAGCATTCATTTGACGTTGTGGTGGTTGTTTCTCTGATGATCGTTGAGTTTCGACGGAAAATTCAACGGTGGTGTTGATACGCTTCCCTTGCGTTGTTGTGTTCGAGGTATTTCTTAGGGCAAGAGGTTGGTCAAGACCACATGAGCAACTCCAACATATGTTAGCAACGTTGCTATTTACTCCAGCACACTCAAAATGGAACCAGTTATCACAAGAATCATATTGCACCATACGTTCGGTGTCTTTTAAATCGCATTTATTGCAATTAAAATCGGTTTCCGGCATTATTTTGTCTTAATTTAAATAATTAAAATTTAAGTATTTAAAAAACCCGAGTTTATATTTAATAATTCAAGAAAATTGTTTTTAAGAAATGTTGAGTTCGGTTAAATAAAACAAATTTTTATTATTTTCAATTTTTATTACAATTGATGTTACGCATAAAAACAATTTGTTTAACCACTCAAATCGAACTACTTAACTTTTATGTTTGTCTCCCTATTTAAAGTGTAGACAAAAACTAGACACTACCGTTATTAAGCAATGTAAATTAATAGAAATATTTCAACTATGTATATCTGGGTTCACAAGAATTAACCGCCTAAGTCTAAAACCATGCTTTCGAGAAAAATAACTTTGTATATAAATGTAATGAGGCTTCATTACGACTTAGGTCAGTATGTTTTTATTAATATCTTTTTAATAATTAGTGTTTCCAACACTCACGGCAAATATTCTTCGACCTGTTATAGCGATAGCCTGGGAGAGCGGATCCTTTCTAGATGAATGGAAGCAGGGCATCATCGTCAAACTACCCAAGAAGGAAAAATAAAGAACTGCGATAATTGGAGAGGTATATGCGTCCTGCCAATAATCGCGAAAATAATCTCCAGAATAATAATAGCAAGAATCAAAGACCATCTTGAAGCAACTATTAGCGAACAACAAGCTGGATTTCGATGCTGTTTTTCTTGTGCCGACCACATCAATACGCTTAGAGTCATCATTGAACAATGTGCTGCAGACTTTGAGAAAGCGTTTGATAGTATCTTACGTGACCGCATTTGGCCGAAAGAGGGGTATTCCTGATAAAATAGTCGACCTTATAAAAGAAAGTTATGATAACGAAAGCTGCTGCGTCCTGCATAAGAACAAATTATCTGAGCCTTTCGCCGTACAAAGTGATAGGGGATGTGTTAAACGATGCCTTTTTCAGTGACCGGCGCCTCAGAGGAATACAATGGAAAATCAACAACGTCTATCTGAGCCACTTGGCGTATGCAGATGACATTTGCTTATTATCGCACAAGCTCAACGACCTGCTTATGTATGGCTGAGTCGCTTTACAGAAATGCGATACCATGTGGACTAAGAATAAATGCCCCCAAAAACGAAACTATTAAGCCTCGGCGATGAATTGCTACGTACAGTTAGTACCAACCATCATGACTTTGAAGTGGTCCAAAAATTTTGCTACCTTGGCAGTGTAGTTACAGCAGAAGGTGGATCAGAAACAGACGTTAATAGCCGAATCAACAATGCGAAGGCTGCCTTTGGATGTCTTGCACCAATTTGGCAATCCAACATCATTTCCACCTACACTAAAATTCGAATCTTCAATTACAACGTCAAAGCAGTCCTGTTGTACGGTTGTAATACGTGGAAAGTTAAATCAGCCATAACAAGCCGACTGCAAGTATTTATCAACCGCTGCCTAAGACGTATTCTGCGTATATTTTGGCCTCGCACAATTTCAAATGTGGACCTTCTTATAAGAGCGCGGCAATCCGAGGTAGCAACAGAAATAAAAAAGCGAAAATCGAAATGGATCGGTCAATCGCTACGCAGGCCAGATGACAACATCGCGAAGCAAGCACTGCGCTGGAACCCCTTCAATCAGCGTAATCGTCGAGTTGGTAGGCCACGTATTACATGGAGAAGGTCGGTTGAAGCCGAAATGCAGTCGTTAAACCTCGGTTGGAACTAGCTGAGAAGTATTGCACAAAATCGTGTTCGATGGAAGAGAGCTGTTGAAGACGCCCTATGCTCCAGAAGGAGTTAAAGGAGATCATATATATATGTAATAAATAGTGTTATAGAAATGGGGATTTCACGTAAATATAAAGCGTTTTTAGTAGAATATGATAGCATACATAATCCAAATCGTCGAATACCTATCATGCTTTTGAGAAAAATAACTTTTTATTATAAATGTAATGGGGCTTCATTTCAACTTAGGTCAGCATGTTTTCATTGATAACTTTTTAATAAACAGTGTTTTTAGTAGAATATGATAGCATACATAACTCAAATCATTCTTAAGTCGACTTAGGCGGTTATCATTTGTGACCACAGATATATGTACATACATGTGTGAGTATAAATGTAAATACAGTGAACTCGCGATAACGTGAATTAATTTTTACCAAGGCAGTTCACATTTTCGAGTTTGTTCACGTTATCGAGTACCCAAATTTAAAACAAAAAATTACCATATTTAATAAAAAAAATTATATATTAATAAGAAAAAATGCTAAACACTATTTTAAATTAATTATTTTATTAATTTTTAATAACAAAAAATAAAATGCAATATGTATATTCAGTTCACTTTGCATTCGATAAACAACAAAAAAACAATATAAAATAAAGGATACAAGAAATTCATATTTAATTAACAAAAACAACATAAAATAAACTAAAACTAATAGGAACATTTGTTGGTTGGATAATTAAGAATCAGTTAAAAAAAGTTTAAAGGAAAAAATCAGTCATTTTTTTTTTGGTAAGTTTTTTGTTTTGCCATCTTTAAAAGAGCTTTTTCTTTAAGGTTTCTCAGCACTCTAACGTCATGACGCACTCACGCGTCACTTTGGTCTACCATCTCATTTTCAGCCCATATCAAAGCCTTATCCAAAGCTTCTACAGCTGCCTTGGATTTAATTGTAACTTCTGGCTGGAATATAATCGAGTCATCATCATCGTCGATATCATCCCGAATTTCAATACTACTTCCTACTTCTGTGCAATTTTCTTCAGAATTGTTGTTCCAATTTTTGACCGTGGAAAGAGTAACATCGATCTGTGATTAAATTCTCTAAAATCACTGAAACCTATAATAAAACAAACCTGAGAATTCAGCGCCTGAAGAAGTAGAACCGCATTATTTTCTGTCTTATTTCTGGAGGAGATATCCTCTCTCTTAAAACACTTAAGGGAATATTATCATCGGGGTCATCTTGTTCCGAAACTAAATTCAAAATATTTTTCCAGCATTTGTTTAAAATTTGTTGCGATATTCTATTCCATGCTGAGTCCAAAAGATTAATTAATAGTTAACATCTATGTTTATAGTTAATAGTTAACATCTTAATAGAATCTAACAATTCTGTTTGTTTTCCAGCCATTAATGTCAAGAGACTGTTTCTATAATACAGTTTAGTTATTTTAAAAATATTCTGGTCCATGGGCTGAATTAACGATGTGACGTTAATCAGAAATCAATTGGGATTCAGGTGGACGTGAAGGAGCATTGTCTATTAACAGAAGGGCTTTAACTGGTAGCCCCTTTTTATTCAAGAACTCAGTAACCTAAAGCAAAAAATGATTACGAAGTTTTCAGTTTTTAATTTGTCATTTGAAATCTACCTCTTTAACAAAACATTGATGAAACCAGTCATGAAAAATTG
This sequence comes from Cordilura impudica, assembly GCA_963682025.1. Taxonomy (NCBI): domain Eukaryota; kingdom Metazoa; phylum Arthropoda; class Insecta; order Diptera; family Scathophagidae; genus Cordilura; species Cordilura impudica. Next base: position 190,688,136 of record OY821520.1, on the reverse strand, counting down.
TACATTTCATCCGTGCTGACTTGGAAAATTCGTAATTCACTGGACAAGTAGAGTTTTTGAAGCTTCGTTTTAGATTTTCCAATTACCAATAATTTAAGTTTGTGAGCTCCCGACGCATTTTAACAGCCCATGAAAGTTAATCGTTGTTTCTCCATCTTTGCGCCTGGAGCACTTTTCTCCAATGATGACACATATGTTTTATCTGGCAACTGCTTCCAATATAACCCGGATTCGTCAGCATTATAAAGCTGATCTTCACATAGAGAGAGTTCTTCCATTTTTGCTCTTAACTTTTCCTTAAATGGGTCAACAAGTTGTGGCTGCGCAGAAAGCTTTTCTCCGGAAATTTTAAGAAGGCGAACACCGAACCTTTGTTTAAATTTTTGGAGCCATAATTTTCTTAAATTTGATCGTGAATTTCTAAAGCTTTGGCTTTGGCAACTAAGAGGTCAACGCATACATAAATGACAAAAAAAACGTTTAATCATAAGTAAACAAACAAATAACCTGTAATTCGTGGATTTCCCAATTTAAAAACAGATTAAAAAACAATAAATAAAAAGTGTTCACGTTTTAGAGCTTTCAGATTTTGTTCACGTTTTACAGTAGTCTGTAGTAGTATGTAGTAGTCAATTGATAAGGACAACGGTATAATGAGAATATAAAGAAAAATACAATACTATAATTTTAAGTAAATAAACAGTGGTAAAGCAACAAACTTAAGAAATAAAAAAAAAAAAAAAAACCAAAACAACACAATTTCCGAATTATTTAGTAAAGCAACATTCTAGTTTGTTTAAATTTTACTAATTTGTTATTTAATAGTTGGTGACAAATTTTCTTAAATTTTTTATTTTTACAAAATATAAAAAAATCTCATTTTCGAAAATAAAATCAGTAAGGCAACAACATATTGAACACATCATTGGCAATTATATTTCAGAAAATATCAATTGATTTTCAGAAATTATCAATTACATTTTAAGAAACATCCATTTTTCAGAAATTAAAAATCTACTACTCGCTGAATTACTTACTCGAAAAAGATCAGTATTAAAGAAAAATTGAACAAAAATTAAATTTTTTTTTGTTTTTTCGCCAATTGGAAAATTTTGTACAAAATAATATCAAACTTGAAAGAGGACCATATTTTCATGCATTTGTATGTAAAGTGACTGTTCCTTTTCGAGTAGCAGTTCGCCGTCTCCACAATTTTGCTTACAATAGTTTGAAATTTTAAGGATATAATGTCCTGAAATCGATAATTTCAAAAACATATACATTTTTATTGAGTATTGAAGAAAAATTTTCAGTAAAATTACATCTAACTTGAAATAAGATAAAATATTACATTTAAAAGTAGACAAGTGATGAATTTTTGACACAATATATTTAGAAATAATACATTTACAAAATATTTTACAAAAATCCAATTTTTCTCGAAATCCGCAAAAATAAAATCCCTGCCAAACAAATTCTGGCAAAGGGACTTACCTAAAAATTCAAACAGTTAATCTCTAACATGCATTTAACAAAACCTTAAAAAGCTAGATCAATTTTTTTAAATTTTGTTTAAGAAAAGGAGTTTTCAAAATTTTATCAAAAAAATTTTCCAATTTCGGTCTCAATGCTTAATAGGTTAACAAGGTGGTACTAAAACAATACTTCATATCTGAATACTTAAGGTATGGGGACTAAAACAAAATGTTGGATTTAATTAATTTCTTAAAGTTGAAAAAAATGCCATCAAATTTTGGCACAAAAGTGGTCTGGGGCATTTGCTATTTCTTGGCGAGTTTTTATTCGATTTTGAAGTGTTATAGCTTTTTGAAAAGATAATTTAATACTGATCCCGAATTATATAACAATTTGTCGGAAAAATTAAACTATAGAAAGAAATATTCGTAAAATCTGAAAAAAAGTAATATTTTCCCCATATAAACACACTTGAATATTTCAATCGCGTTGAGCACCCTCTAAATGTTTTTTGATTGGCCCAAAACTTCGTATTTCTCCCTTTTTTTCTATTCGCATATTTCTAGGGGGCAGCCCAGTCAATAACTCACAAATTTTTTTTTTTTGGACCACCCTAGTGTACACCTGTAAAAATGGTGCACATCTGCTAAGAAATACCGTTCAAATGGAATATTTTTTGTCAAAATCGGATGATAACCAAAAGCGTAGAAGGGATCATTACAAATCGTCTTGCCTATTAATATTATAGATAATAGTACAAGATCCAAGGACAAGGACCATTTCACTAATCCACGTGCTAAACGTCATTTAACCTCAAAAAATGCCACTGCCACTTCCATCCTGCATAGCCTTAGCCATAATAGTATCGAGGACAATATTAAAGAAAAGTGGTAATAAAACACAACCTTGGCGTACTCCAACGCCGACTGAAATATGCTTGTTTAATTTCCTTTCATGCAGGAATAGGCAGGTTACCTGGTGCTATAAACTTTGAATCAGGGAGATTAAAGCACTTCATAAGACGTTGTGATCCAATGTGTCAAATGTTGTTTCAAAATCGACAAAGCAACGATATAGTGACGATCGCCTACTGCACTAATATTTGGATCGGCTTTTATTAGCTCAGTTGAAATGCCATCTAAGCCTGGGGCCCTGTTCTTGAGTGTTCTTATTGCACTAACGACCTCAGATATAACAGGACATGAAGTTGCAATATTGATGTTTACATTGTGCGTTATGCAATTGCACGTTAGTTGGGCGCTGACAATTCGCGTTGCAAACATGTTAGAGTAAAATTCTTCCCAGAGTACCATTTGTTCGTTCACAGACGTAATAAGGTCACCATTATAATTTTTCAATGGTTTCAGCGCAACAGTATAGCTGTGGGTCAGTTTCTTAACAGCTCTTTATAGGTCACCAGACCTGTGGTTATCAGCTGCGTCTTAGGTTTTAATGCAACTTCGTTAGTCCTATTGCGCTTGTCTCGTCTTGCACTCTTTTTAACTAGGCTGTATAGAGCTCTGTGCTGGCGCTTAAGTTAATTTTTAGCAGTTTAGGTCCTTGACATGTTTACAGTAGCTTCATCGCTTTTCGCGATTCGATTAGGCTCCGTGTTTCGTCGGACATTAATAGCGGGTTCCATCAAGGTCTTTTCAATTGTTTTCCATTGGCCCCGTTGAGTTTCAGACATGGTGTCGAAGGATGACGTTAAAGCTTTAGTGTACCAACCAGTAACTGCACCATTTTTCATTCTGCGTACATCGATCCATCGTTGAATTTGAGATTGGTTTTCATTAGTGGCAGCAAGCTTATTAAGCATAGTTGCCACTAGAAGATGATGATCGCTTGCCAAATCCGCTCCCCTGCGGTTGCGCATATCCAACAGAGAACCACGCCATTTTCTAGAATTTGTAATGTGTTCTATCTCATTCTCGGTAACGAGATCAGGGGATTACCAAGTTTCTTTGTTATTCGTTTGTGAGGGAACAACGAACCTCCAACCACAAGATTATTTGAGGCACACATGTAAGATTCCGAGTAGGAAGTATGATAGATATCACTCAATCTGAATAGGGTCTTCAGCTTATTAGGGCATATCATGCATGTTTGTTTAATAGCAATCCCAAATCACTTGATCCTGGCAAATTGTTGGGCTTACCAGATTATAGGATAGTGCATCCTTCAGGCGCGACGGCCTCGCCAGAGTCAGTTTAGATTTTACAAACTTTTTAATTTTTAACAAATTTAACTAAATGTTGCTTTCTTAAAAATATATAATTTACAAAAAATAAAGTAAAATTAAAAATTATTAAATAAATTATAAATTTTTCTAAATAAAAAAAGAGAATTTCCAAATATTTAAAAAAATTTTGTTGTTGCTTCCAAATTAACTGAAAAAAATATGAAATTTTTAATTATTAATCTTCTTTCCAGTCCTCCCGAACATGATGCCCCCGTTCAAGGTCCTTTACCCTATGAACCTGATGATGCTCCTTGGAAAAAAACTAATGAATCTGGTATTCGTAAATTGTAAGTATAACTTTTTGTTTTTTTTTTTCCATAATTTGATAACAAATTTTTATACAAATTTTTATTTCAACTTTTAAGCTTCCGTAAATTATTTTCCGATACCAATGACGGTAGCGGCTTAAATAACCAAACATTCCAAAAACGTTCCTTGGCCACTTTATCAAAAATGGCTCTATCGGCTACACCAGCAGCAAATATTAATATTAAGTAAGTCAGAACTGGGTTATTTGAAAAAAAGAAAAAAAATATTTCAAAACAGAAATAAAGGATCAATTACATTCTGTACTATAATTTCCAAAAAAAAAAACAACGTTTTAAAGATAAATATTTCTTTTTATTTTAAATTAAGTTTAAGTATTTTTCTACACTATAAGTTTATTAATAATTTCTCACTACTTTTTTAACTGAATTTTAACTAACTAAATAAACACTGTAGCTGTTATTAATCTACTTAATAATTAACACAAATTTTAAAACAAAAATACCATAGTTATAAAAGTTAGAAACAAAGTTGAAAAGAAAATGAATGTAACGAGTGAAATTTATACAATTTGACAAAAGTTTATTAAAAAAAAAAACAATTATTTTGAAGATTACATGTTATTAAAAGCATATTAAAAAAAATATTAGAAATCAGTTTAATAAGAACAGCAAATTTTTATGTATTTATGTAAAAGATTGAACAAACAAAAAAAAAAAAAAAACAAAACAAACAAGCCTTAATTGAAAAAAGAAACCTATAATAATGTCTGTTAAACTATTGGAGCTTCCAGATCTTTTATTTGTTTTATATTTAAAATTTTTATTTAAAATTTCATTTTTACAATTTTGATATTCAAAAATTTTCCCTAAACTAAAAGGGCGTTTTTTTTTTAAACACAAAAGACTTTTAAAACTGAAAACAAATACACAGAACAACAACCTTATTAAATAAATTTATAGTATTCTGAATACTAACCAAACTTTTTTTTAATAAATATTTTCAAATTTTAAACAGAAAAAAAGGGAATAACTTAGTAGTTGGTTTTCTATGAATTGCTTAGATAGTAGTAATGTTCCAATGATAATTTATAACTCTATTAGCTGAATATTTTAGGGGTTCTATGGAGCTTTATGTATTTCTGTAGCTTAACTGGAATCGAAATTATTAACCAAAAATTAAGAAAAACATTGTTTTTATAACCAAGTAGACTTGTTAAATTAATAAAAAAAAAAAAAAAAAAAATTTAGCACAAAAAATAAAAAAATATTATAAAAATATCTGTTGCATTTTAGAAAAGTAGTTACAAAATCTATAAATTATCAAACGAAAGCTTTTATAATTTCATAATATTCTGTCTATTAATTTGTTAACAAATTAAACTTCAAGTTTTTTTAAGTTTTCATCCTTAAAACTTTGTAATCTTTTCTAAAAAGTCTCTGCTAAACAAACTAATTTTTTTAAAGCTTATTTCTACTTTTTTGTTAAACATAATATTTATTTGTTTTTCATTTCCGTTTTTTTGTTTCCTTACAGCACATTACAATATTACAGGTATTTTTAAATTGAATAAAACACAACATACTAATACACACATTCCTTACAGAACGAACTTGTTGTTGTTGTTTAAACAGCTAATCATAACAAAATGTTCTTCTTTCACATTTAGAATCGTACGATATCATTCATAATAACCTCAATAATTCCATAACATCTCAGAGCATGTCATTAAACACACATTCTCATCATCAAGCCAACAAAAAAAAAATGAAAACATATCAGTTTGTATAAGAAATTTAGAAAAAAATACTAAATGTTTTTAACTAAAAAAAATCTAATTTTTAAAACAATGTTCTCCAATTTCTACTATATTTAGTCACACAAACTGTGCCAAAGATTTTTTTATGTTTTTTTTGTTGTAATTTCTTTAAAAATCATTAAAGTTAAAAAATCCCTGATAAAATTTCGTTTTAACTTTATGTATTTTTTTCTCCTCATATTCATGTCATATTTTTAAGCTAAACAGCCTTATTAAGAAAAAAAAAAAAAAAAAACTAAGGGGATTATGCTATAAAACGAAAAGTTTTAAATTTATATGAAAAATTTGGAACTTCGAAATATTTTTAAAATTTTCTCTTACAAACTTCTTGTAGAATGAGACCATTAAAGTCTATTTGAACAGAAATTATGTAACTTTTTTCATTATTATGTTTGCATATTGTTTGAAATTTCTATAGAAAAATTAAAATTTTTTTGTACAAATTTCATTCAAATGCTTCGTTTCGTTACGCTTCATATAATAAGCCTATATATATAAATTTTATAATATTTAAAATTAAAAAAAAAAACGTTCCATACAAATTAAAATTAACTATAAATTTCCCCTAGAATCGTTTGGGCAGAAAAAACACTCACTATTGATTCTTTCAACCTTCTGAAATCAAATCTACTAATAAATGCTCCTTCAGAGATGTTCTCTTTCTCTCTCTGTTACACAAAATACTCGAATTTAACACTTTTCTGAATTCTTTTTGAGTTTTATTGAATAATTTTCATAATAATTATATATTTCAGAATTTAAGTTTTTAAATTTTTATGAAAAATAATGAAATAATTTCAATTTATCACTTTAAGACTCTTCACTTTATTGAAGAGTCTTTAAAGAATTCATAAGTAATCAGGAAATGTTTCATCTGAGTGTTATTTTTTTCTTAATAAGGCTCAATGTCTCTCAGTGTAATTTAAATTATTATAATTGTTTGTATATACTTTTTTAAGATTTTAAGCTCCCTTATTAAGTCTTATAGTAGTTGTTTTCTATTTATTTTTTTTTAATTGTTATTTATTTTTCGTGTATGTTTTTAAATAAAGTGTTAAATTATTAAAATTTTTTCTCTTTAATTTTTCTTGAAATTTTTGTATTATTATTTTGTTTTAAAAATTTATTTTATCTCTTATTATTTTTTCTCCCCACAAGAAAAAAGAATTCTCTAAAGAAAATATTAAATTTTACTATTTAAAGATTATGGAAAAAAATATATTTATATAAATAAAAACAAAAGTAAAAAATATACAAATATAATTATACAAAAATTAAACATACTATTGAATTGTATTACAATAAAAGTTATTAAAAAATAAATATTTGAATTTAATTTAGAAAGGAAATCGAGATGTTTTATTTTTAAAATTTTAGCCAAGATAACAACTGGCTTAAATTGTGTTTTTTTTTGATTTAAGAACCGTTATACAAATCAACCCTGTTTTAACCCTTTCCGTATTTTTGTCGAATATATTTGTCATCAAAGCAGGCATTGATTGAAAGGGCATATTTAAATTTTGCAAAGCTTTGCTTATTTCTATGATTAGAAATATGTATATATATATATATATATATATATATATATATATATATATGTATATATATAGTCTATCTGATAGGTAAGAAATCTCAGGTAAAAACTATGTTCTCCGGCTTTATCGCCATTACGAGCTAAACATTTTCAAATTTTAAAAATTATTTTTGACACGGAGAGGGTTAGTTGTGGTTAAGTTATTGGCTTTAGCTGATTGTTGCTTTCAATTGAATGGCGACAGCGTTTCGATTTGAAAATTTTAACTGATTTGAAAATTAATCGTTCTTTGATTCACATTTCCACGAAAGTGAAATCTATACGAAATTTGTTGGTCTTTTAACTGTTATTAACTCCAATTTTTCAATCGATTATAAATTAACTTTCCAATAAGCTAGAGACTTTAAACACTCAGGACAGGATGATAATGCAAAATACGCTATTTTTCAATATTTCAGTGGGGTGGAACCTCCCACACATGGTAAATATTTATCATCATATACGATGAAACTGTGTCAATCCATAAGCTGTTATTATAAGTAGCCAAACTAAAATTTTCAAAGTAAAATAATAAAAATTAATTTATAAAATACTTCTAGAAAATTGGGATAAAAACAAAGGAAAGGAAATAGAATATTTATAGATAAAGTTATTTAAAATCGTCTGGAAAAATATTAAAAAATATTAAAAATTCAGTGTGTTTGTTGAAATAATTTTTATACCCTATACCACTATGTGGTTTGGGTATAATGACTTTGTGCTGCTGTTTGTAACAACCAAAAATATTTGACCTAGACCCATCTTTAATTATACCGATCGAATCAGAATCACTTTTTGAGTTGATTTAACAATGTCCGTCCGTCCGTCCGTCTGTGTGTCCATGTAAAGCTTGTAATCAAACTGCAGGTCGCAAATATGAACATATTTTGATGAAATTTGGAATATAAGCTTTTATCGGCCATGGGATGAACGCTATTGAAATTGGTGAGAATCGGTCCATGTTCAGACCTAGCCCCCATACAAATTACCCCTATGAAATCGACATAAATTCCCATAAGATCCAGATTGTCATATATATCTTACTCAAATTGGGTTTCTATGCGTTCATTACATCCACTATTGAGTAGTCCAAAAATGATCCATTTGGCCCCATATAGAGCTGCTTCCCGATCTTCACTTAAATCTATTAAAAAACAAAAATATTGCACTGATTCTTCTCAAATTTTGTTTGTATATATTTTTGCAAAATACAAGAGACTTTACCAAACATGATCAGGATCGGTCCATTTTTGGACCTGGTCCCTATATAGATATAGCATCCGATATGAACTTTTTCATATCTGCAACCAAAAAAATTAATAAAAATACCACTCAAATTTGGTTTTTCTTATTTTCTATGTCCAGTTAGTTGGGCCTAAGAGATAGGGTTTCTAAACGCATGGTATAGGGTATCGTATAGTCGGTCTAGACCGACTATAATTTTCTTACTTGTTTAGTATTAACTTTATCAAATTGTTTACTTTTTCAAATATTTTGTTTACATTTGTTATAAATAGTGCAATAAGTCCAGATATAAATGCAAACGTATAAGGAAGGTCACAGCATTATAATTTAATAAAATTCATTAAATTTTAATGTTTTTTGGTTGGTATTTAAGAACAGAAAAAGCACAAAATGTAAATATCACTGTTTCAATCACATTTGCTCTTTCGAAAAAAGAACCGGTTGAATCGTCGCATTCGTTATCGAAATAATTTTTTATTTTCCAAAATAAAATACTAAAAATAATTTTACTCTGTTACGATTATCCGTCTACTTTAAATAATAAACCAAAATATGGAATTTCGATTGATTTTACACGATATCGAATGCGACGATTTGCCCCATGATATTAAAAACAAGTAAGAGTGTTAAATTCGGCTGTGCCGAATCTTTGATACCCTCCACCTCGGTTTGAGTATTGATAATAAATGTAAACGAAATATTGGAAAAATATGCATGCGTTTCCGGTTATATGACATAACTTCGCGTTTAATTTAGTTTTTGTTAATAGCTCGCCCTAACCTCCAATGCAAAGGTAATGGTTGTGTAGGGTGGCTATATGCATTAAATCGTGCTAATTGGAGATGGCTGTATAGTTTCTTTTAACTGGCCAAATATTTCTTCATTGCGGCCATATAGGTCGGATGGAGTAACAAAATAATAACCAAAAAAAAAGCTCTCTCAACTTTTTTATTAAAATATTGCCATATTTGGAAAACATAGAGAATAAATTTATAATAATAAATAATCAAATTAGGGATGCCAAACGCAAAAAACCAAATGTCCCAAACATTTTTTATTTTCTGAAAAACTTCAAATATTCATCCAAAAAAAAAATTTTGAAAATTTATATATAAATAACATTCTCATCAAATTGCGTTTATTTATGTAACAATTTTTATGTTCGCAATTCTTAAATATCATTTGAGGTTTTATAAAATTCATTGAATTTAAATTAATGTTTTCTGTAGTCCGATTCTGTAAATTTCAACGATCCAAGAATCGCAAAATATATAGACAGCTATTGTTGTTTGCACTAAGGATTAAGTGATTCACTAAGTACATACATCTTAACGACAGTCGACAAATCTATTTCTCTATTTATTTAAATTGTAAACGAGTGGCATCTCTGTCAAAATAAGCGAAAAACAAAGAAGAATAGGAAAAAACAAATTACTTCGTGTTTGACAGGATGATTTTATGTTTATGTTTAATATCTCTATTTTTTTTACTAATAATCGATTGAATAAACAACACAAAAATGGTTGTCGTTTAGATAACAACAACAGCTGACTTTAAGAATAGCGAATATCGTTTAAAAATTTTACTGATAATTTCGATTTCCTTTTTTTAACGATTCGAATATCGTTAAAAGAAGTTACTGAAAAGCTATTAATTTCTCTTGAATGCAAATATTTTTTTTAATATAAACATTTTTTAAATGTAAACATATTTGGTGTTTTTTTTTTTGGAATTTGATGCAATTGATGTCTTCTAAATTTAAAATTATTATTTCCGACGTTTTGATATGATTTTCTGAAATTCAATTAATATTTTATAATTTATAATTGGAAATTTTAATTCCAGTTTTTAGAATTGATATTTTCTAAAATTTGAATGGAAAATTTAAAAAGTGCAATTTTGTATTTATGTGAATAATAATGCCTTCGTAATTATAAACAATTTTTAAAAATTAGATGTAATCGCAATCAGATATTTTGTAGGTAAAGCAGAATAATAATTCTATATAACTATGTAGAACTGTTTTGGAAGCAAAAACTCACTGATGAACTCGGTAACTCTATTTTGTGAAGACAACAAAAAGTTAATATGCCAAACTTATGTTCATATTTGTAAAAGAATAATGAAAAAACGTATGAAATAAAAGACCCGCCTGTGTATACTCTTAACATTGTTCTGTATGATATCTATTTGAAAATGTTGACATTCATGTTAAAATAGAAATAACTATTGCAAAGCTAATTAGAACAAAAATTATGGCGCCATCTACTGTGGCATAGTCACGCTGAGCAAAATGAAGTGACACTGTTAATGCAAAAGAAATGTATTTTCCCCACAACAAAATATTGCAGAATTTGATGTAAATAAAATAATATACCGATTTATTTCTAACATGCAGTTATTATGGATATACATACATATATAGAATATACATATGTACATACATATATTATTTGTATTATTTAATATGTGTATGTATGGATATGTAAATATTACACACAAAAATACAACATCAAACGTTATTTTTGTGTTTTTCTCTTTAAATAAATTAATATATAAAAATTTTTTTTGCTAAATTTACATTGTTTTTTTTTATATTAACAACTAGGTATTTTAGCATTATTTGCTTTAGATGTTGGTGAATTTTAACTTCCTTTATATTAACTCGTAGTGTCTGCTTGTCGAAAAAATTTTGGATCGATTTTAACCCCTTTCCCGTAACCCATTCGATCTGAAATTTTGCAGGCAAGCTCGTGGTAATAACAGAAATGACCTAAAAAATTTTTTTTAGTGATGCCAAACAATGGAAACTTTTAAATTTTTCTACCAGAGTTGATAAAAACAAATGTACAAAGGGTTAGTTTTTATTATATTATTACCACAACGACCACAAAAACAACAAGTCCAGCTATGACAACAATAAAACATTTAGAATAACGACAAGAACAATATAGAAACATCATATTTTTCATTTTTTTTTTATTTTTCAGAGATTTCCTTGGACCTGTTCCACCGATTTTAATTATTTTTGAAATAGAAATCTTCCCATGAATTTGGTGAATAATTCTCACTAAAAATGATCACCTTAGCTATCCTATTGAGGGCGTGATCGTGACAAGAACAACATAGAAAATTATATTTTTTCAAGACTTTTTTTAGTTCTTCATTCAAATCTCGGGCTCTAACCGACCGATTTGGACGATTTTAAATAGCAAACTTTTCAGGATGTTACTGAATCATTTTTTATGCCAACGAGCACCCTAGCTGCCCGATTGATGCCGTCATCGTGATTTCCACAGACGGACACACGGACATCGCTATATCAACTCCGGTTGTTATAAGGATCACAAATATATATATTTTATGGGGTCCAAAATTTTTTTTCTAATTATTACAAACGGAATGACATACTTATATATACCCTCTGCACACTGGAGTGGAGGGTATAAAAAAATTCTGACTTAATAAGTAAATGCAATACATGCATGTTCATTAACACTTATTATTAAAACAAGTGTAATGAAAATAATTAAATAATTTAAAAAATAGGGATCACAATTTTGTTTTTCTTTACAAAAACAAAAAATAATAAAATGAAAATAGTGATGCCAGATTTTACAATTATTATTTAAATAAAAAATGCTGTGAACCCATGGAGGACGAATGATTGATATATGTCCTACTTTTGCTTTTGTTGTTATATTTGACACATTTTCCAACTGATTTTTTTCAAACTCGCTTGTATCGTTGTCCAATTATTCTAAAAGCTACAACTATCCTGTAGCTTTTAGAGTAATTGGACCAATGTGCTCTCAGAGGCTAAAAGGCTGAACCCAAAGTCATAACGTTTGAAAAATATATCCTGCGATGTTATTGGACCAACGAAATCAAAATCTTGGTATGTCATGGACCAATCCTTCACGCTTTGGATATATTATATATATTATATATATATTAATTACAATTGGTTTATTCCCTTTCATATCTGTTATCCAAACTCTTTCCCCTTTAATTTAGAAAGTGCGACTGCTTTGTGTCTTTTATTGTAATTTGTCTAATTTCTCGTTTTAATTTCTTCTTCATATAACTTAAACTAGCAAAAAGGTAATATATAAAATCGAAGTAGCTGATCGAGCAAATCTAAAAACGGCGCGTGTCAACCACACGCAGCACCAAAAACTAAAGCTACATATAAACTAAACGTTGCCGATTAGGCAGATCTGAATCAGAGCGTGTTAACTGTTCCCTCTTTTGAATGAAGGCCGTCCTCCGTCTTCTTCAAGATTTCTTTCAGCGCATTTTTCGAGCTCCTTATCATTCTGTAAGCCGATATATCAAAGCAATGCAACCCAGTATCATACTTTTACTCAAGTTAGATTTCACAGTGACTTTTTTCTTTAACTCGTCGAGATGCTGAAGATTTCGAATTTGCATGTGCTGGAGAAACGGTAGACTGAGAACTTGTTTATGCCCTGTGACTTTTATCATGGAAAGATTTGGCAATTCGGGAATACTCCCTGGGACCCCAGCCCTATTGATGTACGTGATTCCATTAATGATAACTTCACCATCAAAAGTAACCAGGTAAGTGTCATTAACAAGTTAGATGTTACCGGGATTATACCTTCCACCCCAGTGTGCAGAGGTTATATATATGTTTGTCATTCCGTTTGTAATAATTAGAAAAAAAATTCTGGACTCCATAAAATATATATATTTGTGATCCTTATAACAAGCGGAGTTGATATAGCGATGTCCGTCTGTCCTAGGGTGCTCGTTTGCATAAAAAATGATTCATTAACTTTCTAAGGAGTTTGCTATTTAAAATCGCCCAAATCGGGCCCGAGATCTGAATGGAGAACTAAAAAAAATCTTGGAAAAAATATGATTTTCTAGTTTGTTCTTGTCACGATTACGGCCTCAATAGGACAGCTAGGGTGATCATTTTTAGTGAGAATGATTCACCAAGATTATGGGAAGTTTTCTGTTTCAAAAATCACTAAAATCGGTGGAGCAGGTCCAGGGTAGTCTCTGAAAAATTAAAAAAAAAAAATGAAAAATATGTTTCTATATTGTTCTTGTTGTCATTCTAAATGTTGTATTGTTGTCAAAGCTGGACTTGTTGTTTTTGTGGTCGTTGTGGTAATACTATTATAATAACTAACCCTTTGTAAATTTTGTTTTATCAACTCTTGTAGAAAAATTTTAAAGCTTCCATTGTTTTGGCATCACTAAAAAAATTTTTTGGATAATTTTTGTCATCGCCATGAGCCTGCCTGCATAGTTTCAGATCGATTGGGTCACGGGAAAAGGGTTAAAATCAATCTAAAATTTTTTCGGCAAGCAGACTCTACGAGTTAATATAAAGGGAGTAAAAATTCACCAACATCTAAAGTAAATGATGTTGACCTACTTAGTTGTTAATAAAAACAAACAATGTAAATTTACCAAACAAAATTTTATTTATTAATTTATTTAAAGAAAAACACGAAAATAACTTTTGATGTTGTATTTTTAGTGTGTAATATTTACATATATGTACATATGTACATACATATGTTAAATAACAAAATAATATACATATATTCTATACATGTATATTCATAATAACCGCATGTTAGAAATAAATCGGTATATTATTTTATTTATATAAAATTCTCCAATATGTATTTTGTTTTTGGGAAAATACATTTTTTTTGTATTAACAGAGTGTCACTTCATTTTGCTCAGTGTTGCTATGCCATAGTAGATGGCGCCGCAATTTTTGTTCTAATTAGCGTTGCAATCGTTATTTCTATTTTAACATGAATGTCAACATTTTCAATTAGATAGCATACGTTTTTCCATTATTATTTTACAAATATGACCAAAAGTTTGGCATATTAACTTTTTGTTGTATTTACAAAATAGAGTTACCGAGTTCATCAATGAGTTTTTTTGCTTTCAAAACAGTTCTACATAGTTATATAAAATTATTATTCTGATTTACCTACAAAATATATGACTGCGATTACATATAATTTTTAAAAATTGTTTATAATTACTAAAGCATTACTATTGACATAAATACAAAATTGCACCTTTTAAATTTTCCATTCAAATTTAAAATAATATCAATTCTAAAAATTGGAATTCAGATTTCCAATTATAAATTAGAAAATATCAATTGAATTTCAGAAAATCATAATAAAATGTCGGAAATAATATCTTGAAATTTAGAAGACATCAATTGAATTTTTAAAATATAAATTTTATTCTTTAAACACAAATTGAAATTCAGAAAACACCAAATACATTTAAAAAATCAATTGATAGCATTTCAGGATAAGAAAATATTAATTTAGCCACCCTACACAACCATTACCTTCGTAATGGAGGTTAGGGTGAGCTATATAATTTGCAAAAACTTAAACTAAATTAATTAACTAATTATGTCATATAACCGGAAATGCATGCATATAGGTATATAACCTAAATGCATGCCGATCAGCAACCACGATGACCAAAAAGCAAACACCGAAACGTGTTTAATTGTTTACTTTCTCAAATATTTTGTTTAAATTTATTATCAATACTCAAACCGAGGTGGAGGGTATCAAAGATTCGGCACAGCCGAATTTAACTCTTGCTTGTTTTCAATCACTTCTGCGATCGCACTACAATTACCTTCTCAAGATCGTCGAACTGAGTGTTACATTCAGCAGATGTCCCAAATACTAGATGTTGAGCACAAGTGTTAATGTTTTGAAATATGCAAAAGGTGGACGAGATTGCTGACCTGCAGCTTTCGACTGAGAGTACCTGATTGCCGCATTTTGCCACCTTGTTGCCTCCTTCGAAGGAAAGTATTTTTTGTTGGTGGGAGACAGGGAACAGATCTATTCTCTTGCATATCTGCTTGACTCTAGGAAATTTAATAACAAATTGTAAGAGAACATTATTTTGGTAAATCTTAATGCTACTGATACTCATAACTTCCGACACACTAGTATCTGTAAAGTTTCCGTTCTTCACCAGTGACTTCACTTCCTCGCTATCAAGTATTGCGAGGTCGATAACGTTTACTTTCGCTAAACTAACAGACAAAATTAAATTCTGCAAATTTATAATCGAAATTATATTTCTGGCTAAAAGTGTTTCGTATAATTTATCAGTGTTCATCCTATCTTTTTCTTTTTCAGCTGAGATTACGTGCTTTACCGTGTCTGTCAGTTTCTGAAGTTGTTGATCGATACTGGTGTTGATATCTATTTGTGTCTTATTCGCTTCTACCAGCTGCTCTTTTCTAAGCTTGCTCTCTTCAAAGTCATCGAAGTCAGGAGTTCCTGCTTCTACTTCAGGAGAGTTCCTAAGATGTTCAAACTTTCGGCTTATCTGGACAATCCTCGATGATTCTCTGAAGTCTCAGATATCTCGCGACCTCTGAGAGGGTGCTGTGGAAACGCTCCACTTTTTTGTAGTCGCAAAATATTGTTTTAGTTTGCGGGAAAAAGTTCATTAATTGTAGTATTGGAATTCCTTTAGAGCAAATTTTACAATTTAAAACAATTTCCTTTACAAGTTTTGACATTTTTGGAAAGCAATAGTCTTGTAATATTTGTTTTACGTTTTCCTGGGCAGCTCTAGGCGTTCTGTTGTGTTCAGAAGCAACAATTTCTCTCTGTTCATTAAGGTTATAAATGTCTATTACAAAGAGTTTTGAGTACCAAAATTTAGTAGCTGTCTGATTAAGTCAGGTTGCAAAAATGCCAGAGTTGGGAGAGTGCAGTATATTGCATGTACCATATTTGAGTTAACTGCATCCTGGACCGTTTCAAAGAGTTAGTTTTTTCACTAAATTAGATATTATGCCTTATTTTCTTTCCGAATATTACAAAGCTACGCAATGAGGCTTGTTCAGCCTCTTCAATAACTATTTGATTTCTATAGCAATTAATCGTACTATCCGTCACTGTGAACAGTATCATTAATGTCTGATTCTGGGCCGTTATCCATAACGTTTATTTGTTGTCGGGATACCGCATCCGCAACTACATTTTCCTTTCCCTGTTTGTAAAAAATTTTTGCATTGTGTTCATCACAAACGCTCTCCAACGTTTGATTTTCGCATTTGGGTTTCGGTCTGAAGCCGCGAATGTTAACGGCTGGTGGTCCGTAAAAATATTGAGAGTTTACGCGGCGTAAAGGTAATTTCGAAGGGTTTTTAAAGCCCAAACTATCAAAAGCTCTCTCTAATTCGTAGCATAATGCATTTCGGGGTCTTTTAATGTTCTAGAGATAAATTGTGTCTGGTTACCATCTTGCGATAAGACTGCACATAGACCAAACGCTGAAGCATCTGTCGCTAAGTCGAATGGTTTTCTAATATCTGGATATGTAAGCATAACGTCTTCCGAAGTCAGTATTTCCTTTAGTTTACTGAAAATAAGCAATTGATTTTCGTTAATTGTTATTACAATATTTTTTGACTGACTTGCACTAACTTTCCCGTTTTCGCCCTTTAGCTCGTCCTTTAATGGTTTGGCGATTCTCGCAAAATCTTTAATAAATGATCTATAGTGACTCGCCAGTCCTAAAAAGATCTTAATAGAAACAGGTTAGAAGGTGAAACGAATTTAAGAATTGCCGCAATTTTGCCTGAAGATTTTCGTATGCCTTCCGTCGACACCACGAAACTAAGATATTCCGCACTAGTCCTAAAATATTTTGACTTTTCGACGGAAACGCACATATGTGCTTCACGATTAACATGAATAAGGTGGTCAACATAAACGTGGCATGATTTTCCTATTTGTTCCTTAAGATACTCGGAGCATTTCTTAACCCAAAAGGTAGTCTGCAGAACTCGAACTTTCCGATGTTAACTGAGAAAGCAGTTTTCTCGCTATATATTTTTGCGAGTTCAATTTGATGAAAACGAGATTTAAGGTCCAGGGTAGTAAAATATTTAGAATTTTCCAAGTTTGATAGAATTACCGACATATGCGGAATAGGATATTTCTTGTTAATAGTAAGTTCGTTAAGCTTTCGGAAATTTATCACCATTCGTTTCATTCTGTTTCCTGATTCGTCCACGCTTGTCTTGTCTACGACCCAAATTCGGTTATTATACGGTGACCTGGATGGTCGAATAATGTGGTCTGCCAGAAGTTCTCTAATTTCCTTGTTTACAAAGTCCGATACTCCTATTGGGTATGGATACGATTTCGAATATATTGCTTCGTCGGTTTGAGTCCGGATCGTCGCTACTATATATGTGTTATATGGCAGCGATTTTTTTGGGTCTGAAAAACCTCTTTGTTATTGTTAATATTCTTAATGGAACAAATTTTCCCGTTTTTCAGGTCAATGTTAACATTAACCTGTTTTAGAAAGTCTAACCCCCACAATTGCATTAAATTTTGAAAGATTTTGTAGCACAAAAAAATTTGCATTTTCCCAAACCAATTTACGACACATTTTTTTGTTTATGTCATTTTCTCCGTGAATCGAGTGAACTGTAAATGGATTATCGGTATCCTTGATACCTTTAAGTTGTTTAAATACCCTTATATTATTGTTCGATGTACCGGTGTCTATTAATATTTTTATTGTTTCCCCAGCTGGGAGCATGCCCCTAAAAAATTTATATTTTCAAAATCATTATCGTTAGCATGCTGTTCGATATCTAGAACTGCATCGTCAGCTGTAATGGAATATTGTTCCACCTCCGACCTTGATTGTTTTTTTTTTGTAGGGTGAAAATTTTGGTTTCGACCGCTCCTGTACTCTCTGAACCTTGAAGACGATGGGTCAATATCCATTGGTTCAGGAATATCTTGTCCTTTGACTTGACCCGGGTGCCTTTGATATCGGACCCTATTATAGTTTGGGGTTTTCTCGTTAAATTGATTTTTATTGGGGAATTTCCTAGTATCCTATTCTATTTTCCCCGTCGATTTTGTCAGCAAAGGTGGTTGCATCCTTTCTATACTTATCATTATGCACATGTACGACGTCACTGTCGTACGTCATCAATGTCTTATTTGTCAATAATGTGAGTTTTCGTTCAACACTTTCACAAAATCCAAAACCGAAATATTACCCTGCCTAAGCGTGCTTAACTCCTGTTCTATTAATATACTGGTCGTTTATCCCCATATGTAAAATCCAAGCGATAATAGCTCGAAAATTTGGCACTGTATTAATTGAGGCCAGAACGGCATCTGTCGCTCCCTTTATTTTATTTCTCATAATGGCCACTGCTTGGTAGTGTTTAAAACTACCATCAAAATTCTCATAAACCTAATAGGCAGTATGTGCTGCCTGTCTCCAAGAGACATATTGTTCTACTATATCGTCGAACTCCGGTAATGATTTTACTAAGTCAAGCGTTTCGTTGCATACCACTGAAGGGTCTATGACAGTCTCCCTAAATTCTTCTACGTCCACTCTACCAACTTTTAAGCTAGCTATTTTCTCACTTAGTTCGTTAATCACACTTTGTACTTCTTCCTGTGATATCCTTTCTCTATTTCCCGTAATATTTAAACTGCCGAACAAATCCTCAAAATCACTTATAAATTAAAAATACAATAGTTCTATTTTTCGTAGAACCGTCAACTCACTTCCATTTTCAGCTCGATAGAAAAAGTCAGAACACTGATAATTAAAACCGTTAGGACACGATAGCACTATTTTCAATTTTAATATTCTTTTTATTTTTTCCTTTAAAGTCACTTTATGAAAATTGGAAACTCTACTTATATTCATTTTTATTTCTTAATAGAATTCTCCGTTTGACTGAATTTGAATTTTACTGTTCTTTTCTGTTGGTCTCCAGTGAAGAAATCTCTGTTGTATTTAGTCTGGTAGGTATTTCTTTCCAATAAGTAAAACGACTGCGTTTGGTGAGTTAGAGTCTTAAACTAAATTTATTTCCTACCACCAAGTTTGCGTTGACTACAAATTGCAACGCAAACATATAACTTAAACTAGGAAAAAGGTAAAATATAAAATCGAAGCTACATATAAACTAAATTTTGCCGATTAGGCAGATCTGAATCAAAGCGTGTTAATTTGTACTCCGAGAATTTATCAGCCGCCCACACTAAAGTTTAAGCTTCCCATTCTATTTGAAAGTATTTCTTTCCATATCCGTCATGCTTATTGAAGCATAAGCTACCAATTGCCTTTCATTTGTTCGTTTGTCAATTTGCATAAGGTACGCTGCTAACCCATAGTAGAAGCAAAAAACGATAATGTAGGTGCCCTTGAAATAAGATTCTTTACCTCGTTAAACGATTTCTCCTGTATTGCAGACCACACAAATTCATTATTTCCCACTAGGGAGTTTAGGGTTCAAGAACTGAAGATCTCATTTTTACAAATCTCGAGAGATAATTTATCATCCCCAATAATTTTTGGACTTCAACTTTACAGGTTGGTTGAGGAAATTTCAATATTGCGTCCACTGTCTCGGAATCCACAGATATACCATCTTTTGACACCACATACCCTAGATATGTCACTTTCTTAACACCAAGAACAGATTTACTCCTGTTAATTGTGATTCCCTCTTGGGCTAAAACCTTCTTCAACGTTTCATAATGCGATTCCTTGGTTTCGTCTAAATAGCATATCATCAATGTGACTAAACTTGGTCACAATGTATTCCGGAGCACATGAAATGCCAAAGGGTAATCTCTTAAATGTAAATCTACCAAACGGGCATATAAAACATGTCAAATGTTAATCCTCCTCACGAAATTTAATTTGATGAAAACCTTTGCTACAATCAATTTTCAAAATATATTCGGCCTTTTGTAATGGTACGGTGTGCTTGAAATTTCCTCTTCGCTTTCCCTGGGTCTTTCGCGGCACGTTAGTGCTGGTGTTGGGGCTTAGCTCGCCGGATGGGTGGAATCCAGGGAAGCCGCACTACAGATATTCACGTGAGATTTAAAAAAACACTGTCAAAAAAATTACGGCATCTAATGGATGGACGGACATACTTACGTTCAGATGGGGACTAGATGTTATGTCCCTTTAGTCCTCCCTACCATGTTACCTGTTTCCATCTTCATTGGAGGTGACCCACTTTTAATAAAAAGTTTGGCTGGGTTTTGGTTTTCTACATTGGGTTATATAATAAATTTATTTAACTTTAATTTTTAAGGTGTTCAAAAGGTGTTTAAGGTGTTGCCGAATGCCGGGGTTTTCCTTTAGTCCTCCCTACCATGTTACCTGTTTCCATCTTCATTGGAGGTAACCCACTTTTAATAAAAAGTTTGGCTGGGTTTTGCTTTTCCACATTGGGTTATATAATAAATTTATTTAACCTTCATTTTTAAGATGTTCAAAAGGTGTTTAAGGTGTTGCCGAATGCCGGGGCTTTCCTTCTTTAATCCTTCACGGGCAGAGTTTGAATTTATGTTCTTTCACAAAGTTTAAATTACTGCAATTAAGTTCTTTTTTTTGTACACTTGTTTAAAATTTCCCTTCATTTAAATTTATTAAATTTATTAAACTTTTAATTCTGTTTTTATTAAAAATTTTATTTTATTACGCAGTGTTTTGTTCTTTTGTAGGTTGCGTTTACAAAAATTAATATTTATGTTGCGGTGCACAGTGGCGCCATTTGAGTTTTTGCGTTGCAAAAATCATATCTTTTGAACCGAATAACATAATTGAGCAGTTTAAACAGCATATCATAGATAACTGTTCAGCCTATGAAATGAGCGTTTGGAAAGGGTGCTACGCTTTGTAGGGGCCTACTCATGGGTTATCAAAGTTAAAATTTGTAGAAAAATCAATTTTATGGTAACTAAAAAAAATTATTTTTACATTTTTAGATTGTTTTTATTTTTTTTCTTTAGGGTTTTATGTTTTAAATTATTACCCAACAAATTAAAAAAAAATTACTTCTTTTTTAAATTTATTTTTCCAATTTTCTGTAAAATATTCATCACAATTCGTAAGAGAAGGTATATCTAAAAGACTAATCATTTCTAAACTATAATTATTTTCTAACTCTATTCGTGACTTCACATGCCGCAGGGAAGAAATAAGAAATAAGTCCTCATTTTGCCTTACCCTTGATGCTTTGAATGTGTTCTGCAATCTATATTTTTTATAAAATTTGTTAAGAGACTCCTGTGCTTCTTCAGAAAGCTCTCCAATTGGCAAAGACTGGTACTCAATTATATCTTTGCCATGCGCCAATATTTTATGGACGGTCGGGGTCAACTTCTTCTGTGGATACATTTCTGCTAAAAGAGATGCAGTTTTCGATGCATATTCTCCATATTTTGTAGAATTGACATTTTCTTTGCAGTTTAAAACATTCAAGATCGTTCCCAATCTTTTCACAATTTGATTGTCAATTCCAGTGATTCTAGTTACTGCCTCATCATTTTCAAAAAATCTCCTAGAAGTGTTTCCATCGTTTGAGTTACCGTACCCGTGCTTGGGACAGTCTACTTTTAGTCCAACTTGTTTAAAAAAAGCATTCTGTATTTGCTTCTTTCTGATCTTTTCCTTATCCTTTATTGATGTATTTTCATCGAAGTTTTCCTCCTCTTGTGGTAGGGTATACGCCAGTTTTAGTAAGAACTCCATACACCTTATACTTGCGTGCAATGGTGACATTCCATATTCGTAATTCTCCTCGTTTGAAGAATTGTTTAAATTACCAAAGTTCTTCTGACTCTTTTTGCAAATCGGGCATGACAATGTTGAGGTTGTTCCTGTCAGTTCGTTTACGACTTTTCCGTCAACCATGGTCAGGTGGAACTCGTAATTGCATTCAATATATTTTCCTTCTCCAATTTGCAGCTTTGTAGGCTTAATCTTGCTTATTTGTTCTTCAATGTCCTTCACCGTGGTCCTTATGAGTTCTGCCGATTCCCTTGCAAATTGAAACATTATTGGTCGGCAATAATGCACTGATGACGGACGTGGATTTTTCCAGTTTAGGGAAATATCAGATTTTAGCCGCAAAGGAACAACAGATGCCATAAACATATTTCCGTCCGATATTGTAGCGTCATCGGAAGATATCCTTTGCTTATAAACGCTTTGTCCGGATGATCCATCGCAGTCCCATTTGCTGATCAATGTCAGTTTCTCAGGAAGAATTTTCACCTCATTTTCAGGAAGACTCTCCAACAACCGTTTTGCTGTATGGCCCATGAGATCCTGCAGATTGGCTTTCACAGAGACTTCCGTAAACTCCGTATGCAGTGGTCGTGAATTTATTTTGGCTTGCGTAATATGCTTGTATCCTGGTAAAACGTCAGCCCCGTGTCGCATCAAGGATGCCCGTAGTATCTCATATTTTTCTTTGGAAAGTTGTAAGTCCATAAACAAGGCCAAGGCTTCTTCGGAACCATACTTTTTAATGTGTGCGTTTGTGGGCGTGGGAATGCTTTCCTTAATCCTTTTTAGTCGCAGTGGGCTTGCATCAGCAACAGATTTTGTAATCTGCGACCTAACTCTTTCACTATCCTTTGTATATTTAATAGACAGCGCGTCCGATAAATGCTTCGTGGTCAAGTCATTGGTGGCATCGGCAAGTTTCCTCTTTCTTGTGAAAATTGAACACTCCTCAATACTTTTTTTTTTATCTACAGCCAATATATCCAGGATGGTGTCTTCATTAAGCCAGTCCTCGTATTTGGAGTTGAAGTTCTGAATGGTTCGATTAGATTTCACCCATTTTTCCTTAATATTTGCATATATCAGATAAAAATTATTTTTTATAATTTCGCTTCTCTCAATATTTCCGTATAAGCTATCAAGTTCTTCTAAAGCAGCTTCCGTGAAAAACTTTGGTGTGGTTGACCTTCTAAACAGTTCAAATAATTTTAAGTTGTTTAACGCCATGGTTTCAGTACTTGTTGCGCCAACTTTCAGTCGTAGACTAATCCAGGCATTATGCTTATTTTGCAATATATAGGCTTATGCTACCATGCCTAAAAATTTACCTGTTCCCTGCATACATATGGATTTAGGCTGAATTATGCAATTTTGATATTATGCTCGTGTCTAAATAAGATTTGTGCCTACCTGGAGGGACCATAAGTCAATATTGTTCTTGACCATTTGTACTCCAAAGTAATTTTTAAGTGAGGTGCGTACCTGCGAATTTCAATGAGTAGTTTTTTGTGCATCTGTAACAGAATATTGGGAGTAGACTTTGGCAGAGGCTCACAGGTAGACAACCGACTTAAAATGCAATTTTCAAACTATTAGATCAAACTACTGTCAGTCAAAACATGTAAGGGATGCACGCCATACAATTTCTGCAACCATGTCTTTTTAACCTTTTTTACCTCTAGAAGCCAAACGGGCAAGTACGGGCAGATAAAACCTTTTGAATTATGTAAAGAAATAATCAAAGAACATGTTTTGCAAATATGGCAAATATAGAAAAATATAGATTTCTTTATTTTCCGTCAAAGTTGAAAAATAGTGAAAAAACGTATAGTTTTTAAATAGTGATTTACCAGGAGAAACACAAAGCAAACAGTTAATTTTTTTTATCATTATACATTTAATAAATACATCAATCAATACAAACAAAAAATAAGGCGATTCGTTACCTATTTTTCGTGATATTACACCTGAAATCGCAACAAATTGACTAAAAATTGTGTGTTTTTCTGAAAACCGAAAGTCGGTCAACTTTGAACGGTTATATCTTCTAAACTAAAAATGTGATATTATTAAGAGTAGCATATTTGAAATCGATGAAAAGTTTCCTATAACATGGGTTTATTCAAAACTTCGTCGCCGCACATGAAAATTTTGATTTTTGCAACCTCGTTTGCTCTACGGGCGCCACTGTGCGGTGTCTGTAAAATTTTTGTTTATGTTAAATATTCAATGTTTCAACCAAGTTAATGATTTTATTATTTCGTTTTCTGTTATACAATTTCTCAAAAATTTTCGCCGCGATGGGATTTATGATCGTTCACTCCACTTCACTTCAATTGGTAAATAAGGACGCGTAACCGCTTTGTTCAGTTTTGTATTATCTACAAAAAGACTGATTTCATTGTTAGGTTTAGGTACCACCACAATCGGACTTACCCATTCCGTGGGTTCAATAATTTTAAATTTAATTAGACGATCCAACTCCTTCTTAAGTCTTGGCAAGAGTGGAACTGCCACATTTCGTGGTACCGATTGTACAAATGGTTCATAATTTCACCCAAATGGTTCAAAATTCACCCAAGTTCTTGAAAAGATTCGGATACTGTTGCAATAAATCTTCATATTCACTTTCCTCATTTACGCTGAAACAATTTTCGGGAGGAGATAACACCTTTAACATGCATATAGCATTCAATCCCAAAAGTGGGGTTTTCAGACCCTCCACCACATAGCATGTAAATTTATCAACGTTATCAGCATACTTTAAAGATAGTTCAACGTTATCAAGAATTTTAAGGAGATTTCCATCAGCAGTTTTGGGTTTTGGGTATGTTACTCTTGCCTTTTTAGATATATTCCAAAACAAATGTGGAATCTAAAGGTAAACATACACAATCTGCACCTGTGTCAACCAAAAATCGAATTTCGCAATTCAATACTTCCGCAAAACACTTTACGTACCAGGACCGACCATTTTCATTCATGCTTGACACATTACCTAAAAAAAATTATCTTGACCACTTACCTGTTGTGATAGCCCAACCTAAGATTACGATTACTCTTACATAGTGCAATAGTATGATCTACGTTATCCTTTTCTACTTATTTGCAAGATTTACATTATTTTTGATATTATTATTACTACTACCACTAACTGCATTCTGTCATACACTTTTGTCCTCTGGTTTTTTCCGATGTCCTCTCGCTTTTATTTCCCCAAACAATATTCATCTCCTTCTCATCACGAATAATTTTTGTTTGCCTGGATTGCATATGTGCTAGTCTGGCACAGTCAATAGCAGTTTCCAATGTTAAATCGGTCTTCAATTGGAGTTGTTCACTAACTTTCTCGTTTTGCATCCCAACCACTATACGGTCACGGATAAGTGTTCATCCTTCAATGTTTGGAAATTACAATTTTGAGCAAGTGCGTGCAAATCTGTTACGAATTCATCCACAGGCTCTGTATACGATAATTAAATTTGAAACGTTCAAAAATGATATTCCTTTGAGGTTGGAAATATTTGTCAAACGCATCGAGTAATTCTTGTAAAGTGACAGGCTGACAATCTGCAACAATATTTCCTCGCTTTTTTCACCCATACAGTATAAACATGTATCTATTTTTCACGTTCATCGCCATTGATACGCAGTTTTGAGACTGTTGAATACCTATCAAAACGCTGCCGCCATACCGGCCATTTTTCGGCAGGCTCACGTTTTACGCCATCATTACCACCTGTGTTTGACTAGCGTTATTTTTTTCTAGAATATTCTTATTCTAAAATGGCCGCCAAATGACACTTGTTCAAGTCTAATTAAGTTTATTTATTTGTTCTCTCTTTTTCTTTTTGGTTACGTTTCTTTCTACTGAACTCTTCTATACGTTGTTTACCGCTGGCACCATGTATAATGTTTTAAGTAAAACTCATTTATTTAAATTATTCATTAAGTTTTTATTTATCTTCTTCGTCTCTGTATATAGTGATTTTACCTGAGTTGTATCATTTATGTACTAATAAATCAGGGTTTCCACTATCCTACACTACAGTATGCACTACATATGTACATTTAGACGCCCAAATCAAAAATCGAGAAAGGACGGTGTTTTGTGAAATACTAAATAGAACAAAAAGAAAAGAGTAGTAGAAACACTATGTGCTCTATATTCAATATGTTACAACAATAACAAAACAAATAACACTATACTCGCTATAATCAAAGTGTTGTAATTGTTCACAAATAATAGCCGATCAATGGGACATATACGGTGAGTGACATTACAATGGAAACTTTTTATAAAATTTGTAAAATTTGACGATTCGAATGGTCAATACCAAAAAATTTGATTAACTTTATTATTAATTTAAAAATTTGTATGTTTTAATAATTTAAAAAATAAAAAAATGTTAACATAACATAGCTTAACTTCAGAAAAAATAACAAAACTTAACAGTATTCATTTTTATGCTGTTGACAAAACATTAGTTTCAATATTTAGTTGGGTATCCATTATTTTTTAGGTAACATTTTTTTAAATCTCTAGCATTAAATTATCCTGTCTTTGACTCGTTTACCGTACCTCTCTCACGATATTTCTCACACATTTTCTTTTGCTTAAGACGAGCAGCAAAATCATTTATTATTTTGTTTTTTAACTCTTAACAAAATTTTATTCTTGCCATTATTTTATAGTAATTAATTAAAAGATTAAAATATTGAAAAATACAATTGTATATAAAAAACAGTTTTATTTTTATTTTTTTAATCAACTCTGGTAGAAAAGTTTCCATTGTTTTGTCATCTCTAGAAAAAATACTTATTTTCGTATATCTATACGCGAAATTATTAAAAAACAAAATTGGCAAATTTAGAATTTTGTAAATGTATCCAATATATTGTCACCCACTTTATCCCTCTTCCCAATTTTCATATCAGGAATGACGATGCTTAATTTAAAAATATTGGGTCGATACACATCAAATACAGAAGTTTAAGTCGTCAAAGGGTTAAAGGAAAAATTATTGAATTATATAAAAAAAAAACATTTTCCGCCACTACTTCAAAGCGTTGGAGTTTTTTAATGAAATTATCAGCTTTTGCTTCCTTTAGTTTTGTTAAGAAAATTTTAGTTTCAGAATTTTTTGAAAATTCGATTTTGCAATTTGAGCCACTAGTAGATTCGAAAATGAAGTTAGTTTAAAAAATATGTATGTATGTATATGACTTAGTAATTATTGGTACTGCATTAATTACATTTACAGTAGTTGTTTCCAAGAGGCACCCAGCTTCACGATATTGACTAAGACACCACCGGTTCCTATAATTGGGACCTTTCATATCCCTTAATTTTTTTTTATTTTAATTGTTTTTTTTTAACTCCAAAAAAGAAATTTTTTTAAATGTCTAAAATGTCATCAAAGGTAACTAAATAAAAATTAAGCTATTTTTCAGTCAACAAAGCGTTTTAAATAAAGCATTAGTTTAAATATTCATATTTTGCTATTAATTTGATGACTGGATTTCAGTACCATTCATTGTATTTGTGGTCACATTTTCCATTAAACTTTTCAAAGTTGTTGAAACTGTAAAGTGTTTAAAAGTTGTTGTAGTAACATTATTTAATAAACTTTTGCCAATATCAGTTATTGCAGTGGTGGAGTTGACTATCGTAGTTTGGGTAAGTGCACTTTCGTTGTACCGTTTTTCAATAAACATAAATTGTATGAGAATAATTAAATAAGTCACAATGGCAGCAACCATCTGGAAATGAAAGAAATATTGTTAGTTAATCGGTTTCGTTTCGTCAAAAA
Source organism: Cordilura impudica (assembly GCA_963682025.1). Classification (NCBI taxonomy): domain Eukaryota; kingdom Metazoa; phylum Arthropoda; class Insecta; order Diptera; family Scathophagidae; genus Cordilura; species Cordilura impudica. The sequence goes on along the minus strand of OY821520.1, from coordinate 190,660,063 downwards.
TTTATTTAACAAAAGGTTTAGCAGAAAAGGGAAATTTTAAGGTCTCTGCTAACCACATAACTACTTATAAATGTATATTTTTAGAGGCAGTTTTAATTTTGGATATATCTTGGCACAATGATGCCCGATTTACTCCATTTTCAATAACAATCTGCTCGAAATATATATCTATGTAGTTTCTTTTGGAAATGAGCGTGATTTCAACAAACAGACGGATATCGGTATATTGACTGGAGTTGTTATAAGCATCAAGAATAGATATAATTTATGGGTTCGAAAATGCATGAGTTACAAACGGAAGAACAAACTGATATATCGTCAGGAGGGTATAAAAATGGTTAAAAACCAACTTAAAATTGTTAGAGACGATAATCTGTTTCTTAAGAGAAGTAGAGTAAAGCCGATTTCTTTTCTCCTTTAAGCATGATTAGCAATGGGAAGCCATCTCAAATAATAGAAAAAATTATGCACTTTTTCAGATAGAAGTGAATTCTTTTTATTAAAAAAAAAATATATCATTGTCTTTATATAAAAAAAAAAACTATAAATACGAAATTATAATAAATACTTGCCTAAAAGGCAAAACAATTAACTATGACTATAGAATCGGCAACTGCATTAAAATGTTAACCGGAGGGTTTCAAAGATTCGACACAGTCGAATTTGACACTAATTTTAGAGGAAATAACTATATATTTTTTTTAATTTCTTTATTTTCGCTAAAAAAAATTGAATCGCGGGAAATTTTTATAACAAAAAATAATTTTTTATAATTGAAAAATTTTATCCCGGTTTTTTCTATTAATTCGAAAATTTTTGGCTGATAAAAATTTGTATTTTCAACAAATATCTTTTTTGCGTGTAAAACTTCTTTGTTCCGGAAATATTATACCATACAACCAATTGTATCTGGATTTATATATATATGGTATATTAAAGTTTGTTTTTCCGTTTGTAATAATTAGGAAATAAAATCTGGACCCCCCCATAAAGTATATATATTCTTGATCCTCATAACAAGTGGTGTTGAAATAGTGATGTCCGTTTTTCCGTCTATGGAAACCACGAGCACACCCTCAATAGGTCAACTGGGTTGGATTTTCTGATATCCTAAGCAGGTCTTGAGATTTCAATGAAAATGTAAAAAACGCTTGAAAAAGTATTATTTTTCTATGTTGTTCCTTTTATTGTTATTCAAATTTTTAAATTTGTGTGTCATAGCTGAAATTGTTGTTATTTTTATGATCGTTGTTTTTGCAGCATTTGCTTAATCAATGTGGGTATATCATTACATTCATTTACATTTACATTTACAACACAGGGGTACATTAAGGACAAATATAATAATTTTACATTGTTTTTAATGAAAATCATAACAAACCTGTTAATAAGAGTCTCAGAAAAAATTAATACATTTAAATAATAAAAATTAAAAATAAAAAATAAAAAAATAAAAGATACAAAATTAACAATTAAAAAATTAAAAATTAAGAATTAAAACCTAAAAATTAAAAACTAAAAATCAAAAATTAAACAATTAAAAATCAAAAATTATAAAGCAAAAATTAAAGATTAAAAATTAAAAATCAAAAATTAATAATTAAGAATTAAAAATTAAATATAAAATGCATTAATTTAAATTTATATCAATAAGTTTAGTTAAATAAACAAAAACAGTATTGAAATTTTAAATAATACTGAAAACAAAACAAAAATAGAAAAAAAAAAAGAAAAAAAATACATATATGTGACCTTCTCCGAGAAAAGGGACCTAGTGTGTCAAAAAACGGGTTGTGTCAAAAACGGTGGATTCTGGTACCTAAAAGGGTGTAGAAATTTTAAATGCTAGGTCCCTTTTCTCGGAGAAGGTTACATATTACTTTTACGAGTATAGCTGAAATAATTTTTTCTTAAAAAAACGTGCGTTGCTTATATCTTTAATGTTTACTGATAGCATGTTCCAAAGGCGAATAGCATTAATATAAAATTGATATTAATCTATGATGCCTGATTTGGATTATATTTTTGGTTCTATTAAATCTACTGAATTTTAATCTATTAAAGAGATAGTCAGGCCCCTTTATATAAAACGATTAAAATACGTTTTTTCAATAGGTCCTCAAATTGTAAACCACATAGTTTCTTCGAATACGATGAAATGCTGTCAAATCTCCGCAGTCCAAATACATATCTAGTAATGTTATTGTAAACAACGTTTAATCTTCGTTTACTTTCTGAGTCGCAACAGGAGAAAACCTCACATCCATACATCAGAATGGGTAACAAATATGTTTTCGCGAGTAAAATTCTAATTTTTATAGGTGTATAGCATTGTGTGGGCCAGAGTGTTCTAAGCATAGAATAAGTTCTGCCACATGCTGCATTTACATGATCAGACCAAGTAAGCGTATTATTGAAGATAGCTCCTAAATTCTTTGCGCTTTTAACAATTTCAATCGGCTGATCATTTATCAGTATGTTTGGCTTAATTATAATTTTGCAAATCCTTTTGCGTATAACAATACAATTAGATTTTCGTGGATTTAGCTTAATCCATTTGCTGGGGCCCAAAGAAAAACTCTGTTAAGATCCTTATTCAATTTTCTGGTACAGTCCTCAACACCTTCATTTCTGTTGCTTATATGTATATAATTGTGCGTCGTCAGCATACAAGCGAATCTTATTATGCAACAACTGGTTGGGAAGATCATTAGAGTAAATTGAAAAAGAAGAGGTCCAAGAATTGATCCTTGAGGAACTCCTCGTTTAACATAAAGTAAACTTGACATTCCAGACTTGCTTTCCACACACTGCATTCTGTTTTTAAGATAAGATGACATTAAGCTAACCGATGTTGAAGAAAAATTCATCATTTTCTGTGGTTTCTGAATTAATATATTGTGGTCTACAGTGTCAAATGCATTGGAATTGTCCAACAAAGCTAACATGGTAAAAAAACCATCATCAACTTCTTTTCTTAAATCTTCCCACACATCAGTGAGAGCAGAGATGCAGCTATGCCTTGTTCGAAAACCAGATTGTCTGTTAGTAAGTAGCCAATTACCATTAACGTATGAAGTAATTTGATTATGTAGTATTCCTTCCAATGCCTTAGAGAGGAATGGTAGGATTGCTATGGGTCGATATTCAGTGGTTGATTTTGGTATTGGCAAAATTTTAGCTTCTTTCCATCATAAAGGAAAAGTGCTGGTAGTAATAATGTTATTAAAAATATAAGTAATTTGAGGCAAAAGTGGCGGAAGTATCATCTTCAAACACTTTGGATTTATACCATCAATACCTGTAGCATTGGATTTTATGGAAATGTAACTTCTATATACATCGTTCTGTGTGACACAGTTAAAAGAAAAAAGGCGTGTTGGGAGAGAATTCACGTGGAAATCATCATAAAATTTATTATCCGCTTCTTGCATATTTACATTGATAAATTTCTTGTTTAAATCGTCCGGACTTTCATTAATAATATTATTGCTATTTTTGTTTTTAACAATTCCAATCTCTTGTATTGATTTCCATTTTTTTTGTGTCTATAATGTTGTTAAATTTTTCGACATAAAAGTTAGATTAAGCATCTTTTATTTTTATACCCTCCACTCTAGTGTGCAGAGGGTATATATAAGTTTGTCATCCCGTTTGTAATAATTAGAAAAAAAATTTTGGACCCCATAAACTATATATATATATGTGATCCTTATACCAACCGGAGTTGATATAGCCGTCCGTCTGTCCGTCTGTGGAAATCCCGATGACGATCACGATAAATTAAAACTAACCCTTTGTACATTTTTTTTTATCAACTCTGGTAGAAAAATATAAAAGTTTCCAATTTAGTATAATTTTTATCGACCTTATCTATAATTATGTTTTTTTTTCTTAGAATTATCTAAGTCAGGCTTTCAAGGTCACAGTAAATGAAAAATAAAAGACTATTTATTCATAGTTTTACTCCTCCGACGTTTCGTTGAGATTTTTTCAACTTCCTCAGGGATTTAAATTTTATTGAATCTGGCAACGTTATGGAAAATAAAGAACAATGTTTTTTTTAATTTAATAATTTTTTTAAACTAACACAACATAAAAGAATAATTCCACTTACATATAATCTTTACATTATAATTTTAAATAAATTTGTTCTTTAAACAATACAACAAGTACCACACAAAACACAAAAATAAATAAAATAAATAATAAAAATAAAATAAAATATATCACAGATGAACTTTCTTTCTTTTGGTATCACAGTTTAAAATTGAGTAAATTAAAGCTAAGTTGTAGTTTGCATTTGCATTGTCTTTATTTTCTTTTTTATTTATGGCAAGATTATTTCTTTCCTGGATTCGTAGGCTCTCCAATGTAAATCTCTTGTTCATCTTCCTTTCTCTATCAAGAATTTTTACGTCGGTGAGGTTTGGGGTGTGTTTCATTTCAAAACAATGAACCGCCAAAGCTGTTGTATATTTTTGTTTTTCAATATCTGTTTTGTGTTCATTTATTCTTGTGCCTAAACTTCTTTTTGTTGTCCCTACATAAACTTTGCCGTACGTCTCGTTATCATTGCCCAAACATTCGATTTCATATACAACATTGCTCTGTTGTATTTTTTCTATTTTCGTTTTTGTTGTTGTGAATAGTGAGGAGATTGTGTTGTTAGCTTTGTGAGCTACTAAAACTGTTTCATCATCTATCAATTCCTTTATTTGTTTGCTCTCAGTGAGTTTTGGTATGTATGAGAGACTTAAAAATTTGGTGATGCCAGATGTTTTATTCATACGACTTTCCCGACTTTGTTCATTAGTTGCCCGTTTAATTAAATTGGTGATGATTTTTTGTGGATAGTTATTATTAAGTAAAATATCTTTAATTTTAGTTATGTTTTTTTTAAAAACTTATTGTCACTTATTTTTACAACTTTTTTGATTAGGTTGATGGCCGTATTTGTTTTTTGTCCCATTGGCTGAGTGGAGTGGTAGTTTATAAGTCGTCCCGATGCGATGTTTTTGTATACCAATCTGTAATTATGCCGTTGTGTTCCCTATAAATTCTCATATCAAGATATGGTATCGATCCGTTTTGTTCTTTTTCGATGGTAAATTTAAGTTTGTTGTGGTATTTATTAAACGTTTCCAAAATAATTTTTTCATCACTCTTTTTAATGATGGCAAAAAGATCATCTACATATTTTGTTATTAGTTTTATATGTACATTTTTCTCCCGTAGTTCTTCCGTGGTTCTTTCTAATAATGTATCCAATACAATGTCCGCTATTGTGGGCGATAGTGGGTTACCCTTAGGCATTCCGTAAGTTTGGTTGAAAATTGTTTTATCATAGATGAAATAGTTGTTGTCATTTAAGCAAAACTGTAATATTTTAAGGAAATGTGTTCTGGGTATTTGTGTATGGTTTCTTAGGGTGCTCCATTGGGCCATTATATTGTTTATAGCCAAATGTATCGGTATGTTGGTGAACAACGATACCACGTCAAGAAAAATTAAAATTTCATTCTCATCCAAAGACACGACTTCTAGTTTTTCTTTTAACTCTAACGAATTTTTAATGTTGTATTTGTCAAGTATAATGTTTCTCAAAATGCCTCCAATATGTTTTGATAGCTTATAGCATGGAACTTCTATTGATGATGAGATAGGTCGTAGTGGTATATTTGGCTTGTGAATTTTTGGTAAACCATACAATCTTGGTGCTGTTGCTGCGTTTGATGTGAGTTTATTTTTCTCAAATTTCGTGATATATCCCTGTTTAAAAAGATCTAATACCAGATTGTTGTTTGTCCTTAAAAGCTTTTGGGTTGGATCTGTTCTCATTGTTTTATATGTAGATTTATCTTGTAGAAGCTTTTCCATCTCCTTTTTGTATTCTTCTTTGTAGATAACGACTGTTTTGTTGCCTTTATCTGATTTGGTGATCACAATATCGTCTTTGTATCTTTTTAGAAACCGCTTCGTTTCTTCGTAAATGTTCAAGATAAACTTTTCCTTTGGGTTATTTCTTACTTTTCTTTTGTGAGTTAGTATTCTGTTTGTTATTTTGGTTCTAATTATATCCTTTTGTCTATCGTCGGAAACCGTTTGTACCCACTGTTCCAAATCAGTAATTAAGTTTACGGTCGAAAAATTGTTATCATTAAAAGGGACGGCGAATTTAGAACCTAGAGAAAGAAGCCACTTTGTTTCTTCCGTAAAGTTTACATTTGTTTTGTTAACAAACCAAGAGGGGTTATATTTTAAATTGAATTGTTCTAATTGTTTCCGTTTAAGATTTTGTAGCTTAGAACAATGTGTCTGTTTGTTGTTCGATACAAAGTTTTTGTATCTAGTCGTCTGTTTCCTTATGAATTTGTCAAATTCTTCGTCGTTTAGTGTTTCTTTGAGGGTATGTCTAATTTTGTTTAAATCCCAATTAAGGTTTTTGAGAGTTAAATTCGTCTCTTTTATTTCCAGGTTTAAAATTTTCAAATGGAAATTAATTTCAATTTTTCCAAGTTGTTGTGATATTGTTGTCGCGAAAAGTTGTTTAGTTTTAGTCGTTGTGTTTCTTATATGTGTTGGTATAATTCCATTTTGCCTACAAGCTAGTAGAAATTTAAGTCTTTCCTTATGTTTAGCCAATTTTTTAATAATCTTGCAGTAAGTTTTAAGTGACAGACATGTTTCCACGCCGTATTTAAATCTGATGTGCATAAAAAAGTTCTCCATGTTTTAGTTAAATGATTCAATAATATTTTAATATCTTAAGATTCGGCGGGCCATCCGATGATTACAATTTAGTATAATTTTTATCGACCTTATCTATAATTATGTTTTTTTTTCTTAGAATTATCTAAGTCAGGCTTTCAAGGTCACAGTAAATGAAAAATAAAAGACTATTTATTCATAGTTTTACTTCTCCGACGTTTCGTTGAGATTTTTTCAACTTCCTCAGGGATTTAAATTTTATTGAATCTGGCAACGTTATGGAAAATAAAGAACAATGTTTTTTTTAATTTAATAATTTTTTTAAACTAACACAACATAAAAGAATAATTCCACTTACATATAATCTTTACATTATAATTTTAAATAAATTTGTTCTTTAAACAATACAACAAGTACCACACAAAACACAAAAATAAATAAAATAAATAATAAAAATAAAATAAAATATATCACAGATGAACTTTCTTTCTTTTGGTATCACAGTTTAAAATTGACTAAATTAAAGCTAAGTTGTAGTTTGCATTTGCATTGTCTTTATTTTCTTTTTTATTTATGGCAAGATTATTTCTTTCCTGGATTCGTAGGCTCTCCAATGTAAATCTCTTGTTCATCTTCCTTTCCCTATCAAGAATTTTTACGTCGGTGAGGTTTGGGGTGTGTTTCATTTCAAAACAATGAACCGCCAAAGCTGTTGTATATTTTTGTTTTTCAATATCTGTTTTGTGTTCATTTATTCTTGTGCCTAAACTTCTTTTTGTTGTCCCTACATAAACTTTGCCGCATTGTTATGGCATCACTAAAAAAATTTATTAGATCATTTCTGTCATTGCCACGAGCCTGTCTGCAAAGTTTCAGATCGATTGGGTCACGGGAAAGAGGTTAAAATCGACCCAAAATTTTTTCGACAAGCAGACACTACGAGTTAATATAAAGGGAGTAAAAATTCACCAACATCTAAAGCAAATAATGCTAAATTACCTAGTTGTTAATAAAAAGAAAACAATGTAAATTTAGCAAAAAAAATTTTAATGTATTAATTTATTTAAGGAGAAAAACACAAAAATAACGTTTGATGTTGTATTTTTTGTTTGTAATATTTACATATACATATACACATATTAAATAATACAAATAATAAACATATAATAAACATATGTATTTTTTGCGTGTAATATTTACATATATTAAATAATAAAAATATAATATACATACATATATTCTATATACAATAGGGTGTCCGTTATTTCTTAAAGTGGAAATATTTATTGTCTCACCCCTCAAAAAGTTGAGGGTTGATACAAAAATGACTCACCAAAAATTTCACGCCCTAGGGACAACGCCATCCCGGCCCGACTTGCGTTTGAAAATTTCAAGTGTGTTTATATGGGGAAAATATGACTTTTTTTGGATTTTACGAAAATTTCGTTCTATAGTTTAGCTATTCCGACAAGTTGTTATATAATTCGGGATCAGTATTAAATTATCCTTTCAAAAAGCTATAAAACTTCGTAATCGAATAAAACCTCGCCAAGAAATAGCAAATGCCCCAGACCACTTTTGTGTCAAAGTAAAACTAGGTCATGAAATTTGATGGCATTTTTTTCAACTTTGAGAAATTGATTAAAGCCATAATTTTCTTATGCTCTCTATACTTATAAGTACTCACATATGAAATATTGTTTTATTACCACGTTGTTAACCTATTGCGCATAGAGACCGAAAATTGAAAATTTTTTTTACAAAATTTTGAAAACTCCTTTTTCAAGTTTTAAAAAATTTTCTTAAACAAAATTTAAAAAAATGGATCTGGCGCTTTAAGGTTTTGTTGAATACATGTTACAGATTGACTGTGTGAATTCTTAGGTAAAGGATTTTATTTTTGCGGATTTCGAGAAAAATGAAATTTTTGTGAAATGTTCAGTAAATGTACTCTATCTCAATACTTTGTAACAAAAAATAATCAGTTCTCTACTTTTATATAATATATTTAATCTTAAAAGCCTAGGGTTTCGGAAAATAATAATATGTGACCATTAACCCATTAACCATTAACCATTAACAATTTATTCAAAAAGTGCAAATATTTTGTAAGTGCTGTTGAATTTGTAGATGTGACGCTTAAAATATAATAACCAAATATGCAAGTCTTAAATGCTAAAAGTTTGGAATAAATCGAACAACGCTAAACTTTGAATTTTGTCATATATAAAAAAAGTAAATACTTTATTTTTTCTAGTAAACTAGATGAAACCTTTACTACTGGTTGGAAATTAAAATTCCGCTTTATTTTGCGAAAACTTACCCTTATGTGCTCCTGAGGTTAATGCAATGTATCAAACTCCTTAATTACTTAACTGCTAATAGAAGTTATTAATGTAAATCTATACTTATTTCTGTTTTATTTTTACCATTGTATATTACTAAAATTATTATTTTCAATGGATCATTTCGACCCTCATATTTAACCAAAATATTTTGTTGGATAAAAACAATTTATTTTTAGATATTTACTTTTTTTAAATATGACAAAATTCAAAGTTTGGCCCCGGCAAGGAATGGGTTAACGTTGTTCGATTTATTCCAAATTTTTAGCACGGAAGACCTGTACATTTGGCTATTATATTTTAAGCGTCACATATAAAAATTCATTAGCACTTACAAAATATTTGAATTTTTGGAATAAATTGTCTTTTATTATCTTGGGGTCATATGTGAACCCAATCCAAAAGGGTTAATGGTCTCATATTATTTTTTCCGGAACCCTAGGCTATTAAGATAAAATATAGCATTTAAAAGTAGAGAACTGATTTTTTTTGGTTACAAAGTATTGAGATAGAGTACATTTACTGAACATTTCACAACAATCTCATTTTTCTCGAAATCCGAAAAAATAAAATCCTTGTCAAAAAATTTTGGTCATGGGGATTTCCCTAAAAATTCACTCAGTCAATCTATAATATGTATTTAACAAACCCTTAAAGTGCCAGATCCATTTTTTAAAATTTTGTTAAAGAAAATTTTTTAAAACTTGAAAAAGGAGTTTTTAAAATTTTGTAAAAAAAAATTCCCATTTTCGGTCTCAATGCGCAATAGGTAACAACGTGGTAAACAATACTTCATATCTGAGTACTTATAAGTATTATAAGTATTATATTATATAATTATGGCTTTAATCAATTTCTCAAAGTTGAAAAAAATGCCATCAAATTTCATGACATAGTTTTTCTTTGGCACAAACGTCGTCTGGGCCATTTGCTATTTCTTGGCGAGTTTTTACTCGATTTTTAAGTTTTATAGCTTTTTGAAAAGATAATTTAATACTGATCTCGACTCATATAACAACTTGTCGGAAAAATTAAACTATAGAACGAAATTTTCGTAAAATCTGAAAAAAAGTCATATTTTTCCCCCATATAAACACACTTCAAATTTTCAAACGCTAGTCGGGCCGGGAAGGCGTGGTCCCAGAGGCGTGAAATTTTTGGAGAGTCATTTTTGCATCAAGTCTCAACTTATTGAGGGGTGAGACTTAAACATTTTCATAAGAAAAAATTGCCCATACAAATAACGGACACCCTAATATACATATATTCTATAATAACCGCATGTTAGAAATAAATTGGTATATTATTTTATTTATAAAAAATTCTGTAATATTTTGTTTAAGGGAAAATACATTTCTTTTGCATTAACAAACAGTGTCGCTTCATTTTTCGCAGTGTGACTATGCCACAGTAGATGGCGCCACAATTTTTGTTCTAATTAGCTTTGCAATAGTTATTTATATTTTAAAATGAATGTCAACAGTTCTACATAGTTATATAAAATTATTATTCTGCTTTACCTACAAAATATCTGATTGCGATTATATATAATTTTTAAAAATTTTTCATAATTACTAAAGCATTATTTTTCACATAAATAATAAATTGCACCTTTTAAATTTTCCATCCAAATCAAAAAAAATATCAATTCTAAAAACTGGAATTCAGATTTCCAACTATAAATTAGAAAATATCAATTCAATTTCAGAAAATCATATTAAAATATCGGAAATAATAACTTGAAATTTAGAAGACATCAATTGAATTTTTAAAATATAAATTTTATTCTTTAAACACAAATTGAAATTCAAAAAACACATTTAAAAATGTTTACATTTTAAAAAAATATTGCCGTTCAGGAGACATTAATAGCATTTCAAGATAAGAAAACATTAATTTTAAATCAATGACAGAAAACCTCAAATGACATTTAAGAATTGCGAACATAAAAATTGTTACATACATAAATAAAGCGCAATTTGATGAGAATGTTATTTGTATATTATTTTTCACAATTTTTGTGGATGAAAATTTGAAGTTTTTCAGAAAATTAATATAGCAAATTATCTAATTTAAATTTTTGGGACATCTGGTTTTTTGCGTTTGGCATCCCTTATTTGAATCAGCGTTCATGATGACTTCAAAATTTGACTTCATGGTAGGCAAAGTAAAACCCAAAAAATTGAAGTTCGATAATAATTCCCAGGTAGTAGTATTTGGAATCAATAAGTGAAAATATATTTTATTAACATAATTTAATTCAAAATCAAAAGTTGGCATCACTGGGTTAGATATTGTATTGTATTGTGTTATTTTGTGTTACCACAAAATCTAATAGAGAAAACTCCCTTTTAATTGTAAAAAAAATTTATTTTCCAATTATGGCAATATTTTATCAAAAAAAAATTGAGAGGGCTTTTTCGCAATGAAGGCGACCTATTTAATTTGCAAAAATTTTAAATTAAACGAGAGGTTATATCATATAACCGGAAACGCATGCATATAGGTATATAATCTAAATGCATGCCGATCAGCAACCACGATGACTAAAACGCAAACACCGAAACGTGTTTTCTTTTATCCGAAATAATAAAAAAGACGAAAACGATCTTTCCTTGTTAGAGCGCGAATTACTAATGTGAGAAAGCTTTATAGATCAACTCTTTAAATAAACAAAAATCATCTGTTAAGCGGATCAACCCAAAGAATTTGCTGAAATAATTTGGTATTAAGTTTAACAAATTGCTTACTTTTTCAAATATTTTGTTTACATTTATTATTAATACTCAAACCGAGGTGGAGGGTATGAAAGATTCGGCACAGCCGAATTTAACAATCTTACTTGTTTTCTTTGATTTTGAAAGGCGAATATTTCGAACTTAATGCTAGCCTCAGTATGGCTCGCTTGTCTGCTGGGGAAATCACTTGATTATTACTGCTGTTGAAGCTGTTTCAATAGTATTCCTCATTTTAAAGAAAATTGGCAATTCTAACATACTAACAATCTTTGCTTCTTCTTTCAAAGATAAAACTGTTCCTCTTTCCTTTTTATGCTTTTATTGACAGACAAATATTAGTTGGTCATTCAAAAGTTGGGAAACGTGATTGTTAAAACAAGCGTTTGGGGACGCTAATCTGATGACGATAAATAAGTGCAATATTTTTCGTTGAAAATTAAACAAAATAGCGAATAATATATCATCTATAATATTAATAGGCTAGTCGATTTCTTGTGACCGATGTTTTGTTCTACCGTTTTATCCCGATTTGGACCAAACGTATATTATTTGAATGGTATTTCTTTTTAGCCGTTTTGCAGATTTACAGATTTTTATATTTTTTCCTTTATTTTGAGTAAATTGCATTACACATACATAAAATTACACATATGCTATGTGTGTTTTATTAAATTTGTTAATGTGTTTGTTAATGAGTTTGTTATTTTCATTCACAATAATAATAAACCACAAAAGTGTTGGTTTTTGAATTGGCTAAGTTGAAAAAAAAGCTTCCTAGAAATCGCACTCGAATTTCGAGCGCTGGAATCTGCTAGTTATAATAATAATGTTTATAATGATTCTTCTATCGAGCTTTAATTTCTTGGGAGGAGAGATCACACATCATGAATGTTAATTTGCGGTTGTCAATCAGTTACCAATTATTCGATTAGTCAGCCAAATAAAAAAATGCTAATATCCGACTAAGAAATAATCCGATCAATTTGTGTCGATTAATCAGATATGAATGCAAAAGAAAAACAAGTGTATTCAATTCGGCAATTTGTTACCCTCCATCTTAATTTTACGCTTACTTTAATATTCGAACTTATTACACTATTTTTAACAACTGTAAACAAAATACTTACAAAAGTAAACATTGATAAACTTAAAAATAAATTATTACAATAAACACACTTAATTATTAGTATTATTTGGAGGTGTCTCATATCATGGCATACTGATGCCCGAATTACCCCACTTCAAATACCAACCTGCCCGAAATAATGACAAACAATAGGATAGTACTGTTTACCCAGGTAAATGGTTTATTTTGCGAATGAGTGTGATTTCAACAGGCAGACGGACAGACGGATGAACGAACATCGCTATATTGTTCTATTTCTAAAAAAATTATTAATTTATATACATACATATATACAGACAACACTCTGATTATGAAGTTATAGATATACAGTAATTGTTCTTAAGGAGATTTATTTACACCGTAATCGGCAATGGAATGATAGATTTAGTATTATGTACATATATAGGATCCAAAACTTTTTGGAATGCAACAAACATTTTAAAAATAAGTCTGTTATGTATCACTCCCTTGTAGTCGGTAATGATATTTTATTTTATAAATTTGATAAAGCCAATGTACTTGCAAATACATTTGGCCTAAGTCACAGACTATCTGATAATTCTAATCCTGAACCTGCTGTCAATTAGTCTATATAGTACTTAGATTCGTTGGACATTACCACACCAAGTTCTGAGTTGATTTTAGTTAGAACTCGAAAAAGGGAAAGACTAGTGGATTAAATGAGATTAATAACGCTACCTAACGGGAATTTGCAACTCATGTCTTAGGCTAGTATTTCTCGAAAAACTCCCGAAGTTGTTCCAGAGTTGTATCTTCTGAGATTAATATGAAGTAAAAGCTGTACGGTATGAAAACTGATTCTTAACCACTCTGCTCATAGGCCTCAATTTAGGTGAGTGTGTTAAAGCGCACGACCAAAAAGTGCAAGTACGAGTGTATGTTAGATAGACGCAGGTTCAAACATCACGGCCACCCTAAGTAGAAAAATTTTCATATAGAAACAATCTATTCAATTAAAACATAGCAATTATCACAATGTTCAATAAATCGCTGATGAAGGCTGAAATGCCAGAAACCGGTCCGATTAAGAATACAGTGCAGTTATGAATTTTTGAAATATATGCTTTCTTCTAAATTTGTTTGTTTAAAACAAATGTGTGCCGAATTGTCAACCATTTCTATGAAGCTTGATTTTCGATATAAATATAAGTAATTTTATGTTCCACACCAAAATCTAAAATTCTCGATCTGACAACCCTAAAAATAGCCAGTACACAATTCGAAAAAAATTCGCCAACAGAATTGTTCTAATAGTAGCTAACAATTTTCTATTAAGATAAAATATTTACTGTTAAGATAACAGAATTTTAATCTTCTTCAACCCCAAATTCGGTTACTAACATCATCGCAATTCGGTTGATAAAAATTCGGTAGACATAATGAATCTGTTTTCATTGTGCTCGTAAACGTATGAGTGATAATTAATAATAATAAATTATAAGTTATTTAATAATTACAAACAACTGTAGTTTTCATTAAACATTTAAAACTTTTTAATTTTTTCTTCTTTTTAACTTCTTTAAGGAATACTTACTCGTCCCAATAGACTCAGATTCAGGCTAAAAAAGTCATTAGCTGTTATAATGAAACGTTGATGTAAAGTTTGCACTGAAAATTCGCTAACTAAATCATTGTAGTGTTTATTGCCCAAAGGTTTAACCAATTTTGATATTAAACAACCAATATAGCGGCTCTGAAATGAGAGAGAACAAGTAGAGTTTTATAGAAGGTACATGGTACATTGCCAACTCTTTTTTCAAATAACATGTGTTAAAAATTATAAACTTTCGTCTACATTGCAAAATAATTATAAAAACCACTTAAATGTAAGCTTAGATTAAATTTAAATTATATTAGCTCAACTTTTTTCTGGCGATATAATGTTGCCATCATCTGTTACTTGGTGTTGCCAAGTTTACATTAATAGTACGACTTACTTGATAATAAGATTCTTCGCACTTCCAACAGATGAGGGAGAGCAATAAAAAGGCCAACAATGCAAATGAGATATTTTGCAATAATGCATAGTAATCCCTAACCTGGGTAATAACCGCCAACAAAATCCAGTAGGTATTACACACAAAATCAACAAAATATACAGCAGTAGAGGCCAACAAAGACCAACCGTAAGCCTCGTTAAGTTGTTGAAATATAGCATAGATATCACTATAAGAAGCTTTTAATATCGCGATTTGTTTTTCATCTTCTTGTTGTTGATTTTTTGATACCACAATAATCAAAGACGTCCTTGTAGATTTAGCTGTTGTTTTGAAAACTCTCCTTAAATTTCTTTCACCCATTTCATTGATAATTTCACGTGATGTTATAATGTAATTAATTATTTGTGCTATGCCCGTTAAAAATTCCAAGTTTTTAAATTGTAAAGCCAATAAACTGGGCAAAGAACGCCAGTACATTAGAGTAGTGGCATAGTTTGCTCTAAATGTTGTCCATATTATAAGGCTGTGACCAGAAATTAGAAGCAAATAAAATGTTACGATATTAAAGAATATGCGCTTAGAAGAATCCACAGAATTCAATGGTTTTTGCAATTGTGTCTAGAAACGTTGTTGCAGCTTCTTAAATTGGTCATGTAGTGACATACGATATTGCTGCATCATCCACGATTCAGCTAAAACTGCAAAATGTCCTCCAATATGGGCTAAAAACATAATAGCATTAACTAAACAATTTAGACCATGCTCATCTCCAGAAATATTGTAAGTGAAGGCTCAGTAAGCGGCCAATATATTTCTGCAATACCATAGGATGATAGAAATTTGATAAATGGAATACAATTTGGCACAGGGATATAAGCCAAACAGCATTAATATCAAATACATAAGAGATAGTAGAAGCCTGTTAAATTTGTTGAACCAATTGACCGGTTTATTACTTGAAATTCACTTGTCCTGAATTAGTTTTATTTACAACTGACTGAATTTCAGATGTGTTCAAGGGTTTTTTAGATTAATTATTGTTAAGGAAAACGCTTAATCATGTTGACTCGTTCATCATCATCATATAAAATGATTTGTATTAAATATCCTAATACCACTATGTGGTTTGGGTATAATGACTTTGTGCTGCTGTTTGTAACAACCAAAAATATTTGACCTAGACCCATCTTTTATTATACCGATCGAATCAGAATCACTTTTTGAATCCGTCCGTCCGTCCGTCCGTCCGTCCGTCCGTCTGTCCGTCTGTGTGTCCATGTAAACCTTGTAATCAAACTGCAGGTCGCAAATATGAATATATTTTGATGAAATTTGGTATATAAGCTTCCATCGGCCATGGGATAAACGCTATCGAAATTGGTGAGAATCGGTCCATGTTCAGACCTAGCCCCCATACAAATGACCCCTATAAAATTGACATAAATTGCCATAAGATCCAAATTGTCGTATTAGTCAAGTGTTTATTACATCCATTAATGAATAGTCCAAAAACGGTCCCTATGGGACAACTCTTGGTCATAGGCCCCATATAGAGCTGCTTCCCGATCTTCACTTAAATCTATCAAAAAACAAAAATATTGCACTGATTCATCTCAAATTTTGTTTGTATATATTTTCTCAAACTACAAGAGACTTTACTAACCATGGTCAGGATTGGTCCATTTTTGGACCTAGTGCCCGTATAGACATAGCATCAGAATGAACTTTTTCATATCTGCAGCCAAAAAAATTAATAAAAATGCCACTCAAATTTGGTTTATGCTTATTTTCTATATCCAATTAGTTGGGCCTAAGAGATAGGGTCTCTAAACGCATGGTATAGGGTGTCGTATAGTCGGTCTAGACCGACTATAACTTTCTTACTTGTTTTTTTATTAATAAAGTGAGGAAGCAGTGTTGTTAAACATGGTTATTTGTATAAGTACAATGAGACCGGTTACGTTGCATTCTGGGTTGCGAAAAAATACAATTACAATTATCAATTCTACAATATTTTAGCAAATATCTATTTCCAAAATAATAATTTTTTTATTAATTTCCATAAACACATATGGATATGTTTTTTGTGTAAAAAATTTGTATATGTCCACATAAGAGAAAGAGAGTTGAAAAACAAGAATATGTGAGATTCTGCAAAAAAATTCTAATAAAACTATATGCACAATCAGACCGGTGTGGAACTTTTTTCCATTGAGAAAAAAAAATATCAAAACAAGAACGGACAACCTCGATGGGAAAAATTCTCAATTGTAAAATTGTAATTGCAAAATTCTCAGGCTATAATGAATTTGTGCTGATGTTTGTAACTACCAAAAATATTTGACCTAGATCTATCTTTTACTATACCGATCGACTCTCTATTACTTTCTGAGCCAATTTAGCGATGTCTGTCCGTCTGGTCGTCTGTCCATCTGTCCGTGCATCCATGTAAACCTTGTAATTAAACAGCAGGTTGCAAATATTTTGATGAAATTTTCTATTTAAGCTTCTATCGGCCATAGGATGAATGCTTTTGAAATTGGTGAAAGTCAGTGCGTACTTACACCCAGTCAGATCATACAAATTACCCTTATGAGATCGACTTAAATTACCCTAAGATAAAAATTATCATATATATCTCGCTCAAATTGGGGTTTTGTGTGTTTATTGCATCCATTAATCCGTAGTCCAAAAATAAAACCTATAGGGGAATTCTTAGTCATAACTCCCATATATAAAAAGCAGAAATATTGAACAGAATTTTATCAAATTTGGTTTGCATATGTTTTTGCAAAAAAATAAGTGACTACCAAATATGGCCATGATCGTTCCATTCGATCTAGTCCCCATATAATTATAGCATCCGATATGTACTTATTTATATCCTAAGCCAAAAAAAAAAATAACAATGCCACTCAAATTTGGTGTATGCTAAGTTTCTATATCCAATTAGTTGGAACTAAGAGAAATGGTCTCTAAACCCATGGTATCGTATAGTCGGTCTAGACTGACTATAATATTCTTATTTGTTTTCTATTGACATCGGAAATGAATGGAGTTGGATGATTTTGATATGTTGCGAACGTCCCGCCAAAATAGTTCGCTTTTACTGCTCAGTTAGTTTGGAGGGCGACCTGAAAGAGGTTTTGACAAAATTGAATTTGCGACTTTTTAGATTTGAACGACGAGCTATTTTACTAAAATATTTACCCACATTTCTAAGTTTTAGGATAATATTCTTCTCGCCAGCACTGGTTTCTCGGATTTTTTGACTCATCTCAAAATATAGTTTCCCAAAGAAATATAATTAAGCTGAATCAAGATTGAAAAAATCTTAGCTCCATTTTCCCTCTTAATTTTTTTCGCAAGCATTATTTGAATTCTTTTTTTGATCAAGTTATCTTTGAAAATATGTCAGTTATTATGCTTAACAACAACCCTATTCATTTGTTGTTGTTATTTTATTTTTTCAACAAAATCCAACTTGGTCCTACAAAAAGTTGACCAAAGAATCAAAACTTTGCCGCCAAACTTTTTGCAATGTTATTAGAAGCAATCAGGGGAATATAACCATTGTTACGAAATATGGTTCGGGAAGATAGAAAAATCTGAATGATGTCTTTAAGACCAGAAAATAGGAAGCATATTGAAAAGATCTCCTAACACATCTGAAGGAAAAGTAGCCCGATAATCTCAGTGTTCATACAATTTGATGCGAAAAGTTGAAGCCAATACAAGTTCGAAAACATACAAAGTTCAAAAAGCTTCAACCAGGAACGTTGCAAAAAAAATTTAGAGGCCAAAAACAGAACACTGAAATTGAAATCATGTTTCATAAAAAAATATTCCTGTTGCATAATGAATGACGAAACGTATGTACTGGTAGATTTTTTACAGCTTCCGGGTTAAAATTCTTATGTCGCTAATGCCTGAGGAAATGTCGAAGATATGTTTAGAACCCAAAAGAGACGAAATTTCCAAAACTGTTCCTGATATGGAAAATAATATGCAGATGTGGCAAAAGAAGCAATTCAAGTTTATATTAAGCCAACACATATTTTTGGCCCGATGTGGCTTTATGCCACTATGATAAGAAAGCTCTTGAGTTACAAGAACAATAACTTTTTTTTGTTTTGCCAAGGCAAACCCTCTATACTGTCCGAAGTTCAGGCTAATGGAGAGATATTGAGCTCTTGTGAAAAAAGGAACTTGAATAGCAAGATTTTAAACAATTGGTTCATATAAAATAAATATTGTCAAAATACTCAAATCAAATATTCTCATATTCCTACGAACATTCGATTATCACAATTACTATTAATTCGTTTGAGAGAATAGAAACGCAACTGTTGTACACAAGAAATCGGTTTTCTTTGTAGTGAAATACTTGCTGGCACATGAGGACCTTACTCAATAGATCGACTTTTAACTTTGCATATATACTCACATTGTTTTCACTCACATCCGCACAGTAGAATAGTATCGTTACCAGACTGACGAAAGACACTGTCGAAGCTGCATACATAATAGTATACTGCTGGACACCCTGGCGCATATAGAAGGCCTCAAATGTCCAATAACAATTACAGACAATATCGAAAAATGATGTCATAAATAATGTCAGTAGGGATACACTATAGCAATGGTTGAAGTTCTTAGAGATTTCCCACATGCGTAAATAAATCAATCGCATATAATTCAGCTTTTCATAATCCTTCGGATCGTAGGGTTGCCAAATGTCACTGCCATATTTCGATTTAGGTTCATTTTTCTTACACATTCTCAACAAAGCCTGTTTTATAATGTCTGTTCTTCTGTTAAAGCTCATTAGAGTGATGATTATTTGAATGTAACGTATATGAATACATACAGCTGTGGGAAAAGAATATGAAAATATGGGATTGACTTTAATCGGTAATGTATTAATCCAAATTTTGCAGGCATCACACATTAGTAGCAAGAGCAAAATGATGGCTACATGTCTTGTGAGGTTTTGGAAATTCATCTTATCCTTTACATCCACCATGAATTGAGTTTCTATTAATTCATCTACTTCTTCTTGTTGGGATGATATTTTTTTTAAATATTTACATTTAAAGATGGATTCCAGTATTATAAGAATATTAACGCTACCACTGAGCACAAATGCAGCTGCGCCTACCAGGCCACGTACGGAAGGTGGTCCATATAACACTCGCCGAGAAAACATAAGGAACACGGTTGCCAGCCGAATCAACTGAATTAATCTTATTAAAGCCGTTAGCAAAGGAACACGTTGTATGGTTACAAACCCGCTTAGACAAAAGAGGACATGTAAAAAAAATCCCACGCAAATTTGAAAAAGATCCATGTTGTTGGAAATTAAATCAAAGACTGATTAGGGAATAAGAAAAACAAACAATAGTTGCGATTAGTACCATTGAAAGTTTGTATTTTAAGACCATTAACAGACTTTTAATGTCAATGAGTTGTAAATATTTTAATTGTGGCCTATATGAGCAGTAATCAGGTAGATGATTAACGTATATAGCATTTACTGGTAATTGAAAACACATTTGTGTTTAATTATATTTATTTAAATCCAGTGTTCTAAATATGATAAATTAAATTTATAAATTATAAATTATGAATTGTAAGTTTTAATAATGCAATTGTTTAAGACCATCAGACATTTATAATATTTTCCGGTTCAAATGGTTCGAGTACTTCTATGTTGAATGATTTCGAATTGTCCATCCGATTTTTATTTTGAGATTGTGGATGAATGTAATGTTTTTAAAATTAATTTGCAAAACATATAATGGTGAGGGGTACTTCCTTGTTAGGTGTGAGGATGTCTTCAGGGAGGTGCGGGTATAACATATTATTAGCAATAAATAACAAGTGTATTATGGAAAAAAATAAGTATGAAAGTTTAGAACATTCCTTTTTTTTTTTTAAACCTAGTGTGATTAAAAAATTTTACTTCTTGTAAATTAAAATTCTCATAGGCTTTTAAAAGGTGCAAAATGTATTTAGTATTTATTAAAATAGATTCAATTTTAAATTGTAGTTTTTTTAACCTATTTAGTAGGCTTTGAAAATGCAAAATAAATTGTTAAGTATAAGTTATAGTAAATTAAACTATGGTTGTTTTGAGTTCTTGACTGCAACTGAAGATTCAGTCGCCGTTCTTCTTTATTTAAAATCAAATCAGCACATTTGATAATTTTTGTTATTTCTGTTCTACCTATAATTATTTCCCAACCGTAGACATATCGTCAGCAGTTTTTAACAAGAAACGGTAAGATTGCGAAACTTATAATATAATAAATATGTTCAATGTAGTAAACAAAGAATAAGCAAGTAAGTATAAAAATACAATTTAACAATAATTTATGATGACCAAATTTTAGTTAACTCTTCCCCTCTTAAACTCTGGCGTCCACGACAGAGGGATATGCACAGTAGTTAGTTTGTTCGGCTAGTGATTGATCAGGCATGGTTTTGATATTTATCTCCACTGCCTTTCTTCTTTTTATAATAGCCTTTATTATTATTATCAACATCACCGCCAAGGTTATTACGCTTGGAATTCCGAAGCTTGTTGCGAGAGCAGTCTTATATTTGTAAGCCATTTCCTTTATTTCAGCCGCATTGTTTATGTGTAGGTCTTTTAACATTTCGAGTGATAACATTTCTTCGAAATTAGTCACAAAGTTAGTTGCTTGAACTACCGCTGGTAATGGTTTTATCACTGTTACCTCTTCATTGGAATAAGAGTTACTTTTGATGACGATTGTGGCGTTGTGATATTTGATCAAAAAATTTCTTCTACTTTTTACCAATAAAAACAGATTTAATATGATAAAAGCAAATAACTTTAATAATATTAATAAAAATAGATTTAGTATGATAAAATGCAGTTAACCTTAATAATATTAATAAAAATAAATTTAATATGATAACTTATCTTACAGGATCGTTAATATTTTCATCGTTGATGGTGAGATTGTTGTCTGATACAGATGATTTTTTCCGTTGAATTGATGTAAAAAACTGCTATAGAGTTGTTTGTTGTTACGGATGAATTTTTGATGTAAAACTATTGTTGTTTTGTAAAAAAGGTTCCGTTGTCACTTCACTTTGCTTTTCCAAATTTTAATTAGAGCTATTTTGTATTTTTATTTTCAAATAATGTTTTCTTGAATTGTTTTTCTTATTCACTATTTATTTTAATTAATTTGTTTAAAAAGATTTTAATATTTTGTTTTTTATTTATCACCGGCACATGGGAATTTGTCCTTTTCGTTTACTTTACTAAGGTTCCCTCTTGTGCTCTTTTTTAACGTGACACGCGTTTTATTTCAACTGAATTTTAACACGATTTAAATAATTTCCGTTGGGCGCCAGTTATAGTAAATTAAACTATGGTTGTTTTGAGTTCTTGACTGCAACGGAAGATTCAGTCGCCGTTCTTCTTTATTTAAAATCAAATCATTTTGTTTTTCTTTTATTACATTTAATATGTCCAGCACATTTGATAATTTTTGTTATTTCTGTTCTACCTATAATTATTTCCCAACCGTAGACATATCGTCAGCAGTTTTTAACAAGAAACGGTAAGATTGCGAAACTTATAATATAATAAATATGTTCAATGTAGTAAACAAAGAATAAGCAAGTAAGTATAAAAATACAATTTAACAATAATTTATGATGACCAAATTTTAGTTAACTTATATTCAAATAAAGTCGTTGTTCACTTTGATTTCCTTAAAGCTTTGAAAAGTGCAAAATATATTTAAATATATTTAAAAAAATATTTATTTATAGCAATATTTGATGTGCTATTTGTTTTGTTTACAGTGAGTTAAGAAAATTAATTTGGCCGAAAAATGGAAATTTCAAGAGAAGGTTTTCATTGGATTATTTTACACAACTTTCGAAAATCCATCTCAATAAGAATGTGTCGATGAACTCAGTTCTTTGTATGGCGATAAAGCACCAACAAAAACCACAGTACATCGCTGGTATAGTGAATTCAATCGTTGTCGTTGTTCGGTCGCCGACGAATTCCGAGATGATCGTCCAAAATCGGTTGTTGTGCGACAAAACATCGATGCAGTGCGTGAACTGATATATTATGAGATAGAGGCATCCTTGAACATTAGTTCCACTTCAATAAATTCGATTTTGATTGAACACTTAGTTGTAAAAAAAATCTGTCCTCGTTGGATACCCCATAATTTATCAATAGCTCAAAAAAAGGCTCGCGTCGATTAGTGTAAGGAAGTGATTAAAAAGTTCGATCGTGTTGCTTCAAAAGACGTGTCTAAAATCGTGACAGGTGATGAATCATGAATGTATGTGTATGAGCCGGAAACAAAACAGCAATCGACCGTGTGGATATTCCAAGACTAACTAAATCGTGAAAAAGCACAGCGACGCAAATGGTCACCTGTTTCTTCTGTCGAATGGATCATGTGGCCACTGTTCTGCTTGAGCAACGTAGGACGGTCAATTCTGAGTAGTACGGATGGAAGTTTTGGGAGAAATTCGTAAACCAACCGACGGAGACGAATCATTGTCCATCATGACAATACGAGCTCTCACACATCTCGTCAAACAGGTGAATTTGTGAGCAGTCAAAATATCGAATTGACGATTCATCCTCTGTAAAGTCCTGATTTGGCACCCAATGACTTCTTCTTGTTCCCGAAAAATAAATTCACTTTAAGGTGAGGTATGAATTATGAAAGGTTAAGAACAATTGATATAGAGTAATTCTTTCTTTTTATGAAAGGATTTTTGATATTGTGTTGAATTTTGTTTCTGATATTTTTGGAATATTTTTTGATATGGTTCAGAAATGGTATATTCTTATAGGTGATAATCTTCAGTCGAGTTATTTTTTAAAGTTGTATTATCGATTCGATAGGAAGTTTCAAATAACCGATAACTTGATAATTATGGAGTATTTTAAAAATATCACTATACAATAAGACCTCGCTTTGCGTCGTTTCGTATTGCGTTTTTTCGAAGTTGTGTCATTAAATTACGACCAATTTTCGCTTTGAGTCGAATTGCGTCGTATTTTATTATTATTTTCTGAAACAAGGTTTCGATTTTTGTAAAAATCATACTTTTCGGATTTTCGGGGAATCACGATTATTTACATTCAATTGTTAGTTGATGACTCGATTTTGCAGTAGAAGGTATTTTCGTTGTGTTCAAAAGATCGATTTTTCTGTCCACTGGCGAGCCAATAAAAAAGCCTGGATGACGGCATTATTATTTAAAGATTGGGTTTCATCTACTACTATTCAAGAAATTAAAACTTATTGCAATAAGGATAACTTAGATTTCAAGGCTTTACTTTTAGTAGATAATGCTCCTGCTCACCCAGTTTGTATTGATGATTTAAATTTGTGTTTTTACCACCGAACACCACATCAGTGATACAGCCAATGGATCAGGGTGTAACATCTAATTTTAAAAGCTATTACCTCCGAAGAATATTGAATATTTAAGCTGCATCTAAGTGAAACTGACGAGTGCAATAGAAATTACTCCAGATTCATGGAAGGAGGTTAAACCATCTTGAATGAATGGTGTTTGGTGCAAAATATGGCCAGAATGTGTGCACAAGAAAAAAAGTGAAAATTCCATTTTCGAAGTTGATGATGATGAAGCAGCAACTGTTTGTCAAGAAATCGCTAACCTAGCAAGAGAGTCTAATATCGAAGGGATGGATGAGACTGACATAGATGAGTTGCTAACTTCCCATATTCAAGAAATGTCTAACGGTAAATTAGTGCAACTGGATTTGGAAATTGCTGACGGAGAAGACAGCTCGATAGAAATCTGTCAGCATCAAAACTTAACTTCTCAACAACTCCCGAAAGCCATGAGTTTAATTGATGAAGCCATAGAAATTAAAACAAAAAAATTATCCTGACACGAAAGTAGCTCAAAAGTATCTCGTGCGGTACAAGTAGCTTTACTTAGAAATAAAGCAAAAATAAATTCAGCAAACTTTGTACAATTTTTTTGTGATATTCCAATGGCTATAATCAGCTCATCTACAGGGTCTGAATTTTTTTTTTACATAAATATTTATTGATTTATTTTTTGTATTTTTATACCCTCCACACGTCAGTGGCAGAGGGTATATATAGGTTTGTCATTCCATTTGTAACGCATCGAAAAACTAATTTCCGACCCCATAAAGTATATATATTCTTGATCCTTATCATAGCTCGAGTCGATATAGCGATGTCCGTCTGTCCGTCTGTCTGTTGAAATCACGCTCATTCACAAAAAAAAGCAATATTACTGGATATGGTTACAAAAATATCATTTGCCATAATTTCCAGCAGGTTGTTATTGAAAATTAGCTAAATCGAGCATCATCGTGATTAGATACGAGCAAAAATATGTAGATACCTCTAAAAAAACATAAAACCCAGTGTGTTTGTTGTAACAGTTTAGTGGTTGAACATTATAATTGTACAACAACATAAAAAAATGCCAAAAAAAAATTATGCGTATACATATATTAACAATACCAAGAACACAATAACATATCTCATGTTAGTAGTATTGCCACATATTTTTTTTATCGTTATCACGTTATAATAAAAAAAATCGCCAATATGAAAAAAAAAAAATGAAAACGAAAAATGAAAAATGGAAAACGTAAAATGTAAAATGTAAAATGTAAAACGTAAAATGTAAAATGTAAAATGTAAAATGTAAAATGTAAAATGTAAAATGTAAAATGTAAAATGTAAAATGTAAAATGTAAAATGTAAAATGTAAAATGTAAAATGTAAAATGTAAAATGTAAAATGTAAAATGTAAAATGTAAAATGTAAAATGTAAAATATAAAATGTAAAATGAAAAATGTAAAATGTAAAATGTAAAATGTAAAATATAAAATGTAAAATGTAAAATGTAAAATGTAAAATGTAAAATGTAAAATGTAAAATGTAAAATGTAAAATGAAAAATGTGAAATGTAAAATGTAAAATGTAAAATGTAAAATGTAAAATATAAAATGTAAAATGTTAAATGTAAAATGTTAAATGTAAAATGTAAAATGTTAAATGTTAAATGTAAAATGTAAAATGTAAAATGTAAAATGTAAAATGTAAAATGTAAAATGTAAAATGTAAAATGTAAAATGTAAAATGTAAAATGTAAAATGTAAAATGTAAAATGTAAAATGTAAAATGTAAAATGTAAAATGTAAAATGTAAAATGTAAAATGTAAAATGTAAAATGTAAAATGTAAAATGTAAAATGTAAAATGTAAAATGTAAAATGTAAAATGTAAAATGTGAAATGTAAAATGTAAAATGTAAAATGTAAAATGTAAAATGTAAAATGTAAAATGTAAAATGTAAAATGTAAAATGTAAAATGTAAAATGTAAAATGTAAAATGTAAAATGAAAAATGAAAATGTAAAATGTAAAATGAAAAATGGAAAATGAAAAAAGAAAATTGAAAAATAAAAAATTATAAATAATTAGTCATTTATTGTTCGGTTTAAGATCATGTATATATTTTTCTAATGAAAGAAAGATAATAATTTTTGTAATGTAAGAGAAATATTAGAAAAAAATTGAAGACAGCGCTAGATGGAGTAGCTACTTTCGAACAAAGCGATCAACAATACATAACAATAACATACAACAAATGAGGTACAATGCATTCGTGTAATCTGCTAAGATTTCACATGCCATTACAGTTCCTTCTAGAGGACAATGGCAAAAACAAAGATCTGTTCACATTACAAGACTTGTAATTGATCTGGCTATGTTAATGTAGAGAAAGCTAAAAATTGGAAAAGCTCAGCTTGTTCATACAAACTCTCGTATATAAAAAGAAAAACATTTCTCATGTTCTTTTCTTTCAAATGTTGAGTTAAATAGTTGATTAAGCATGAGTTGAAGTAATAGGCAGAAGGATGCTGACGATGAACAAGTCGATTTGTTCGAAAGTAGCTACTCCATCTAGCGCTGTCTTCAATTTTTTTCTAATATTTCTCTTACATTACAAAAATTATTATCTTTCTTTCATTAGAAAAATATATACATGATCTTAAACCGAACAATAAATGACTAATTATTCCAATACAGATCAACAATACATAACAATAACAAAAATTAAAAATGGAGAATGGAAAATGAAAAATGGAAAATGAAAAACGGAAAATGGAAAATGAAAAATGAAAAATGAAAAATGGAAAATGGAAAAGAAAAATAGAAAATGAAAATTGAAAATTGAAAAATTAAAAATGGAAAATGAAAAATGAAAAATGGAAAATGAAAATTGAAAAATGGAAAATGGAAAATGAAAATTAAAACATGGAAAATGGAATATGAGAATTGAAAAATGGAACAATGAAAATTGAAAAATGAAGAATGGAAAATGGAAAATGAAAATTGAAAAATGAAAAATGGAAAATGAAAAACGAAAAACGAAAAATGGAAAATGAAAAATGAAAATTGAAAAATTAAAAATGGAAATTGGAAAATGAAAAAAGGAAAATGGAACATGAAAATTGAAAAATGAAAAATTAAAAATGGAAAATGGAAAACGCAAAATGGAAAATGGAAAATGAAAATTGAAAAATGGAAATGAAAATTGAAAAATTAAAAATTGAAAATGAAAAATGAAAACTGAAAATTGAAAAATGGAAAATGCAAAATGGAAAATTGAAAATGAAAATTGAAAAATGGAAAATGAAGTGTTTCTGTATATTTTAGTAAATAAGACTTAATACAAATCTCCCGTAAATGAACTGGAAATTGGTTATATTCATGTGGTCCAGCATAGGTAATACGTGGCCGTTTCTAGAATAACCTGACCTGACGTATAGATGGGGCCAGCAGTTTGAAAAAAATTATTTTACGTTCGAAGGCGCCACGTTGTTTTTTGAGCCACTAAAATTAAACGACTTCAGTGAATTTGTAAATATAAAAAAATTGGCCACCGTTATGTAATTCAATACTTTCATTTGAAAGGTCTCAGTCCAACCCATATTAAAGCCAAGCTAGATTATACCCTGGAGGAGTTTGCTCCTTAGTTTGCGACTATAAAATATTGGGTGGCAGACTTTAAGATGTACACCAATTGAGGTGCATCAATGGTATATGATAATCATCGGTTGAAATTGTCTGAGCTAGTAAGCTTCAAAAAGTGCTATAGATCGGATATTGACCAAAAATTTGGAGATGAGAAAGCTGTCCGTAAAATGGCTGCCGGGTTGGCCCACACTAAAACAAAAACAGCATCGTGAAGATGTTTCAATAGAGTGTTTGGCGGTGTTTCACCGCAATAAAGCCGAGTTTTTAACCAGGGGTGAGATATGGGTCTACAACTTCACACCTAAGATAAAGGAACAGTAAAAACAGTGGACTGAAATGGGAGAATCATGTCCAAAGGAGGCGAAGACAGTTCAATCTGCAGGTAACGTAGGATAATTTTTATGGATTATCTTCAAAAAAGAAAAACAATCACCGATGAGTATTAATGAAAAAAAGGCCGTATTTAGTGAGAAAGAAAATGTTGTTTAATAACAACAACGTTCCAGTTAACACATCCATTCTTTCAATGGCCAAAATCCATGAATTATAGTTTGAATTACTTCATTACCTTATTCACCTTATTCGCCAGATTATGCTCTCACGGATCATTATACCCTATACCACTATGTGGTTTGTGTATAATGACTATGTGCTGCTGTTTGTAACAACCAAAAATATTCGTCCTAGACCCATCTTTAATTATACCGATCGACTCAGAATCACTTTTTGAGTCGAAATAGCAATGTCCGTCCGTCCGTCTATGTGTCCATGTAAAGCTTGTAATCAAACTGCAGGTCGGAAATATGAATATATTTTGATGAAATTTGGTATATAAGCTTTTATCGGCCATGGGAAGTACGCTATTGGTGAGAATCGGTCCATGTTCAGACCTAGCCCTCATACAAATGACCCCTATGAATTAAATATAAATTGCCATAAGATCCAAGTTATAACATAAATCTTAGTCAAATTGGGTTTGTATGTGTTTATTACATCCATTAATCAGTAGTCAAAAAATGATCCCTAGTCACATGCCCCATATAGAGCTCCTTCCCGATCTTCACTTAAATCTATTAAAAAACAAAAATATTGCACGGATTCTTTTCAAATTTTGTTTGTTTATTTTTTTTGCAAAATACAAGAGACTACCAAACATGGTCAGGATCGGTCCATTTTTGGGCCTAGTCCCCAAATAGATATAGCATCCGATATGAACTTTTTCATATCTGCAGCCAAAAAAATTAATAAAAATTCCACTCAAATTTGGTTTATGCTTATTTTCTATATCCAGTTAGTTGGGCCTGAGAGATAGGGTCTCTAAACGCATGGTATAGGGTATCGTATAGTCGGTCTAGACCGACTATAATTTTCTTACTTGTTTTTTTTTTTGTCAAGGAAGGCAAACCCCTCTATACTGTCGGAAGTTTAGGCTAATGTAGAGATATTGAGCTCTTGTGAAAAAAGGAACTTGAAGAGCACAAAAAAGATTTTAAACAATTGGTTCATATAAAATAAATATTGTCAAAATACTCAAATCAAATATTCTCATATTCCTACGAACATTCGATTATCACAATTACTATCAATTCGTTTGAGAGAATAGAAATGCGACTGTTGTAAACAATAAATCGGTTTTCTTTGTAGTGAAATACTTGCTGGCACATGAGGGCCTTACTCAATAGATCGACTTTTAACTTTGCATATATACTCACATTGTTTTCACTCACATCCGCAGAGTAGAATAGTATCGCTACCAGACTGACCAAAGGCGCTGTTGAAGCTGCATACATAATAATATACTGCTGGACACCCTGGCGCATATAGAAGGCCTCAAATGTCCAATAACAATAACAGAGAATATCGAAAAATGATGTCATAAATAATGTGAGTAGCGATACACTATAGCAATGGTTGAAGGTCTTATAGATTTCCCACATGCGTAAATAAATCAATCGCATATAATTCAGCTTTGCATAATCTTTCGGATCGTAGGGTTGCCAAATGTCACTGCCATATTTCGATTTAGGTTCATTTTTCTTACACATTCTCAACAAAGCCTGTTTTATAATGTCTGTTCTTCTGTTAAAGCTCATTAGAGTGAGGATTATTTGAATGTAACGTATATGAATACATACAGCTGTGGGAAAAGAATATAAAAATATGGGATTGACTTTAATCGGTAATGTATTAATCCAAATTTTGCAGGCATCACACATTAGTAGCAAGAGCAAAATGATGACTACATGTCTTGTGAGGTTTTGGAAATTCATCTTATCCTTTACATCCACCATGAATTGAGTTTCTATTAATTCATCTATTTCTTCTTGTTGGGATGATATTTTTTTTAAATATTTACATTTAAAGATGGATTCCAGTATTATAAGAATATTAACGCTACCACTGAGCACAAATGCAGCGGCGCCTACCAGGCCACGTACGGAAGGTGGTCCATAAAACACTCGCCAAGAATACATAAGGAACACGGTTGCCAGCCGAATCAACTGAATTAATCTTATTAAAGCCGTTAGCAAAGGAACACGTTGTATGGTTACAAACCCGCTTAGACAAAAGAGGACATGTAGAAAAAATCCCACGCAAATTTGAAATAGATCCATGTTGTTGGAAATTAAATCAAAGACTGATTAGGGAATAAAAAAAACAAACAATAGTTACGATTAGTACCATTGAAAGTTTGTATTTTAAGACCATTAACACACTTTTAATGTCAATGAGTTGTAAATATTTTAATTGTGGCCTAAATGAGCAGTAATCAGGTAGATGATTAACGTATATAGCATTTACTGGTAATTGAAAACACATTTGTGTTTAATTATATTTAAATTAAATTATAAATTATAAATTATGAATTGTAAGTTTTAATATGCAATTCATGTTGTGATTTGCAAGAAATTCATGCTATGTTTGAGACCATCAGACATTTATAATATTTTCCGGTTCAAATGGTTCGAGTACTTCTATGTTGAATGATTTCGAATTGTCCATCCGATTTTTATTTTGAGATTGTGGATGAATGTAATGTTTTTAAAATTAATTTGCAAAACATATAATGGTCGCATTATATTGAGCAGGCGTTCTTAATCAGTGAGGGGTACTTCCTTGTTAGGTGTGAGGATGTCTTCAGGGAGTTGCGAGTATAACATATTATTAGCAAAAAATAATAAGTGTATTATGGAAAAAAATAAGTATGAAAATTTAGAACATTCCTTTTTTTTTGAATCCTAGTGGGATTAAAAAATTTTAAACTTATGAATGAACATATTAAAAATAAGTTCTTGTAAATTAAAATTTTCATAGGCTTTTAAAAGGTGCAAAATGTATTTAGTATTTATTCAAATAGATTCAATTTTAAATTGTACTTTTTTTTAACCTATTTAGTAGGCTTCGAAAATGCAAAATAAATTGTTAAGTATATTCAAATAAAGTCGTTGTTCACTTTGATTTTCATAAACCTTTGAAAAGTGCAAAATATATTTATAGTTATACGAGGAGTACTATTTATATTTCGGGAACTATTTATTTATTTATATAAGTTAACGAAATAACTTAATTGCTCATTACTGTGTTGTTTTGTTTTACTTACCTTTCAATTTTTGTGTGACATACGTTACCTGTGTTGAAATTCATTTTTGCTTGGTTCTTGTTATACTTTTGATAAATACCAGAACTGCTGACGCTATGTCTGCTGTTTTGCAATTTTATTATTTAATTATTTAAATAAATTGTATTGTTTTATTCCCATGATTTTACTTTTCTAGCATAAGCAAAATTGTACTTTAAATACATGAAAATAAATAAAGAAACTTCAGTCGCAGTCAAGTACTCGAAATAAATGGTTTTTATTTTATGGCGTCCGAGCATAATTTGGTAACTAAACAAAAAACAAAAAAAAAACGTGTTGAATTTCTATGGAAAACGAACACAAACGTGAATAAAAGAACATTAATGAGAACCGCAGTAGTGTTGTAAAAATACAAAAAGGACAACTTCTCTAATGTCGACGCGTTATTAGTGAACATTTTGTAACAAAACTAAAAACATTGTTCAAAATAAGTAAAATTAAATAAAAAAACAAACATTATTCAAAATAAGTGAAATTAAAATAAAAAAAAAAAATTGTAGACAAACATTATTCAAAATAAGTAGAATTAAATTAAAGACATCAAAACAAACATTATTCAAAATAAGTGAAATTAAAATTAAAAAATTGTAGACATCAAAACAAACATATTAGCTAAAAATTAAAGACTTAAATAAGAACATAAATAATAGTTAAAAACCACTAATAAAAAAACAAAAAAGAAACAATAAAAACTCAAAACAATCTAACAATGCATAAAATTTAGAGGTAACTTTTGCTGTTAGAAAACTGTGCAACAAGGAGAATTAAAGTCACCAGGCAACGATTTCTGCCTGGGCAGCAAAGCAACAAAATAAACAGCAGCAACAGCAACTTCAGTTTCAACCACCACAGCAACAGACATCTCAGAAGCAAACAACACAACATCAAACTATCAACAATGGCAACAATAACAACGATAATATTTCTATTGTAAGTGAATTAGAAACGTAACAATATTTTTATTCAAATTTGAAAATTTCAATATTTAATAATCGAAATAACAAAAATTTCAACAGAAACGAAATTAAAATAAATTTTGTAATTCTACAAGTTTTTTTTTATTTTTTTTTTTGTATTAAAATCTTTTAAGTTCAATAAAAATTTTATTTAACAAAATGGCAAATCAAAATAACTTGATCAGACCTCCGATTCTGGGCAATATTAATAATAATAACAATAATGATAACAATAATCCCCTACCACAACAATTTCAAGTAAACCGGGAGATGGAACTTGCAGTTGCAAATGTAGTACGTAGAGTGGTACAAGAGGAACTACATCCAGTTCCTCAACAACCTACAGATAAAAACGTTAATATAGTTAACGGAGACCTTTCGGGTTTGGATAAAGTCCCTGATGTAGTGCGTACACTTAGGGAATTTGCGGGAAACCACACGGAATTCGCTTCTTGGAAGAAAAGTGTGGAGAGAATTCTAAAAATTTATGAACCCATTCGCGGGACTCCAAAGTATTTTGGAATCCTAAATGTAGTTAGAAACAAAATAACGGGTGATGCTGACATCGCCCTTGAATCGTACAATACACCTCTTAATTGGGAGTGTATTATTAAGTGTCTTACCACACATTATGCGGATAAAAGGGACCTTGGCACATTAGAGTACCAAATGTCATCTATGGTACAGGGAAATAATAGTGTGCAGGAATATTATAAGCAGATTTACGCCCACTTATCCCTGATTCTTAACAAAATTGCATGTATAGAAGAGAGTGAAGCTTCTATACATTTATTAACCAGGACCTATAGAAACAAGGCCCTAGACACTTTTGTCAGGGGACTTCGTGGCGATTTACCCAGATTATTGGGAATGAGAGAGCCAAAAGATTTACAAGAGGCACTACATTTGTGTCAGAAATTGGAAAACCAACAATTTAGGTCGGTTCATGCTAATAGTAGCCACAATATGGCTTCGGCAGATCCACTGCACAACATTTCTATCCCCAATTGGCTTACTTGCCACAGAATTTGCCCAGACAGGCATATGTTTATCCACAATGGCCACGGGCTACATCAAATGGTATTCAACATGTTTACAATAGGTCACAGGCAAATACGGGAAACCCACCGCCAAGACCGAACCAGCCCAAACCACCCACCCCAATGGAAGTCGATACTTCAATTCAGACCAAAGCGGTCAATTATATGAACAGGCCATTTGGGAATGATAAGTATTCTGGAGCAAGACCTCCACCAAATTCCTCCCAGATCCAAAGGCCAAGTAAATTCCAACGAATCAACCACATTGAGGGTGAAATTGAAGAAAGTGCCACACATGGGGATAATGCCTCTAGGGAAGATTTGGCATTACGGGAATCTGAGGAAATACAAGATTGGGATGAATATTTAAATGAATATCCCCATATTAATGGAAACCTTGATGAGGGTACAGAATTCTCAGATATACATTTTTTAGGTTAACGGATTCGACATTGCCATATTTTCAGTGCAAGACCAACGACGGACGTACTTTTAAATTTTTAATCAACACTGGTTCCAATAGGAACTACATACAACCTTCTTTAATTCAAAACCCTATTCCAAATGAAATCAATTTTCAAGCAAGATCAGTTGGTGGTAATATTACCATTACTCACCATACTTTCACAAATTTATTTGGATTGCGTTCAGAAAATCTTAAATTCTATTTGTTGCCATCACTTAAGTCTTTTAACGGTATTTTGGGCAACGATAGCTTGAAAAAGCTTAATGCTGTTATATTTACTTCAAAGGGTTTCATGCTGATTAACAGTTCGATAAAAGTTAAAATAAAGCAGCAAATTTCACAATCAATAAACGCAATAAACCTGAGAACGGACCATCTAACGGAAAATCAAAGGGATAAATTGAGGACGATTTGCGGTAAATACCGAAACTTGTTTACAGAACCAAACGAACGACAAACATTTACAACAACGGTACAAGCGGACATCAGGACTACAACTGACGAACCAATCTACTCGAAAAGTTACCCTTATGCGATGACAATGAAGGATGAGGTAGAAAAACAGATAAGAGAATTGCTTGATCACGGCATAATTCGACCATCAAGGTCAAAATATAACTCACCGGTAATAATTGTTCCAAAGAAAATGGATGCTTCTGGCGAAAGAAAGTTTCGTATGGTTATTGACTACAGGAAACTGAATCAAGTAACCATACCTGATAGGTACCCTATACCAGAGATAAATGAGGTACTTTCTAATCTTGGGAAGAATAAGTGGTTCTCTGTATTAGATTTGAAAAGTGGATTTCACCAAATCCCTCTAAGAGACAGAGACATTGAGAAGACGGCATTCTCAGTTAATAAGGGGAAGTATGAGTTCACAAGATTACCTTTCGGGCTGAAAAATGCTCCGGCAATATTTCAGCGAACATTGGACGATATCCTTAGGGAACACATTGGGAAAATTTGCTACGTCTATATAGACGATATCATAATTTTCGGTCGTGATGAAAGCTCTCATCTTGAGAACATTGAGATTATCTTTAATACCTTACAGAATGCTAATATGAAGGTCCAACTGGACAAATGTGAATTTTTGAGAACAAGTGTGGAATATTTGGGATTCATTATCTCTACTGAGGGCATAAAGGCGAATCCAACTAAGGTTGAGGCAATTAAGAATCTGAAACCTCCAACTACGATAAAGGAGCTTAGATCGTTTCTGGGAATGTCGGGATTCTATAGGCGATTCATAAGGGATTATGCTAAAATGGCAAAACCCCTTACAATCTTTTTAAGAGGGGAAGAAGGACGTATAGCATTGGACAAAAATGCTTTAGAAGCATTTGAGAAGATAAAGAATTCACTCGCATCAGGCGATGTCATTCTAGCGTTCCCAAATATGAAAAAAGAGTTCCAATTGACTACTGACGCATCGAATTATGCGCTGGGTGCGGTATTGGAACAGGAGGGCAGGCCAATTGTGTTCATATCAAGAACATTGAATAGGGCCGAGGAACATTATGCTACGAATGAGAGGGAAATGCTCGCAGTAGTATGGGCCCTTAGAGCTTTGAGAATTTATTTATACGGTCACGCATCGGTGAAGATTTTCACTGATCACCAACCGTTAACATACGCGTTGAGTAGTAGGAACACCAATAGTAAACTCAGAAGATGGAAGGCCATCTTGAAGGAGTATAATTACGAATTAAGATACAAACCGGGTAGCACGAATGTGGTGGCAGACGCATTATCAAGACCACCACAAACTTCTGAGTTGAACTCGATAACGGCTACTCAGCACAGTGCCGAAACTTCACCTCAAAATCTCATTCCGTTCACGGATGTTCCAATTAACGTTTTCAGGAATCAGTTGATAACTTCAACTGGTAAGACACCTTCTTACAAATGCGAAACTATATTCCCAGGGTATAATAGACACACGATAGTAGATAATGATTTTGATTTGGAGAAATTAACGAGAATATTGAGAGAATATTTGAGTCCAATGGTAACGAATGGGATTAGAACCGAGGACAAAATTTTAGGGAAAATTCAGGAAATCTATCCTGCTAATTTTGGCCAATATAAGGCAAGGTATAGCAGAATAATGGTAAGGGATCTGACATCCGACACGGAGCAGGATACTGAAATCATTAATGAGCATAAAAGGGCTCACAGGAATGCCAAGGAAAACAAGATCCAACTATTGCGAAAATGTTATTTTCCCCGGATGCAGGCGAAAATAGTGAAGATCGTCAAGCAATGCCGGATATGCATTGAAAATAAATATGAGCGCCATCTAAACAAAATAATTCTGAAAAATACTCCCATTCCACAGTACCCAGGACAATTTGTCCACATAGATATCTATCATACGAGTAACAGAATAATACTGACTGCTGTGGACAAGTTCTCGAAATACGCTCAAGTGAGAATCGTAAATTCTAGATCAGCGGAGGATATTAAAACTCCTTTACGGGAATTACTTATTTCTTTCGGAGTTCCCGAAAACATAGTAATTGATAATGAGAAATCTTTAAACTCATCCTCCATTTTGTTCATGTTAAGGGATCAAATGGGAATTAAAGTCTATACGACACCTCCATACTCGAGTACCGTAAATGGTCAGGTTGAAAGATTTCATTCAACATTGACTGAAATTTTGATGTGCATTAATGCGGAAAAATTACATAATTCTTTCGAGGACCTATTGGATGGTTCCTTGAACAGGTATAATCACTCAATCCATTCGATAACCAATAGAAAACCTATTGAAGTCTTTTTTGAGAGAATCGCCGGAACTGAACAGGAACGAAAACAGATAATACGGAAGCTAGCGGAAAAACAAGGAAGAGACTTAGAATTTCACAACAGAGACAGGCATGACGGAAAAACGTACAAAGAAGGTGACGAAATTTTTGTTAAGGGAAACAAACGATTAGGGAACAAACTGACACCACGGTACAGAAGGGAAATAGTGCAGGAGGACAAAGGACAGACAGTTTTGACAATTTCTAAGAAAATAGTTCACAAAAATCTAATAAGGAAATGATGTTTTCATTTCAGGACAATACTCGCTTTCGCAAAGACGGAGACCCAGATACTTGACTATACGAATTCCCGAATTGTTACAATGGAGACTGGAACGGTGAAACTCAAGACGGGGAACTTCAAATTGATCCATATCATAGACTTGGAGCAGTACGGGACTTTATTGGACCAGATATACGAGACAGTAATACGTGACATAACCAAGAAGGACAATAACTACCAGTTCCTTGTTCATGAAATAGATACCCTATATAGAATGCTCAGAGAGCTAAGTCCTATACGGAAAACTAGATCGATTGAGATTCTGGGGACGGCCTGGAAATGGATTGCGGGAACACCCGACCATGAAGATTTTCAGATGGTATCGGACAGGGTCAACGGTTTGCTCGAGAACAATCATAGGCAAATTGTTATAAATAGGGCTCTAGAGTTGAGGGTCAAGGAGATAACTAAAATGACTAACACTATATTGAATAACATAGGTTCAAGCGATGCACTGAAAACGGAAATTATTAAAAATGTCGAAAGAAAATTGAAAATAATAAAAGAGGAGTTGACTAATATTAACTATTCAATTCAGTGGGCGAAATCAGGGATAATTAATTCCTTTATATTTTCCGGCTACGAATTAAACATAACTAAGGAGTTTTTTGAGAATCAGAATTTCCCTTATTCAAATCTGATTCAGGCTTTAGAATTCGGAGAAATAAAAATTAGTATGAATCAAACGACGCTAATGTATGTCGTAAATTTGCCTAGAACTGAAAAGGAAACTTGTAGAAAATTGTTTGTAAAACCTGTAAAACAAAAGGAAAAGACAATTAAATTAAGTAATGAGAATTTTATAATATGTAACAATTCTGTAATTGAAATTAAGAAACCATGCAGAATGATTTTTGATATAAGCATTTGCGGAAATGAAAATCTGGTAAATGTCACTTCATCCAAATGTCTACCAAATTTATTGTCCGGTATATTTTCAACATGCCCAACCTCAAATGATCAACACATAGCTACAATAACTGAGCTTTCCCCTGGCCTAATAATGCTGAATGGCTATAACGGTTCTATAGAAGTCGACAGAAAAAATCTTTGGTTAAATGGAACTTATCTTATAAAATATCACAATGCCACGGTCCAGATAGAAAACCGAACTTACTATAACAACGAGATAACTATGCTGCAGCCATTACCAGCTATATTGAAAACCACCAATTCCATAGCTAAATACGAAGAGATGCTGTCTTTGGAAATGTTAAAAGATCTCCATATAAATAATGCTGCGGAGATTCAGCAAATGGTCCACAATTATAGAACCACACTCACAACAAGCGTCTTAATCCCCAATGTCTTTGGCGTAGTATTGTTATTGTTATTACTGAAAAAATGGATAGAAAAAAGAAATGTATATGAAGTCTCAGAAAAACTAAACGATGTAAAATCTCCTGAAGTTATCGCTAGCATTGATACTTATCCATCCAACGAGGACGTCGGAATTTAAGAGGGGAAGAGTTAACGAAATAACTTAATTGCTCATTACTGTGTTGTTTTGTTTTACTTACCTTTCAATTTTTGTGTGACATACGTTACCTGTGTTGAAATTCATTTTTGCTTGGTTCTTGTTACACTTTTGATAAATACCAAAACTGCTGACGCTATGTCTGCTGTTTTGCAATTGTATTATTTAAATAAATTGTATTGTTTTATTCCCATGATTTTACTTTTCTAGCATAAGCAAAATTGTACTTTAAATACATGAAAATAAATAAAGAAACTTCAGAAGCAGTCAAGTACTCGAAATAAATGGTTATTATTTTATAAAGAACTAACTTATATTATTAACTTATAATTATAAATTACAAGGTAATATAGGGATTCGAGCAATAGCTACTTTGGCCTTCAGCTCAATATTATAATTCAATATTTATAATATAGTAAATTTCATACACTTAATGGATACGATAATGCTTTAGATCTTATATAAACTTGTAAGTATTTGTTTGTTTTAGGAAATTTGTTATTTTCTTTAAGTTTTCAGGGGTTGGGTTAGATAAAGCCCTAATCGAGTCGGTTCCATTGAAAATATTTTGTCTTTCGTTATTAAATTTAGGACAATGTACAAGAATGTGTGAGGGATTTGGAATCGGAGTTGTACAATTACAAATTTGGGGAATATCAATGTTCATCAAATGTCCGTGAGTTAATTTGGAATGTCCCAGTCTTAGTCGTTCAAATTTAATTATGTCAATTCTGTGGCAATCCGTAATACTTTTTAAAAGGGCGCGTATGTCGGTCATTTCACGATTTAGATTTTTATACCAAAATGAGGTGGAGTGTATTAGGTTTTGTTTATAATATTCAATGAGTTTTTGTACGATATAGTTATCCCAATATTTGGGATTGTGATTAGGTGTTGTAATTAGTTGAAAATGGTTAGCCTTTCTTGCAGTTTGATCAGCAAACTTTATACCACAATGGCCAGGTACCCAAATTAATTTTATTTTATTTTGCATATTCATTAATAGATTTCTTATTTCAGAGATATAGTAGTTAGTGTTATTTATATTACTTATAGATTGCAATGAAGAGAGAGAATCGGAACATATGGCAAATTTACCTCAGTTGTGCCCTACGTATTTTATTGCTTCGTATAAGGCTATCATTTCAGCAGAATAAATTGTGCTAAATTAGGGAAGAATAGCGGATTTTATTATCGTATTTTCTGTAGTTATACTAAAGGATGATGAAGTATTGCATTTGGATCCGTCAGTAAAAATAAATGTATGGTCGTAGAGTGTGTTCTTTAGCTCATTAAATAATATTTGGTATTGTATTGGACTACAAATAGATTTGGTATATTTGTGTAGGGAGATATTAATAACTTCGTTTTGGAGTAGCCATGGTGGATGTTGCTTGGAACTGCTCTTCACTATAAGAAGTGGCAGATCTAAACTTTTGCAGTTTTGTATTGAACGGTGTATAGTTGATGGTATTTTAGGTATTTTTTTTGGTAACTTTGCATTTATTAACTAATTGCAAGAGAGGTGTGTTTGAGCTAAAATTTATAGTTTTTAAAAGTTTTGTAGTTAGTAATTTTGTTTGTGTTTCTAATGACAAGATATTCGATTCAAAAAGCATATTTTTAATTGGGGTTGAGCGAAAAACTCCGAGGCAGAATCTTATAGCAGAGTTAACTACTATTATAATTTTATGCAATACAGAGTTCGGGAGTGACCATAGATCGACAATGCGTAATTAATAACAAATAATAGTGTGCATACTGCAATTCAATTTAGGATTAGAAAGACATTTTATAATCTTAAGACGTTTTGATAAAGAAGATACTACGTAGTTTATGTGGCTGTCCCAGCGGTAACGAGAGTTAATATGAAATCCAAGTATTCTAAGAGTATCTACTTGAGTTAAGTTTATGGGCGATGAAATTATGATGCAGGTGCAGTTTTTCTTACGACATATGTGCACATATTTACATTTGGGTATAGAGAGAATTGCTCCTGAAATTGAAGACCACTCCTCTATTTAACGAAACAGATTGTTTAGGTTAATTGTTGGGTTTTTTGTTTTATCAGACCTGATAATCAAATTAAAATCATCTGAATAGGCAATAAAATCAAGTTCTTTATAAAATTGAATAATAGT
Source organism: Cordilura impudica (assembly GCA_963682025.1). NCBI lineage: Eukaryota > Metazoa > Arthropoda > Insecta > Diptera > Scathophagidae > Cordilura > Cordilura impudica. The sequence goes on along the minus strand of OY821520.1, from coordinate 190,619,285 downwards.
ACATAATCTATTGTACGCAATCAGGAAGAGTATTACTGACAAAGGAGATCCCTGTGGGATACCATTATGTAATGGATGTGGAGACGAGTAGCTGTTACTAAGCTGTACTATTATTTTTCTATTGGTCATAAAGTTTTTGATGTAATTTGTGATATTTGGACCCATTCCCCAGGAAGAAAGTTGATCTATAATAGCATGTATGTCAATTCTATCAAAAGCTCTCTCGAAATCCAGTGATATGACTGTGGTGTGTTTGCGGGTTGATAGAGTAGTTGTGATTTGGTAATCTATATATAAATGTGGGTCAATTGTGGATTTTCCCTTTCTGGAGCCAAATTGTCGGCTATTAAGAAGTTTGTACGTTTCCACACTATTGGCTACTATTCAATCCATAACTTTTGCTAGGCAGGAGTTAAGAGAAATCGGTCGATAAGATTTAACAAGAGTCTTGTCGGCTCCTGGTTTGAGTGTTGGTACTACAATGCTGTTTTTATATTGCTGAGGAATATGGGAAGTAAAAATATTATTATATAAATTTAGTTATCTTTTCTTCATATTTAAAGGTAGGTTTATGTATAAGCATGGGATATGACAGTCTGTCCATACCAGGTGTTTTTCCTTTTAGTTTCGCAAAAACTGACGAAAGTTCTAATATGTTAATCGGGGTTTCATTTGTAATGCTTTACGAGTGGGAGTAATTAAGGGAGGATTGCTGACATATCTGTTCTTATACGTTCTAAAGTTTTGGGTGAAGTTAATATCAGAGGAGTTATCGGACCAAGAGGCTGCAAATTCCTGGGCCATATTTAATCTATCTGTCAATTTAACAGTTGGGTTTCCTAACTTGGAAATGCAATGTATCGAGTTTGTTGATTTATAACCTGTATAGTTTTTAATATTTGACCAGATTTTTGCGATTGGTGTAGATGGATTGATAGTGGACCCGAGTTCATTAATAGATTTAGCCTTCGCTAACCTAATTTTTCTCTGAGATCTAATTTTCTTGAAGTTGACCAGATTGTAGGAACTCATATCGCGTTTGTAAGTACTCCAAGAATTATTCTTTTGTCTCTTGAGACCTTGTAGTTTATTGTTCCACCAAGGAACTTTTTTATTGAACCTTTTTATAGTCTGAGGAATTGTAATGTTTGCAGATTGCAGAATGATTTTTGAAATGTTAGCAGCTTCCTTATTTATATTGCTACTGGTTCGACGATTCGAATCAAAATCTAAACATTTACTTTTAAATAGTTCCCAATTTGCCGAATCAGTCTTAAATTTGGGAATATAATTCGAAATAGAGGTGTTAGAATTTGTGTTATTAAAAAGGGAAATGATGATCGGGTGGTGATCGCTGCCATGCAAACTATCTAAAATTTTCCATTCTGAATAGATTGCAATGGTAGAGCTACAGAACGATAGATCAATATACGAAAATGTTCCATGTGTACTGAAGTGTGTTGGTGAATTATCTTTAAGTATAACATATTCAGAATCATTAATAAAACTAGCTAGTGTTGTTCCTCTACTATTGTTTGAGGGGGATCCCCAACTGTCATGCCAACTGTTAAAATCGCCCGTGATGATAATGGGTATACGAGATGCTCTAAAAATGTTGTCAAGATTATCTCTGCTAAAATGTTGATCTGGTATTTAGGTTTGAATGTATAAAATATATTAGTGGGAAAATCAATGTTAAGTTTGTAATGAACTAATATTCTGACGACTAGCCACAAAGGTTGTATAACAATGCGAGAGATCAGTAGAAATAAGTTTTTAAGTAAATGAGTAAAATAGATTAATAAAAAGATGCTATAAATGTATAAAACAATACCAAATGCGTAACAATAATGAAATTGCATTGGTCTAGAGGTAGTCTATAACAGTGTGTATAATAATAATATAATAGTTGTAAATAGAGATAATAAAGAAATTAAAAGAAAATAAAAAATTTAAGTTATTTAATAATGTGTAAATATTGTTGTTAGTTGCTTTTGAAACGGTGAGTTTGTTGAAGTTGTGTTTATTTCTTTGGCCGCTTTGTTTCATTTAGTTCTTCTAAATGTTTTTTCACTTGTGATCTGTAGCTATGTTCTGTAACTCTCACATCGGAAAGTTTTCACATGGAACGTATAAAAATGAAACAAAAACGTTGCGAACTGACACAAAATATTGTTTCTCGCATTCGACTGGTTCTGTAACTTTATTTTGTGAGAACTATCTGTCAGGTAACGTTTTTTCTCACATTTATTGGAAAAATTAGAAAAAAAGTGTTTCTGTAAAGTAGGCATGTGAAAAGATTTGAAATTGAACTGTCGAATTTGACTCACAACTGAAATCTATGCGAGATAAGTTTTTAAATTCAGTTGCTTTAAAAAAATATATATATATATATATATATAAGATGACATCGACTATTGGAGAAAAGGTAAAAAATGTATTAATTTTTTATTTATATTTTACTTTTAGTATTTACATTTAAATTTTTTTTTTGCAATTATTCAGAAAGTGCAACGAATTTCCCAAATTCAAAAAAAACTTGTGGACTACATGTCTTCCAATTTGGAATTTGCCAGAGGAACTTTTGTATGATTCAACAGATCACACTTAAACTGATCCTTTTTAAGGCTGATTCTTGATCTTTTCCTAACAGATAATAAAAGCAAAACAGATAAAGCGCATGTGTAGTAAAAGTTTTGTTACAATCACAAATTTTATTATATCAATTTTGAAAATATGTATTTATTTTTTTAGTTGTTCGAATGATTTTGTAGTAAATGTTGTATAATTTTAATAACAAAAAAAAAATAGTAATTCAAGAACTAAAAAAAATCGTAAAAGTAGTAATTAATTTAAGGCAGAAGTAAGTCTTTTCTCTTTAACTACATTTCTACTATAAAAAGCTGAGAAAATAAATAAAATCTGTTAAAAAAAAATATTTAATGAATAAATTTATTAATAAAATGATAAATTGTTTAAATAAATGATTAATTTTAGTATTATCTAATATTATTAATAAATTTATGTATTTATTTATTTCATTAATAAGCTAATTTTGTAAATTCACGTATACGTAAAAGTTTAAACAAAACTGTATAATATAGTATATTATATTAGTATATTATACTATAAAAATATAATTTCATAAATCCATTTTTTGATAAAGTTAAAAATTATTTCTATGTGATCCATAGGTTCTTTGCGTGGGGTAAAATTAATTAACATGTTTTCTTGATATATGTATAATTTAATTTTTGAATTATTGAAAATATATTGATTTAATTTAACATTGATTTTAATTTTAATAATTTCATAAATAGATTATTATTTAAATTAAATTATTAAGCTTATAAAAAAACTCAATTTTTTCATTATTTTTTTTTTTAATTAAACTGTTTTTTTAATTAAACAATCAATTGATTATATGAATCAATAAAGTTATTTTTTTAAATAGTATAACAGCCATTCTGGGAGGGGAGAACTTTTTTGGAGGATTTTCTATACTGACTTAGTACTTTTACAATGCCCACGAACTTGTTCGACAGTATAATAAAGGAATAAATTAATTTATTAATCAGATAATCAGTTGATTGATTAATAAATTAATTTATAAATCAGATAATCAGTTGATTAATTAATAAAAAAAATCAACCAAAATTCAGTGGGGGCCTTTTGGGCTCAAATGACTTAAAAGTTGTTGATTTTAAATTAATTGTTTATTAAATTCATTTAATTAAGTTATTATTATTTAATTAAAAGTATAAATTTATTAACTTATTTAATTATTTGTATTTTAATTAATCGAATTAATATTTAATGAATAAATAAATTTTTTAACAAATCAATCATTATAATTTAACTCTAATGGCTTTTTAATTATAAATTGTTTGGTTTTTTAATTAACCAATTAATTGTTTTATCAATTAATAAAATGTTTTTTTAACTAATCAATTTTTTTAAGTTAAACAATTGCATTATTAATTTAACATTTAATTGATGTTATTATTAATCAATCAACTGACTATTTGAAGCGATTAATAGCTTTAATAACATAGCGTTGATACCACCACACACCTTAAACTTGAATGATACTGAAACTGTAACAATATCGGACTATGATGATAAGGATAAAGAAAAATCATTCTGAGACAATATTCACTTATATGGGCACTTTTTAAGTGCCTACATAAGCACTTTTTAAGTACTTATATATGCACTTTTTAGGCACTTATATATGTACTTTTTAAGTACTTATATGCACTTTTTAAATAATTTTATTAAAGTTTCAGACAGCTTCATAACGAGCTCTTGCGTCTTCTGGATTTTTCACATTTGATCTAAATCAGGTGGCAAATTGTGTTCCAATACCGCCGCTATAGCTTCTTCACTAGAAGCACACCGAGATGAAAGCCATCTAATAAAACCAGTGCCCAATCCAATATCATAGCAATTTCTAACTTAACATCTCTCTTCGCAGGGTTTTTAGTGTTTTTTTTTGTAACCTTTTCTTTCAGCTCAATTTTAGGATCCGTTTTGATGGTCTTAGCATTCGTATCAATAATTACTTGATGTGTTATTCGATTTTGTAAATCATTTATGGTTTCCATCGTAGCATTTTTATAACTTTGTACTATAACGTTGGCTTTAATAGAATCTCTAGAAAACAAATATATTTAGATATGATTTTTTAAAATTTATAATGCATACTCACAAATAACTGCAAGCTTGCTTTAATATTTCTATATCTAAGCCCACGGAATAATAACGTTCAAATATATTTAGATATGGTTTTTTAAAATTTATAATGCATACTCACAAATAACTTCAAGCTTGCTTTAATATTTCTATATCTAAGCCCACGGAATAATGACGTTCATAATCGACCACAACAGTTTGCTCCGACAAACATTCGGTTAATAAGGCAATGTATTCTTCGGAAGGTATTAAAATTTAATTCTCTATAAGATAACATGTTTCTTAAAAGTTTTTCGAAACATTTAGCAAAGTACTTACGGTTTTGATAAGACCGTTTCGATATATGAGTAGGCAATACTTCGAAACGCTTTCAAAAACTGCAAACGAGCATAATTTAACCATAGTAAACTTTTAGCCCCCTCATTAAAAATATTCTTGCACAAAAAAGGCAGCGTGTTATCATTCAGTTATCATATCATCATTATCGTATCAGTTAATAGAAATATATTGAACATTTTTCACAAATTTAAATTAAAATTATTTCAAGTTCTTAAATTTTTATACACATAATTTTATGTTTACTTTTATTTGCTTTGTTTGTTTTTATTTTTTGACAGCTGACTTGGAATATTCCAATAACAACGTAACCAGTGTTGTAACTTTTCACATTAAGATACAGACACAGTTTTTATTCACAAATCGAGAAACAGTGGAATTTTTTGTTTCATACTTTTTCGATGTGAGAACTTTTCACATAAAATACAGAACACGGGTACTGGTTCTCTTTGATATAGATTTAGGTAGTAAAATTGTTTTTTTGCTGGGCGAGTTTTTTGCTGATGTGCTTTGTTTGTCGATATCAGAAAGGTCAGTTTCACTTGCTAAGTTCCCATAGTTCTTTACAGAACGAGCTTTTGTTTGCAGATTTGTTGGTATGCGCTCTGAAGAATTTTTAGTTGATGTTGTAGGTGTTTGACTATTATTGTTGTTTGTTACTATAGCGGAGTATGATGTGTTACTGTTGTTGTGGCGTTGTTGGTAAATTGTAGTTGCTTGTTTTTTGCTGACTTTTTCTAAGGTAATTATTGCTTGTATTTCTTTCTCTTTGAGAAAGATTGGACAACTTCTATTTACAGTTGCGTGGTTACAATTCTCGTTGTTTAAACTTTTGCAGTTGGTGCATTGTGGAGGCTGGGTACATTTCTCTTTTAATTCTGTATTGAGGTGGTAGGATTGTGCGCAATTGTAGCAGATATGGTCGTTTTTACAAATTTTAGAGACATGCCCGTATTGAAAACATATGTTACATTTGAGTGGCAGTGGAACATAAGGTCTAACTCTAAGCTTTTCATAACCAACATATAAATCTGATGGAAGTGAAATGGATGCAAACGTGATTATAATAAGGCCGGTCTCTTTTAATACATCGTCGACCTTTTTCATTATTTTTTTAACAGCGCATACATTTTGGTTTTTAAGCTCAGATAATATTTCATCTTCGTGGATGTCGCGTAAGTCGTTGCAGTATATAACTCCTTTTGCAAAATTGAGTGTAGGGTGTTCTTTTAATTCGACTTCAATATCGGCTGATAACGAAGTTAGTTGAATAAATTTGCCTGCTTGCGTGTAGTTCTTAGTTTTTAGCAAAATAGTACGACTTTGAAGTTTTTTGCAGAGAGCAACCTCACCACCCGCAATATTGTCAACTACTTTCTTAATAAGAAATGGTGCGACATTTTTAAGAGAATCTTCACTTTTTATACGCGACATTAATAAGAATTTCTCTCCGGGATATATTATTTCAAGTTTTTTTGTTTTGTCTAACATTATTGGTGTTTTCATAAAAGTTAATTGGTCTGGTGGTTTATTCATTATCACTTAATTTTACTTCAAAGCAGCAGGGGGGCTACCGCGTAACTCGATTCGAAAAAGAAAACGTACGAGTACGAACAAATACTACTGCGTAATACAATTTTCGTACTTTTTTTTCGAATGAAAAAATCCTTTTCGTATGTGCAACTCTGTACTACGATGATGAACGGTATTTACCTTTAAAAACATTTGAAAATTCTACGAAAGCTAATTTGGTAGTGACAAAAAGAAAAATGTAAGTATTTTCACAATTAAAAATAAAAAAAAATGTTTAAAATGTAAATAAACTATATAATTTGATTCTACTTATAAAGGAATGCCCCAAAAAGAAATTTATGTACAAATAAACATCAATACGAAGCAATAGTTGACTTTATGGTGAAGCATCCAGACTTGGCAAAAGGTCATATTAAAGTTCCAGATGCTAAAAACAAGTCTAAAAATTTGTGGAATCGTTTGTGTTCCGACTTAAATATTTTGGGACCACTAGAACGTGATGTTCATGGATGGAAAAAAGTAAGTTTATTTATATATATGTTTTTTTTTTTAATAATAGATCTATAATTATATTTCTCATTAGGTTTCATTAGGTTTGCAGTTAGTGGAAGGAGTACTACCATAGAGTTTGGGGCCGCATCTTTACTAAATACAATGCCATCAACCACTGAAAATTGCTCTCCTGAAAATCGTATTGAAAATGAGCTGAATGATAAAGACATGAATTCTGATTTATCCACTCAGGAGGAGTATAATGAAAAATCCACTCCATATCGACCAAAACGAAATGTCTTTAGCAAGTATGCCCTTCTAAAAAAAAGGTAGAAAACCAAATGAAATACCATGAAAATTCCACAACAATTTCAACGGAGATAAATCAAAATCTTGCTGGTGTTCAAAAATATTTGAGATGAATTCATGATATTCACCTTCTATGCTATTCATAACATAGGTGAACGCGCTTTTGTTTAGCCGGAAGTTTTTCACGAAACTAAAAGTTAATTTTGTTTATTCATTTATAAATTGTTTTTTTATGTTTCTAACTTTTTATCATAAAGATTCGTAATATCTGATTTGTCCCTTACTAGTTATACCCTATACCACTATGTGGTTTGGGTATAATGACTTTGTGCTGCTGTTTGTAACACCCAAAAATATTTGACCTAGACCCATCTTTAATTATACCGATCGAATCAGAATCACTTTCTGAGTTGATTTAACAATGTCCGTCCGTCCGTCCGTCCGTCCGTCCGTCCGTCCGTCTGTGTGTCCATGTAAAGCTTGTAATCAAACTGCAGGTCGCAAATATGAATATATTTTGATGAAATTTGGTATATAAGCTTTTATCGGCCATGGGATGAACGCTATTGAAATTGGTGAGAATCGGTCCATGTTCAGACCTAGCCCCCATACAAATTACCCGTATGAAATCGACATAAATTGCCATAAGATCCAAATTGTCATATAGATCTTACGCAAATTGGGTTTGTATGCGTTCATTACATCCACTAATGAGTAGTCCAAAAATGATACCTGTGACCCCATATAGAGCTGCTTCCCGATCTTCAGTTAAATCTATTAAAAAACAAAAATATTGCACTGATTCTTCTCAAATTTTGTTTGTACATATTTTTGCAAAATACAAGAGACTTTACCAAACATGATCAGGATCGGTCCATTTTTGGACCTAGCCCCTTTATAGATATAGCATCCGATATGAAGTTTTTTATATCTGCAGCCAAAAAAATTAATAAAAATCCCACTCAAATTTGGTTTTTGCTTATTTTCTATGTCCAGTTAGTTGGGCCTGAGAGATAGGGTTTCTAAACGCATGGTATAGGGTATCGTATAGTCGGTCTAGACCGACTATAATTTTCTTACTTGTTTTCTTTGCACTCTCTCTGGAATAATATCGTCACTATCTTTTTCAAACCACAAAGAAACACAATCTATTTTAATTTTTTTAAACAAGATATAATATTTAGTTTTATTTATTTTTTGGTTCTGTTTGTGGATTATATTTTTTTGTTTTCGGATTTTTTTTCACATTTGAATTGAAGTGCAACCAAGTTTTCTACGATATTTCCTACTTGCCTTTGAATACAACTCTGTTACCGTTCCGAGCGAATTACGCAGTAAGATTTAACTTTAGATTCGTAAATTCTTTTCGTAAATTTTTGCTTTTCGAATTGAGTTACGCGGTAGCCCCCCTGGAAGATAAAATGTGATCACAATCGCGAGTAAGATGATTACGCCCAATTGACAAGTTGGCGGCATGCTTGCGATTTTTTGCTGAAAGAAATTACCAACATGGAGTTGGAAAGACTGGCACAATCGCAATCAAGATTTTCCAAAATTTTGACAGAGGTTCTGGCTGTGTTTGCCCTAAATGGATCAGTATCAAAATGGATGAACAAACGAAAGAAGCTGCTAAAATTTATTTTCATCAAAAATCGTCAACACCAGGATTTACCATGGCGGTTGATGGAACGCATGTTAAAATTTGTACATCATCAACTGAACGGCATTTCTTTTACAACAGAAAAGGATATCGCAGTCTTAATGTGATGCTAGTAAGTATATTTTGTTAAAAAAAAATAATTAATTTTTACTGTTTGTTTAATAGGGGTGTGATCATCGTAATCGAATACGATTCATAAATGGAGACATTATTTTCCAGAAAAGGCAGCCAGCACAATAAATGTGTGTTGTGCTTTGCACAATATACGAATTCATTTTTCGACCTTACGAACACCTGGATGATCTTCAAGAAATTTCGGCCTTTGAAGAAGTAATTAATAATGACGATTACGAAACAATTTTAATTAAAAACAAGTAAGAGTGTTAAATTCGGCTATGCCGAATCTTTGATACCCTCCACCTGGGTTTTACGTTTACATTAATATCTGGACTTCTTGCACTATTTGTAACAAATGTATATAAAATATTTGAATATGTAAACACTTTGATAAACCTATTACTGAATTATTACAACAAATGCTCTGAATTTTCAGCATTTTATAGAGGTGTCTACATATTTTAGGTCATAAATTGGCACAATGACACCCGATTTATCCCATTTTAAATACTAAACTGATCCAGATAATTATAAACAATAGTAAGTTTAACCAGGTAAATGATTTATTTTGTAATTTTCTTTTTAATTTAAATTTTTTACAATCCTTTTCAATTTTCCAGAACTATTAGTATAGGGCACATTTGTGAGTCCGCATAGCTCAACTTTCAACTCTTACTTGTTTTTATTGTATTAAATCTATCTTTGTGTCTTTAAACTAATTAAGATAATTAAGATGAAAATATTTAACAAATTGTTTCTTTTTTAGTAAATATCTGAACATTTTACTGATACAAGGCAAAACTAAAACTGCCAAAAATTTCAGTCAAAACTATTTTGAATGTATTTCTTAAATATCGCATAATTTTTTTCAATTTGAAACTTTAAAGTCTTTTTAAGTGTGGTTATAACTCTATAATATGAAGGAAGTAAATATGTGGATTCTTTAATAACAATGACAAGTATATAACACTTTTTTGTACATTACATTAAAATATTATAAATTTGAACATAATTAATTTTAGAAACATAATTAATTTTAGAAAAATGTTCGATTCGTTTTTCGATGATGCTGAAAACACATCAAAGAAATACAGAACATAAAGATTTTGCTTCAGTTAGTTGAGAGACGAGAAGCTAATGGATGGCTGGAGCAGGTCAAAGGTGACGACTATAAATGCAGATGCAAGGCTTTTGAAAATATATTAAAATGCGATAAATCAGATCTAAGTATACATGCTTATAACCACTGTTATAAAAAATCTTTTAAAACCAACAGTATTGCCTTAATTTGAAATTGTAAAGATGCTAAATTGCAAAAAAAAGATGCTTAAACGTACTGGAGTCTAAAAAAAAGATGCTAAATTTTTTTTTTCAAATTTCATTATCTTTATATTGAAAAATTATATACTTATTAATAAATTCTTTGGTTTTTAAATCGAAAAATTAATATAAAACATATGTTTCGATATATATATTTTTTAAATTTTAATTAAAATTATTTTGGATTTCATCTGAAATTTTTTTTAACATCAAATTGAGTTTATTTTAAACTTAAATTTAATATTTTTAATTTTAGAGGGATTTTTTTTATTTAAAATATAACAGAAATTATATTATCAAAAGATACGATTATATTAGAATAATTGGTTTATGGAATCTAACATTTCTGTGATGTCTTCATCTTCAAGTTCTTCTTGGCTCTGATATTTTTCTGACGATCGACTTTTATCAACGACATCGCTCGGTATATTGTAAGTGTGACAGCATCGATTTTTCAATTTCAATCCATCTGTCATACGTATTACAGAACATAACAACTCGGATTTTATTCTGTTCGAAGTTTGCTTTTAACTAAAGCCATTAAACTACACAAAAGTTCAACTTCGGCTTTTGAGAAAGACAAAACTAATAAAGACAATACAAATATTGATAACTCATTAAATGAATTTTCGCCAATAGAATTTTTCAATCCATAAAGAGGTTGTATTCAGTGTTGTATCCCAGTTTTGTTCTGTGATATAACTCCATTGGATTTGAATTATTTCTGTTTCAGATGATATAAATTTAAACTCTTCTAATATATTGGTTATCTGTTCTTTTACCCGATTTAATGTGTTTTGGCATTTTTTTAATACAAAAATATTTTTTGGCAATCGACTTTCTAATTCATTAAAAACTGTTGTAGGTGTTTACATTTTTCTATTTCAAAATGTTTTGTTATATTTGTTGAAAGAAACGAGCAGAGTCGTAAAAGGAGTAGTACACAAAATTACCGTACTTCACTTTGAGAAATTAAAACATATCAATACCATTAAAATTATATATTCAAAAATAATGAAAAAAAAATATCAAAAAAAAAAAAGATGCTAAAAGCAACTTTTTATTAATAAAAGATTCTAAGTTAGCATCTAGCATCTTTTGATAAATTTTGGATGCTAAACGACAAAAAAGTTGTTAAATCTAGCAACTAAAAAGCTAAAACGGCAACATTGAAAACCAAGAACAAATATTCTGTTTGAGTTATAACATCTCATTTGCAAGCCATTTTAATTAATTGTGTAAATTTTAAATGCACATCTAGGCATATCAAAAAGATGAATTATACAGAATTGTAAAAATTTTTTTTTTTAATATCTGTATGTTTTTTATATTATTCTTATGAAATTCTCATGATATTTTTATCTTATTTTTTATATTTTTTTCTTTGTTTTTATGTTATTTTTACATAATTGAAATTGAAAATGTACAAATTAAAAATAAATTTAAAAAAAAGTAGTGTAGGGGAAAAAAGTGGGTGTAGGGAAAAAAGGGAATTTTTTTCATAAGCGTAGAGATTTCTGAAAAAATCTCCTGGCATCACTAGTACCTATTAAAAACCAATGTAAAAATTCACAAGACAACGCGACATAGACTTGCTTTGTTCAAAAGCTTCCATAAGACTGAATGAAATTGTTGCTTACTTTACTCTTTGGTGAGTATTTTCGTTTTTGTTTGGCTGTATAGTATACAGTGTATACATATAAGAAGCCGATTAGAGTTCGGTTTACTCGTGCTGCTATGCATATGTTTGAGTGTTAACAAAAATATACGATATGCCAGTCATCATTTCGAAGATTGTTTTAACAAAAATTACCTTACTGTATCTTCTTCGAGCACTTTTGATGATAAAAAACTGATTAATCACATGCGCTATTAGAAAAAGACTAGAAAATGATTTTTGCTTTCTCTTAAAAAGTGATTTATAGAAAAATTACATTAAATAAGACTCAAAAATGAGTCGAAACGGATAAAAAGGACTCTCAAGAAGATTCGCGGGTAAGGTAATATTTCCTCCCAACAAAAGAATATTTTGTGATCAGCAAAAGGGCGCATTTATGACTGTTTTAATAGCACATATGAGCCAAAAAAACTCTACATGATCATTTATTGCATAAAATGCTTACTGGGATTTTTATTCACTATCTGTAGAAACAGGTTTTTTTAAGTAAAACAAATCTGCACACAATTTCAATTCTATTTCGTTCACAATGATACGATCACTTTGTTTACTAGCTACCAGTAAAATAAGAAAATAGTATTATAATACAGCGTAATGATGAATTGTACTTCTCAATTAGTTTATTTTTAATGTGCCATAAGAAGTTCGGTTTGTGCTACGAAAAGCATGAATATATGTTTCCCAGGGCGAAGCTTCATCATTGCACTTTGATTGAGTTGAGCTCCGCAACTATTTATAATGTGAATAGCTCGTGTCTAAAATTTTTGGTAGTTGGGAATGGCGTTTGTGTTAAGAAAAGCATAAATGCATGTTTCCCAGGGCAAGGCTCGATCATTGCACATTGATTGAGCTGAGCTCCGCGGTTATTCTTAATGTGGATAACCCTTGAAACAAAATTTTGGGAATGGCGTTTGCCTCCGTTCCCGACATTAAATAACAAATTTTAAAAATTTATTGTAATTAACATCTGACAAAAAATAGTATTTTTCTAAACACCAATTTTTTTACAGGGTAAATAAATGTTTTATGGTTTACCTACCTACTATTTTTGAATGCAAGTACGCCGACTTTATACATGTACTAAAAATACAACTCTTAAAACCGTACTATTTTTGCAACTATAAAAATTTTAGAATTTTGTATAAATAAAATAAAATACCGATTTATTTTAATATGGATATACATATACAGAATATATGAATATTATTTATAGTATTTTGATATTGGCAACAGTAGTATGTATCAATTTGTAACATTTTGTGATGTTATAAAAATCGCAGAATATTGATATTGATTTTATATAGTTTCTTTTATTAATTAATTAACTTAAATATTACACCAAAAACTATTGATATTGATTAATTTTTATATTATTAACACAACGACCACAAAAACAACATGCACAGCTATGACAAAATACAAAATTTAGGAAAACAATATTTCCTATATTCAACGTCATATTTTTTTTAACTTTTCAGTGATTTCTCGGCACCTATGAATCTATTGTCATGATTTCAAAAACAGAAACCTTCTCATGATGTTAGTGAAAAATTCTCACTAAAAACGAGCGCCCTAGCGGTCCTATTGAGGGCGTTATCGTGACAAGAACACATATTCAAATCATATTTTCTCAGGATTTTTTTTACTTCTTCGCTCAATTCTCGGGACCAGATTAACCGATTTGGACGATTTTAAATAGCAAACTTCTCAGGATGTTAGTGAATCATTTTTTATACCAACGAGCACCCTAGCTACCCGATTGAAGCCGTCATCGTGATTTCCACAGACGGACAGCCGGACAGACGGACATCGCTATATCAACTCCGCTCGTTATAGGGATCACAAATATATATATTTTATGGGGTCCAGATTTTTTTTCTAATTATTACAAACGGAATGACAAACTTATATATACCCTCTGCACACTGGAGTGGAGGGTATAATAACATTCTAAATTATTTTTAAAATTCTTCCTACACTTTTGTGTAATAAACTTAATTTTAATAACTATAATAAAAAAATACAACTTTTGAAATATTTTTTTTTTGTTAACTAGACACCACATACTTTCTTATGATGTATCATTTGATCCTAAAAGCTGCAAAGTTTTAGCTAGGAAAAATTTTGAAAACCGACACATAAGTTGAATTGTATCAAAAATTCAGACAATTTTTTAGCACGAAAACAGTTTTAGATACTTGACCCTACAATCGTTTTTATGTTGGGTCATATGATCCCAGATGTTCCCAACTTTTTGCTGAAAATGCTTTTCCAATTTTATTTTGTAAAAATTGTAAGTACCAACGTATAATTCGAAATAAAGGAAAAATTATTTAGACAACTTTTAGCACGAAAACAGTTATTTGCTCCCAGAAGTTACCCTTTTTTACCAGGAAGAGTATTTCAAGTTTTAAAAAAACAGTCTTATCTCTTGTTTTACAAAATACAGCCGGTTGAAAACTAATAGGTACATTTCAATTAAAAAGAAAACAGTAGTACCTATAATAAAATTTAAATCTATATGGAATAAAGTCTAAAACAAGAAAAAGGAAAACATGTAGTTTTCGAATAGCTAAATATAATCTATTTGATATTTTAAAGAATTGTTTCTATCCAATCAGTTGTTGTTTTTAGATAGCCCAATTCTTCTTGCTTTAGCTTAACGTAGTTTTCATAAAACTCTTTTTGCATATCTAGTTGCTGCTGCAAAAGATTTTGCTGTTCAACTTTTTTTTTTTTTTTTTTTTGATATTGGCTTCTCAAAGGAATCCTTCTAAACGTCGAAACTCACTTCATCGTCTAATAGTTCTAGTTGTTCAAATATTCCCACCGAAATTACATTTGGAATTCCCTCCACAAACGTCTTGTAATTAGGTAATGTGGATACAGCCTCTTCCAAATCGTTCAGTGGAATAGTTCTATTAGGACCTCCACCTGTGGCCTCCATTTGTTGTTTACTTATTACCATCTTCTTTTTTGTGTTTGATTTATAGTCTCTCCAGACCTAAGACATAAAATTCGTTTTAAGTCTTACTCGTCTATAAATTCCAGCTTTTATTAAATTTACTAACCTTATTCCATGCCGTTACATCTCTCGATGGAGGACCATTTATGTTAAGCTTTTGGGTTAATTCTTCCCATAAAGCATTTGTTCTTCAGGTCTTTGTTGGCTGACTCCTCTTCCAATGTCTTTATGAACCATTATAAAGTCGATCATTAATTTAAACTGGTTTTTTAGCCCTACATAGCAAAAATAATTCAAAGAGATAATAAAATATTTTTTTTTTAAATATTTAATAAAATATGTACTTACATTTTACATTTTTACTTTTTCGTGGTAAAATCATCAATCATTTTCTTTGCAAAACGCGGTAAAATTTTTGACGAAGATAAATGACAGATATCGATGGTGAAAACGTTTTTTAGAATGTATCGAAATTAGAAAAACATAGGTTTTCGTGTGTCCATCTCCAAAGTATATGTATCGTATTATAGAATTGAAAAAAAAAAAGATCGGGTACCCCTTCTGAATTTATTAAGTCATATTTTACGTCTTCTATTGATAATTACAGATCAAATGGGATTGATACCTTCTCGACTGATGCCTCTATTTCTGGTGACTGCACAGGATGTTCCATCTTTAATATTGCAACACATCGTTACCATCTTTTTAAATTTTCACATCGTTTATCTTTCCTTACTGGTGAACTTCTGGCTATAAGAAAAGCAATCAACATTGCCAGTGAAAATAATAGTCTTCGACTCGTCATATACACTGACAGTCTCAACTCCTGTATTGTTCTCCGTGGTCCTAAGTCATTAGATTATCTGGTACATGATATTCATCGGGCAGTTGATGGATCCACTGTCGAAAGTATTGTCACATAAGACAAAACATGATATATTTAATATATATTCTAATCTATTTATGTTTTTAAATTCTCATAATATTGAGATTTTTACCAAACTGGCTAAATTCATTGATGAAGCCAATATATCTGTACTAATTTAGTATTTCTACCGCGCATTTTTTTTCACTCTACATATATGGATGTAGGCATTTTTCAATGCCCATCTTTATTTAAAAAAAAAAAAAAAGGAAGAAAAATAAAATAGTACAATAAAAAAGTTTACCCTGACTTTTTGGTTTTGCACCTCTGCCATCAAAATTAGAATACAAAAAAAAAAAAAAAAAACAAGTAAGAAATTTATAGTCAGTCTAGACCGACTATACGATACCCTATACCATGCGTTTAGAAACCCTATCTCTTAGGCCCAACTAACTGGACATAGAAAATAAGCAAAAACCAAATTTGAGTGGGATTTTTATTAATTTTTTTGGCTGCAGATATGAAAAAGTTCATATCGGATGCTATATCTATATAGGGACTAGTTCCAAAAATGGACCGATCCTGATCATGTTTGGTAAAGTCTCTTGTATTTTGCAAAAATATATACAAACAAAATTTGAGAAGAATCAGTGCAATATTTTTGTTTTTTAATAGATTTAAGTGAAGATCGGGAAGCAGCTCTATATGGGGTCAAAGGGACCATTTTTGGACTACTCATTAATGGATGTTATGAACGCATACAAACCCAATTTGAGTAAGATCTATATGACAATTTGGATGTTATGGCAATTTATGTCGATTTCATATGGGTAATTTGTATGGGGGCTAGGTCTGAACATGGACCGATTCTCACCAATTTCAATAGCGTTCATCCCATGGCTTAAAAGCTCATATACCAAATTTCATCAAAATATATTCATATTTGCGACCTGCAGTTTGATTACAAGGTTTACATGGACACACAGACGGAAGGACATTGTTAAATCAACTCAGAAAGTGATTCTGATTCGATCGGTATAATTAAAGATGGGTCTAGGTCAAATATTTTTGGCTGTTACAAACAGCAGCACAAAGTCATACCCAAACCACATAGTGGTATAGGGTATAAAAAATAGAATTGAAAAACAAATGTTTTGACCGTATTGAGGTGAAAACGATAATAGAAATTGCCCTGAATATTTCACACATTTGTACTTTAAGATGAGATCAGATTTAAGTCAGGATAAAAGTTAATAATGTTTTGATTTTTGTCTATCTAATTCAAGACTTAGAGACTGGATTTCGATTAACATAATTTTAATTCGGGTTTTTCGCGGAAGTTTTTTGTGTTTCATTGTCGTTCAGCTGCCTAACTTAATAATATTCCAAAATATTGCAAAGTCCATAAATTTTTTTATTTTGGGACCTCATTTCGTTGCGTTGTTCTTCCAATAAGAAGCCAATATAGTCTAATTTGACGTCGGCACGTTGTTCTGCCATCAGCTTGACAATTCTTATTTTTCTCTGCTAAAGTTTTTGATGTAGTATGTGGCGCACGTGGTCTGTAGCGCTTTGGATCAGGTGATGGTGTTTTAGAAAGACATCTCTTTGAAGTTTATGTGGTTTAATTCCAGTTACTTTGTTCAGTTTTTTGTGTAGTTGGTAAATCGTCAACATTTTCATTTCTTTTGAAACTTTTTGATGTTGAAGGGGTAGAATCGAGCTCATTATACCCTATACCACTATGTGGTTTGGGTATAATGACTTTGTGCTGCTGTTTGTAACTACCAAAAATATGTGACCTAGATCCATCTTTTATTATATCGATCGACTCAGAATCACTTTCTGAGTCGATTTAGCGATGTCCGTCCGTCCGTCCGTCTGTGTGTCCATGTAAGCCTTGTAATTAAACTACAGGTCGCAAATTTGAATATATTTTGATGGAATTTGGTATATAAGCTTTCATCGGCCATATGATAAATGGTATTGAAATTGGTGAAATTCGGTCCGTGTTCAGACTTAGTCCCCATACAAATGACCCCTATGAAATCGACTTAAATTGCCATAAAATCAAAATTATTATATAGATCTGAGTCAGTTTATTATATCCATTAATCAGTAATCCAAAAATAATCCCTATATGATAATTCTTAATCATATGCCCCATATAGAGGTGCTTCCCGATCTTCACTTAAATCTATCAAAAAGCAAAAATATTGCACAGATTTTTCTCAAATTTGGTTTGTATATATTTTTTCAAAATATAAGTGACTTTACCAAATATAGTAAGAATCCGTCCATTTTCCGACCTAGGCCCCATATAAAAATAGCACCCGATAAAAACTTTTTCATATCTGCAGCCGAAAAAATTAAGAACAATGCCACTCAAATTTGGTTTATGCTTATTTTATATATCCAAATAGTTGGATCGAAGAGATAAGGTCTCTAAACCATGGTTTAGGGTATCGTATGGTCGGTCTAGACCGACTATAATTTTCTTACTTGTCTTTATTTGTTTTCTCGAAATCGCAGAGGTACAAGCTTAGATCAAATTCCGCAAAACTTTCAGCGCCAACAATGCCTTCAACACTTCTATGTATCCCGGACACTCTCGCCAGAGATTCCTCAACATCTGTCAGAAAATATTTATTGTATTGGTCTCCACCATTTTCTTCGTTTCCTTGTTATTGTGGCCCATCTTTTTCTTAACGTAGACCTTCCAGTCTGCCCAGGTTTCTTCCAACCATTGCAGTCTTTGATTGGTGGCCCGCAGACGTTTAAATTTTTAATCAATTCTGACCAATGTGCCTCTATCACAGCGCGTTCTGCCTTCACGTAGCCCCTGGCTATATCCTGACGACACTCCATGAAATCGACAAACACGTTTTCTTGTGCTGGATTTCTATGCTTTCCCCTTACATTTTATGTATTTTTAGTTATTTTGTTTTGGTTTACGCTTTGTGTTGCCAATCAGTTAAATTATCAGAAGCTCTTAATTTTTGTTCGAAGAAAAAAGTGGTTCACACGAAACAAGAAGGAGGCAAAAATGTTTTACTTTGGAATAATGACAATTCATAATTTGTTACTGAAATAAATGTTTTGTATATAAATTTTTTTGTAAAATAAAATGTACCAAATATTTTGTATTCATAAAAATATAAAACTTGTTTGGATTTTAAGTTACTAAAAGTACCAATTCCATTTAGAAAAGTGAAAGTGGTTTCATTTCGAAAAAAATTCCATTTTATTTCACAGTATAGTAAAGGTTTCCATTGGTATTGACCGACCGTCAAAAATATATTTTGTTAAAAGTTTCCATCGCATTGTTACTCACACTATATCTCTTATTGTTTTAAAATATGTATTATTATGGTTTAAATAATTAATACAATAAACACGCTAACACGTAGCGGGTATACTACTAGTAATTAACATATATAAGTTCTTAATCTGTTCTGAGCGGTTCGTTTTTAGTCCTGTAACACTTTTGTGATAACACCTGTTAAGATTCATTTATATAGTTTTAAGTGTTATCTATTCATAAACCAGCAGATTCCAACCCTCGAAATTCGAGTGCAAATTCTAGGAAATTTTATTTTTTCATCAAATAAGGACCCTAAAGGTATGCTAATCAATTATACGGTAGAACGAAACATCGGTCACAAGAAATCGTCTAGCCTATTAATATTATAGATTTTTTTCAACAGAATTTAACACTGTAAGTTATCGTTAATGCCGGGGCAAGCATTTTTATGTACTTATGTTAAAATTCGTTGTATTATTGTAGTCTCTCTGTTTAGCATGTTGCTAGAAAATAGTTTTTCTATCTTTAAGTAAAATAAAACATTGTTATTGAACGAAAATAACACTCAATAAAAAACATTAATTTACTTACATATGTTTTTATATTGATCAACAAAATACAAAATACATTTGTTTAATACTTTTGAAAATGGCTTCAGTTAAAAAAAAAACTGACTCAATTAAGGGTTTTATTTGCAAAACATTTATTCAGTTAATAAAGCATTTTAAGTAAAGTATTAGTTTAGATATTCATATTTTGCTATTAATTAGATGACTGGATTTCAGTACCATTCATTGTATTTGTGGTCACATTTTCTATTAAACTTTTCAAAGTTGTTGAAACTGTGAAGTGTTCAAAAGTTGTTGTAGTAACATTATTTAATAAACTTTGGCCAATGTCAGTTATTGCACTTATAGGCGTGGTGGAGTTTACTATCGAAGTTTGGGTAAGTGCACTTTCGTTATTACGTTTTTCATTAAACATAAATTGTATGAGAATAATTAAATAAGTCACAATGGCAGCAACCATCTGAAAAGGAAAGAAATATTGTTATTTTAATCGGTTTCGTTTCGGCAAAAATATAATTAACAAAAGGTTTAGCAGAGAAAGAAAATTCCAACGTCTCTGCTAATCACATATACATTTATGTATACTTTTAGAGGAAGTTTCGGTCATGCTATGTACGTCTTTCTGTCTGTCTATTGAAATCAGCATTTTTGTTTTTCCTAAAATTTTAATTTAAGTTTTATTCCGTAAAACTTTTATTTGCTGTAAACTTTTTTCAATAAAAAACATGTTTTTGTAAAAAGTTTGAAATTGGAAACACATAATACCGAAACACGCTGAATTTTTAGCATTTGTTTAGAGCTGTCTTCATATTTTTAGACATATTTTGGCACAATGATGCCTGATTTACCTTATTTTCAATAGAAATCTGATCGAAATAATGGCAACCAATATTATCGCGACTTAACCCAGATATATGGTTTATTTTAGGAATGAGTGTGATTTCAAAAGACAGACGGACATCGCTATATCGACTGGAGTTGTTTTAAGGATCAAGAATATACTTATATATTTTACTGGGTCGCAAATGCATTTTTCGATGAGCTACAAACGGAATGACGAACTAATATATACCCTCAGCACAGTGTTATGGAGGGTATAAAAATGGTGAAAAATCAAGAGAAAATGTTTTTAAATTGAAGCATTGAAATTAAAAAAATACTGCTTGCAGTTTTTCTGAAGCTTTTGATGGCTCAACCAACTTAAAATTGTTATAGACAATTATATGTTTCTTAAGTATAGTAGGGTATAGCCGATTTCAATTTTAGCCTTCAATTTTTCAGATAGAAGTTAATTCTTTCTATGAAGAAATTACCATTTTCTTTATAAAAAAAAAACAACACTTGTCCACCAGATTTACAAATCTTTAAATTTTTAATTTTTTTTTGGAGTAAAAGCATTTAAAGTTGCTACTAACACATACATAAAATTATACAATGCTATGTATGTGTTTATTAAATTTGTTTTCTTCATTCACAATAATAATTGTGTTGAATTTAAAAATAATTTTGGACATAAACCAATAATTGGACGTAAACCAATAACGACAAATATCGATATTTAAAAAGTGTTGAATTATGAATTGGCTAAAATTGATTAGCATACCTTTAGGGTTTTTATTAAATAAAAAAAAATTTTCCTAGAATTTGCACCCGAATTTCGAGGGTTGGGTTCAGCTATTTATAATAACACTATGCAAGAGTCCGAAAATTGGTGTACAATGTTATCGGCAACTGTATTAAAATGGTAACCGTACCTAACAGTGGTTATAGTATTAAGTGGAGGGTATCAACGATTCGATTTTAACACTTTTTTTTGAAATTGAGTAAAGATTTTACGGGAAAAATGCCTATATTTTTTTGTAATGTTTCTCTTCGTAGAACATTTATTATTATTTATTATATTATTTAATATTTATTAAAAGCGAATTTTTTTTTATTAAAAAATATTTTTTTATGTAAAACTTTTTTCTATTAAAATATATTTTTCGGTTTAAAATTGTTTTCTCAAATAGCGGGACATTTTTATTTTTCAATAAAAATATTAATTTTGTGTGTAAAATTTCTTTGTTCTGGAAATATTATACCATATTTTTGGAATTTTTTTTTTCTTGAAAATGAGTTAGAGGAAAAAATCCAAAAAATTTTTTTGGTAATTTTTTTTCCCGTAAATATATATTTTTGCTAAAAAACATTTGTGAAAAGAAATTCTAAATCGTGGAATTTTTTAACAAAAAAAAAATATTTTTTTGATATGAAACATTTTTTTGCGGTTTTTTAATTTGAAAATTATTACATTGTTTTCTCAAATAGCGTAAAATTTTTATTTTCAACAATATGTATTTTTTTTTGTGTTTAACAATTTTTTTCCGAAGAATATTTTTGCTTAAAAACTTAAAAATATATTTTAAGAAAATTTCTCAACACAGTACTTTTTTTCAACAAGAAACATTTTTTTTTATGTAAAATTCTTTTTCCGTTTTGTTTCCGTTATTTTTAAAATCTTAATTTGATTAAAGAAACGTATTATTTTTACGTATTTAGTTTAAAATTGTTTTGTCAAATCATGGAAAATTATTATCAAAAAAAAAAAAATGGTATCCGGTTAATTTCTAGAAAATAAATTCACAGAAAAATTATTTATAGAAAAACAATTCACAGAAAAGCCACTAACAGAAAAATAATTCATAGAAAACCTATAAAAAAACATTTCACAGATAAGCAATTCACAGAAAAGAAATTCTAAGAAAAATACCTCACAGATACGTTAAATATTAAAATGTATATCACATATTAGTGTAATTAAATTTTTAATCTAGTAACTTTATGTTTTAAATACAAATAAAGAAAACTTGATTCACAATTTATATTCCAAATTGACATTTTAAAAATTAATTATCGTATTTTTAAAAAGTACAAGATAGCTACAACTTTATACCTCATACAAAATGAATATTAGTAATACAAAAACCGAAAAAAATAAAACGTGTTGCCTCGTTGACGGATTCCTATTTATTCGCGACAAGGAATATAAAGAAAAATGTTATTGGTTGTGCAATAATTATTATAAGTCAGAGAATTGTAAAGTAAGAATTCATAGCAATAAAATTAATGGAGAAATAATAAAAATTATTGGTGTGCACAACCATGCTGCCAACGAAAATAATGTTGGTGTAAGAAAAAGTATTGCTGATATAAAGGATAAGGCAGAGTTGACTCACGATTCTACTCAATTATTAATAGCTAGTTTTTTAACTAAAATAACGAACGCAGTTAAACCGCATTTGCCTTCCATCCCTTCCATGAAACGAACTGTTCGAAGGATCAGGCAAGGAACAGTAACAATTCCGCAAACTCTTAATGAATTGTGTGTATTGGAGCAAAACAAAGTAACTGCAGATGGTAAGCCATAAGAAGAAAATTTGAAATTCTTGTGCAATGCAAATAATTGGTACGTGGACGGCACATTTAAAACAGTGCCTTTAATTTTCTATCAATTGTTTACAATTCACGGCATCAAAGAAAATTTATCCTTACCACTTGTATATGCACTACTTCCAAATAAGACAACAGAAACTTATAAGAAATTATTTGAGCAGTTGAAAATTTTATCACCGGTTTAAATCCTACCAGCGTTATGTCGAATTTTGAACAAGCAATTGTAAATGCCGTACAGTTTTCTTTTGCTGGTGCCAGACAACGTTATTGTTTCTTTCATTTTTGCCAAAATTTGTATCGGAAATTATGTGAAATTGGGTTCAAAAGTGAATTCAATGAAGATGCGGAGTTTGCTCACAAGATTAAAATATTATTAGCACTTGCGTTTGTTCCTTCTAAAGACGTTATACAAGCATTCGAATCATTAAAAGAACAAAATATAATTTCTGAATCAGTCAATGAATTGTTAGACTATTTCGAAGATAATTATGTTGGTAGATTAGATGTTCGCACTAAAAAGCCAACCGGTAGGCGCGATCCTAGATATGCCATTAAAGCATGGAATGTTTATGAAGCTGTGCAAGAAGGATACCCGCTACCAAATAATAATCTCGAGGGATGGCACAATGGTTTCAAAAAAATGGTTGGCTCAGAGCAGCCATCAATATGTTTTTTTTTTTGGAAAAACTGCAATTGGAGCAATCAAAAAATGAAATAACTTTACAAAAAATTTTTGCTGGCAAGTCTATGCCACCAAAAAAGAAAAAATGTCGTGATTATGATCAAAGAATACAAAAAATTGTATCCAATTATTCGAAAATGGCCATAACTGATTTTTTAAGTGCTGTTGCGCATAATATAATAATTTAAATTATCAATTATAAATAAAAATTTACCTATTGAAATATATCTTTTTTTTTTTTGTTATTCTTTGTTTTTTTTTAATTTGTAAATATTTTCTGATCTTAAATAAGAATTAATTCACAGAAACGGAGTTTACGGAAAATATTGAAGAAGAATCAATTCACAGAATCTGTTTCTGCTTTTCTGTGAATTGCGTTTCTGTAAATTGCTTTTCTGTAAATTAGTTTTCTGTAAAACGACCTAAATTCAAAAAAAAAAAAAAAAAAACAACTAATTTTGTGTATAAAATTTCTTTTTCCCGGAAAATTTTTGTCTGTTTTTTCGAATGGCGACTTCTCAATCATTTTGCTATTATATGTACTCCGTCAAAATTAAAAGTTATTAGATCTGACAAAGCTAAAAATAGCCAGTCCATAATTCGAATAAGAAGTTTAATACACGCAGATAAAAAATTCGCCAACGGAATTGTTCTGAAGTGGAACATTTGTATTTTCGATTGTATCAACAGAAAGTGTTTTAACGAAAATAAATGGCTACCCAATAAATTACAAGTTATTTAGTAATTACAAATAACTGTAATTTTCATTAAACAGTTCCAACTTTTTAATTTTATCTTCTTTTTAACTTCTTTAAAGAGCAGATTTTGCTCTAAATGTTGTCCATATTATAAGGCTGTGACCAGAAATTAGAAGCAAATAAAATGTTACGATATTAAAGAATATGCGCTTAGAAGAATCGACAGAATTCAATGGTTTTTGCAATTGTGTCTCGAAACGTTGTTGCAGCTTCTTAAATTGGTCATGTAGTGACATACGATATTGCTGCATCATCCACGATTCAGCTAAAACTGCAAAATGCCCTCCAATATGGGCTAAAAACAAAATAGTATTAACTAAACCATTTAGACCATGCTCATCTCCAGAAATTTTGTAAATGAAGGCAAAGGAAGTGGCCATTATATTTCTGCAATACCATAGGATGATATAAATTTGATAAATAGAATATAATTTGGCACATGGATATAAGCCAAACAGCATTAATATCAAATACATAAGAGATAGTAGACGCTTGTTAATATGGTTGAACCAATTGACCGGTTTATTAGTTGAAATTCGTTTGTCCATGATTTGGTTTGATTTACAACTGACTGAATTTCAGATGTGTTCAAGGGTTTTTTTAGATTAATTATTGTTAAGGAAAACGCTTAATCATGTTGACTAGTTCATCATCATCATATAAAATGATATGTATTAAATATCTTAATAGTTTTTTATTATTAAAGTGAAGAAGGAGTGTTGTTAAACCTGGTTATTTGTTTAAGCACTATCAGACCGGTTACGTTGCATTTTTCCGCTGCGAAAAAATACAATAAATAAAAAAAACAATCAATTCTATAATATTCTATCAAATATCTATTTCCAAAATAATAATAATATCGCACCTGTACCTCTAAAGTGAGTCAACTCAAAATTTACAAATTTTCAGTAGATGCAAAAAACCGTTTTTTTTTTAAATATTTACTATAAAATTTAAAAACAGTTGTTTAATTGTAAAGAATTGCAAATAATAAGTAAACAACAGTAGTTGTTTTTGCGATTTTTTCAGTGATCAGCAAAAATAACAATTCTTTTGAGTGGAACTCAAAATATGTATTTTTAGTGGATTCTAAAGAAGTTACTCTTCTAACACAAAGAGGGTTATAACTGTATTTTTTTTTTGCGAAATACTAGAAAAATCGATGTAAGATTTTTACAGTGGATAGTTATGACCACTGCGTATCGTTTTCTTGCAAAAAGTGAAAATTGAAAAATTTTGAATTGACTTACTTTAGAGGTACAGGTGCGATATGTATTTTGTTTAAAAAATTGGTATTCACCAAAAAAAAAACCTATGAAAATATATGTCCACATTAGAGAATGAGAGTTGAGAAACGAGAATATGAGAGTTTCTGCAAAGAAATTCAAATAAAACTATATGCGCAATCAGACCGGTGTGGAACGTTTTTCCATTGCGGAAAAAAAAATTCAAAAAAAGAACTTTGTCAATTGTAAAATTGTAATTGCAAAATTCTCAGGCTATAATGAGTTTGTTCTGATGTGTGTAACTACCAAAAATATTTGACCTAGATCTATCTTTTACTTAGCGATGTCTGTCCGTCTGTCCATCCGTCTGGGTGTCCATGTAACCCTTGTAATTAAACAGCAAGTTGCAAATATGAATATATTTTGATGAAATTTGGTATTTAAGCTTCCATCAGCCATAGGACGAATGCTTTTGAAATTGGTGAAAGTCAGTGTGTACTTAGATCAGATCATACAAATGACCCTTATAAGATCGACTAAAATTACCCTAAGATCAAAATTATCATATATATCTCGGTAAAATTAGGGTTTTATGTGTTTATTGCATCCATTAATCCGTAGTCCAAAAATAAAACCTATAGGGGAATTCTTAGTCATAACTCCCATATATAACATGTAAAAAAATATAGTCGGTCTAGACCGACTATACGATACCCTATACCAGCTCTATATGGGGCCTATGACTAAGAGTTGTCCAATAGGGATCATTTTTGGACTACTGATTAATGGATGTAATATACACATACAAACCCAATTTGACTAAGATTTGTACGATAATTTGGATCTTATGGCAATATATGTTGATTTCATAGGGGTCATTTGTATGGGGGATAGGTCTGAACGTGGACCGATTCTCACCAATAGCGTTCATCCCATGGCCGATAAAAGATTAAATACCAAATTTCATCAAAATATATTCATATTTGCGACCTGCAGTTTGATTACAAGCTTTACATGGACACACAGACGGACGGACGGACGGACGGATGGACATCGTTAAATCGAATCAGATAGTGATTCTGATTCGATCGGTCAAATATTTTTGGTTGTTAAAAACAGCAGCACAAAGTCATTATACCCAAACCACATAGTGGTATAGGGTATAAAAAGCAGAAATATTGCACAGAATTTTATCAAATTTGGTTTGCATATGTTTTTGCAAAAAATAAGTGACTTTACCAAATATGGCCAGGGCCGTTCCATTCGATATAGTCCCCATATAATTATAGCATCCGATATGTATTTTTATATCTGAAACCAAAAAAATAATAAAAATAATAACAATGCCACTCAATTAGTTGGAACTAAGAGAAATGGTCTCTAAACCCATGGTATCGTATAGTCGGTCTAGAGACTTACTATAATATTCTTATTTGTTTTCTATCGACAGCGGAAAAGAATGGCTTTCTACATCCTACACGAACATGAGAGTTGGATGATTTTGATACGTTGCGAGCGTCCCGCCAAAATAGTTCGCTTTTACTGCTCAGTTAGTTTGGTGGAGCGGCCTGAAAGAGGTTTTGACAAAATTGAATTGGCGACTTTTTAGATTTGAACGACGAGCTATTTTACTAAAATAATTACCCACATTTCTAAGTTTTAAGATAATATTCTTCTCGTTAACACTGGTTTCTCGAATTTTGGGACTCATCTCATCTCTCTCTCATCCCAAAGAAATATAATTAAGCTGAATCAAGATTGAAAAAATCTTAGCACTATTTGAATTCTTTTTGGATCAAGTTATCTTTGAAAATATGTCAGTTATTATGCTTAACAACAACCCTATTCATTTGTTGTTGTTTTATATTTTCAACAAAATCCAACTTGGTCCCACAAAAAGTTGGCCAAAGAATCAAAAATTTGCCGTCAAACTGTTTTTAATGTTATAAGAATCAATCAGGGGAATATAACCATTGTTACGAAATATGGTTGGGGAAGATAGAAAGATCTGCATGATGTCTTTAAGACCAGAAAATAGGAAGCATATTGAAAATATCTCCTTACACATCTGAAGGAAAAGAAGCCCGGTAAGCTCAGTGTTCATACAATTTGGTGGGAAAAGTTAAAGCCAATAAAGGTTTGAAAACACTCAAAGTCCAAAAAGTTTCAGCCAGGAACGTTGCAGAGGCCAAAAACAGAACACTGAAATTGAAATCATGTTTCATAAAAAAATATTCCTGTTGCATAATGAATGACAAAAACTATGTACTGGCAGATTTTTTACAACTTCCGGGTTAAAATTGTTATGTCGCCAATGCCTGAGGATATGTCGAAGATAAGTTTTGAACCCAAAAGAGACGAAATTTGCAAAACTGTTCCTGATATGGCAAATAATATGCAGTTGCGGCAAATTAAGCAAGTCATTTGTTACACAACACATGTTTCTGGCCCGATTTGGCATTCTGCAACTGTGATAAGAAAGCTCTTTAGTAGGACAAGAACAATAATGTTTTTTACTGTAACATCCCTATTGGAAGGGTTTCCGGAAAAGGTTATTAAGTATCTTTTTTTTTTGTGAGCTGTAATATAGTTTCAATTTCAATGGTAAAAAGTACGTATTTCAACATATTTGATTAAAATTTGTATTTATATTTAAAATTTCTAACTTCACGTGCGCGATTACTTTTTCTAGCAAGTGTATAGAAAATCGTCAGATACTCAAAACAAATATTTTAATATTCCTACGACCAACTCAAATATTTGATTATCACAATAACTATCAATTCTTTTGAGAGAATAGAAATTCGACTGCTAGAAACAAGAAATCGGGTTTCTTTGTGCACAAATTGTGATGAAAATACTTGCTGCAAATGAGAGCACTAATAGATCGCTACCAAACTGACCAAAGACACTGACGAAGTTAAATTCATAATAGTATACTGCTGGACACTCTGGCGCATATAGAAGGCCGCAAACATCCAATAAGAAGCGCAGACAATATCGAAAAATGATGTCATAAATAATGTCAGTAGGGACACACTATAGCAATGATTGAAGGTCCTATATATTTCCCACATGTGTGGGTAGATCAATCGCATATAGTTCAGCTTTTCATAATCCTTCGGATCGTAGGGTTGCCAAATGTCACTGCCATATTTCGATTTAGGTTAATTTTTCTTACACATTCTCAATAAAGCCTGTTTGATAAAGTCAGTTCACCTGTTAAAGATCATTATAGTGATGATTATTTGAATGTTACATTCAAATAATAATCATATACATATATATATATTAGGCCGGGTCGATTTGTGGGGAGGCAAAAAAATCGCCCATTGCTCAGTGAAAATCGTATTCTAGGGATCAAAATAAGAAACTTTGCCGAAGGAACCATACCTCTAAAACGAATTCTGATGTCCCAGAATTTGGGTCGAACTTTTGGGTAGGGCCAAATTTTGAAAAATCCCACTTTGACCCATTTAGAGTGCTCCAATCGAGTCGAAATGTATGACCGACCCCCACTAACTGTGGAGGCCCGACCCACCAATGCCAGTGGCACACCCCCTGGAACTCCCCTGTGGGGTTCCCTTATATAAACATTTCAAAAAATCGCCAGTTTTGGCACTTTACATGAAAAAATAAGCGAAATGCCTATGTTTTTTTATTTTTTGAGTTTATTTTTCTCTTTAGAAATTTATTTAGTCAGAACATATGTAAATGAAAAAATGAATTTAACTTAGTAATAGAAAAGAAATTAAAAAAATTTATTAGAAATTAGCGTTTTTACAACCCTTTTAAAAACAAGGCATCACTGTGATGCATTTGCATGTCGTAAACTTAGTTGTGTGGGCTTTTTATTCAACCCTTTTAAAAAATTAACGTATCACTGTGACACAATTGCAGGTCGTAAAATTGCTGGTGTGGGTTTTTAAGCCACCACAAGACACAGCAGGTAGAATTGAAATTATCATTTCTTTCTAATTACCTCGTCTCGTAGACTATATATAACGCAACAGTTTTTGTGAATGCATTAAGTCGTTGTGAAGAACTCAAAGTGTGAAGTGCTAATTTCAGATAAAAAAATATTTAAAAAATAATAATAAGTGAAGTGACCATTCCAAATCAAAAAGTTTACAATGAATCCACCATCCTCTACACCGCCAGATGAAGCAACAACAACATCAACAACTATCGAAAACCCAATGAGTCATATACCCAAGCATGATGTTACTGTTTTTGGTGTGTCTACTGATTTGACTGATCTTAATTTACCAACCCATCTGGATATCTTAAGATATTATTTTTACTTAAGCGAACGTGCTAAAACAGAACAAAAAAAGTTTTCCTATAAATCATTCACTATTCAAGTACAAGATAAGTTGATTGGAATTTGGGAAAAACTTGGTATGGAAATAATGCTGAAAAAAAGTGTATGTAATAAATTGAATAGATAGCTTGATAAATATCAAGACCAAATCAAGAGAAGAAACAAAACCCAACAATTTACAGAGTATGTAAAATCTCTGGAAACAATTTTTTACATTGGAACATGTAAATGCGATTTGAAGGCAGCTCCATGTGCATGCGGCTTGGTTCCCGAACGCCTCAAAGAGTTTATGCACGATCAACATAATCAGAGAAGACTAACAATGGATGCATTTGTGATGGAAATTGAAGAGCAAGGAACAACGTGTATGTCATCAATGCCAACATACCAAGATCCCGATGATTCAACATACGCACCGCCACCGGTTCAAGAAGATATGGATAGAAACGCAAGTTCACAATTCACAGAGAGATTCGATTGTTTTAACTTTGCCTTGGTATGTGACAGATTTATTGTGCCTGATAGAGTAGCATCAGCATTGGGAACCGCTCTTTTTCAAGATTTTAAAATTAAAGATAAGCGTGGGAAACCTCTCATCATGGATAAATCGAAAGTTCGCAGAGAAAAAGAGAAATGCAGACAAGAAGTGCTTCGCAAACGGTTAGATGATACCAATTTGTTAGCGTTTTCATTCGATGGCAGAAAAGATGATACTTTAACGATAGATAAAATTGATGAGAATTATCATACTAGGATGGTAAAAGAACCTCATCTTATTTTGAGAGAACCCAATTCTGAATTGATTGGTTACGTAAGACTGGAACATGAAACCGCTGAATACAAAACAACCAAATTAAATGATTTTTTTAACGATAAAAATATATCACTGGATGCATTAATTGGAATATGAACTGACGGTGAGCCAACAAACACTGGCCCACACGGTGGAATTATACGACGATTCGAATTGCTGTTAAAAAGACCATTGCATTGGTTCGTTTGCCTTCTACACTTCAACGAACTTCCGTTTCGGCATTTGTTTGAAGCTTTGGATAAATCAACCAGCACTGGACCGAGATCGGCAACCGGAAAACTGAGCCGTCAAATCGAAACTTGTGAAACTCTTTCGGTAAGTTATTGCTATCACTCATTTATTATAATTGTCAACCATTATTAATTATTTTATTATTATATATTTTCAGGTGGTGGACGGCTTCCAGAAAATTGAGTAGCAAAATATGCTCCCCTGCTCCAGAAAAAATTGAATTTTCCACCGATTCGAAGTACTTATACGACATGGCCAATGCAATTTCTAGCGGCGTGGTTTCGGTGGATCAAACCAGGGAAAATTTTACATTCTCGGTGGCTCACCAAGGCCGCTAGATTATTACGATTATATGTGACAACGGAAAATCCAGATGCAAATTTAAGAATTCTGGTTGAATTCATAATTAAATGTTATGTACCAATGTACTTCAATATCAAGTATTACAGCTCTGTCGTGTACGGCAGTGCATTATTTTTCAAGTTCATTGGTTGGTCACGATTTCTAGAATCTCGTTTACGCAAAATTGTCAATCAGGTAATTAAAGATAATTCATGTTATGCGCATTCGGAAAATATCTTGTTATCAATGTTGTTTGATGATAGCAAAGAAAAGCGAGACTGTGCTATCAAGAAAATTCTACGCTATCGAACCGATGTTGACGACCCAACGCAACTAAGAGCTTATAAAAAAGCAGATATAAACTTTAATTGCACAAGTTACACGGAAATGATCAATATGAATGACATAAATAACGTATTTGAACCACCATTCACGCGAAGCATTCCGTACGATACATTGAAAGAATATTTAAATCAAGATGATCCACCGTTTAATGATCCAAAAATTCCATCACACATACAAGGAACGGAACGACATGTTCAATTGCTAGCTAGCGTTTCCAAACGGGTTATATCGGAAAATGTAGAGGCTGTTATCGCGCCGACATAAGAGAGCCGTGCGAAATTGCCCAGACTTGAAGGTAAAAAAGACTTCAAACAATAATTTTTTTTAGTTTCTTTTCTATAACTAACTTTAATTAATTTTTTCATTTACATATGTTCTGACTAAATAAATTTCTTAAGAAAAAAAATAGATATTATTATAAATAAATAATAAATATTATAATAAATAAATAAATAAAAATAAAGAAAAAAACATAGGCATTTTGCTGATTTTTTCATGTAAAGTGCCAAAACTGGCGAGTTTTTGAAATGCTTGTATGGGGAACCCCCCAGGGGAGTTCCAGCGGGTGTGCCACTGGCATGGGTGGGTCGGCCCTCCAAAGTTAGTGGGGGTCGGTCATACATTTGGACTCGATTGGAGCACTCTAAATGGGCCAAAGTGGGATTTTTCAAAATTTGCCCCTACCCAAAAGTTCGACCCAAATTCTGGGACATCAGAATTCGTTTTAGAGGTATGGTTCCTTCGGCAAAGTTTCTTTTTTGATCCCTAGAATAGGATTTTCACTGAGCAATGGGCGATTTTTAAATCTACCCGCCCTAATATATATATATATATATATATATATATATATATATATATATACCCTATACCATATGTTTAGAGACCCTATATTTTAGGCTCAAGTAATTGGATAAAGAAAATAAGCAAAAAAAAGTTCGTGTGGCATTGTTATTAATTTTTGTTGCCTTTGAATATGTAAAAGTTCATATCAGATGCTATATTGATATGGGGACTAGGTCGAAAAATGGACTGATCCTGACCATATTTGGTAAGGTCACTTATTTTTTGAAAAAATATGTAATAGAAAAATCTACACAATATTTTTGTTTATACCCTGTGGTTAGGGTATAATGACTTTGTGCTGATGTTTGTAACTCTCCAAAATATTAGACCTAGACCAATCTTTGATTATACCGATCGATGTCCGTCCGCCCGTCTGTCTTTGTGTCCATGTAAACCAAACTAAACTACAGGTCGCAAATATGAATTTATTTTGATGAAATTTGGTATATAAACTTTATAATATAGATCTAGGCCAAATTGGGTTTGTTTGTGTTTATTACTCCCATTAATCAGTAGTCGAAATATAAACCCTATAGAACAATTCTTAGTCATAGCC
This sequence comes from Cordilura impudica, assembly GCA_963682025.1. NCBI lineage: Eukaryota > Metazoa > Arthropoda > Insecta > Diptera > Scathophagidae > Cordilura > Cordilura impudica. The sequence continues at coordinate 190,585,886 of OY821520.1, read as the reverse complement.
CCCATATAAAGCTTCTTTCTGATCTTCACTTATATCTATCAAAAGACAAGTAAGAATATGCAAAATAAATTATTCAGTATATTTAAATAAAGTCGTTGTAAATTTTAATTTTCTTACACCTTTAAAAAGTGCAAAACATATTTATAGTTACTTATATATCAGCAAATCCTGGTTACGGTTGTGACACAAAGTACACCTTTACCGGGTGATTGCAGCTACTCTGTATTATGAAAACATTATGAAAAATTTTTGGGGTATAGCATTCACCTAAAGGTACAATTATTGAACCTTCACTTATTCAATTTACTATTGTACTTATTGCAAAAAATTAGTTTGCTGTTGTTACGGTTGTGACACAATTGGTGTCACATATTTTTTTTCCTTGATGGTCGTTTCACGTTTTGTACCCCCTTGAGAAAAGTAGTGAAATGAAAAAATTTTAATTGTCTCTTGGTTCCTTAGAAAAAAAGATATTAAAAAGTTGTTACGGTTGTGACATAGTACAGAAATAAATAGAAATTCAGCATTTATCATAGGGTTTATGTAACCCACAAGCGATAAACTTTCAAGCAAGGAAAAAACAAATGTATTGGAGTTAGTTGTAACTGTATAGCTATTACAATACTGATATTACAATGTTGTGAATACACTAAATTTAAAAACTTGTTATCTTTGAAATACAATTTCACCCAAACTTCTTTAGGAATTGGCAAATAAAATTTAATCTGTTCTCTTACAACATCAGTGTCAAAATCATCATTAGTAGGAAAAACTAATATGGCATGAGTTTTATTTATACTGTAGCATAAAACATATTCACCATCGCCAACAAGAACATTTTTGGTTATTAAATATAAAATATTCTCAAGTTACACACAAACCAATAAAAGCAACCAACACGATCAGCACTGCTTATACAGTAATACAAAAGCACTAGATTTAGAGTGCACAAGTAGTGCTGTGTGTAATTAAGCTGATACGGGGTTTACTGTAACAGTCAACCCTTCTGGTGTTGCACAATGGTTGTTGAGAAGTATATGTAAAATTAACCAGGAATGTTCTGTCCATTGTTGCACTATCCCACTTTAAATCAAAGTATATTTGTGACCTAATTTTGTATAAATAGAGATCAATTACACAGATATACACACATATTGGTGCCGATACTTTTTGAACAGATCTTTAGTAAATTCGGCCTCCTGAATACGAATTTGCAATCGGTTTTTGCCTAGCAGCTCGACTTTTCGCGAATTAAGGCACTTCCACTACATATATTGGAATAACTTGAAAACGGTTCACCATATTCAGTTAAAAAAAAATTGAAATTCGTCAACAAAATTATCTTTAATCCGTGCCTACATTGTTTTTAATTTGGCCCAGTAGTTTCAGATATATCGTTAAAGTTTTAAAAAAAAACAACAATTTTATCAAAAAAAAAAAAATAAAAATTTTGTTCTTCAGTGTTGGTCTAAAAGCATTAAGTTTAATATATTTATAATAATAATATACAATATATATATAAATAATATATTTGTGAAAATAAGAAATATATTTTTCACTGCTTATTTGATGTACTGGGACCCTAGAAGCTTCGTTTTTTGGTTAATCTGCAATGTGGTTTTTTAGGACAATCTCTTTGCAGATTCCAACAGTAATCTGCCATCATATGAGTATCCCACTTGCCCTGGTATCGTTCTTCCATTGTCCTTATATCCTGGTGAAATCGTTAACCTTGCTCTTCACTCAAGTCTCCCAAGTTTGCAGGAAACCGGTCCAAATGGTTTTGCAAGTAATGCACCTTGATGCTCATATTGCATCCAAGCTCACGAAAAGCAGTCAGCATGTTCTGAACTAAATCCTTATAGTTTGAAGCCTTCTTTTTGCCTAGAAAGTTTTCGACAACTGACACAAATGATGTCCACGCTTTTCGCTCGTTTTCATTCATAGATTCAACAAAATTGGTGTCCTTCATTAACTGTCTGATTTAAGGGCCATCGAATATGCCAGCTTTTATTGTTTCATTGCTTAAACCTTGCATCTTTGTAGATATGAATTTAAAACATGATGAATCTTTATCTAGAGCCTTAACAATTTGCTTCATTAAGCCAAGTTTTATATGAAGTGGAGGCAGGATTATTTTATTCCGATCAACCAAAGGCTCATTAACAACATTTTTTCCTCCAACAACCATGTTCTCTCTTTCAGGCCAGTCTTTTTTTACCCAGTGATCTTGTTTAGCTCTGCTATCCCAAAGGCACAATAAGCAAGGATATTTTGTGTATCCACCTTGCTGTCCAAGGAGGAAGTTAACCATTTTCAAGTCAACACAAATAACCCATCCATGTTCGTGATACTTAATCCTTTTCAAGACTATGGCTATATTCTTGTACTCTTCTTTCATTTGGGTAGAGTGAGCAATAGGTATTGTTGCCAATTCGTTACCATTGTGTAAAAGCACACACTTCAAACTTCGCTTGGAACTGTCAATAAACAGACGCCAACGATCTGGATCATACTCGGGCAGGCCGATTTTTGTTAGGAGACCTTTAACATCGTGACAGAAAACGAGGTCTTCTTCCTGAGAATAGAACGTAACCAACTCTGCTTCCCTTCTACGATAGAACGTTATTTGAGATTTTTTTCTTTTAGCCGGGGTGCCAGTAACTCAGAAGATTGTTTTGAGAGGTTAAGATCCCTGATGAGATCACTTAACTGACTTTGGTTAAATCGTTGGGGACTTGATATATTTTCCTCAAATTAACTGTCTTCATTTGTGTATCAGTGGGATATTTCATGCTCCGAAAAATCTGGTAGCTGATGAAATGTTTGCATGGGAACTTCGGAATGAGGGATGGGCCGTCGAGCAGAGTCTAAATCAGGATACGTCCACTTCCTTCGGTTTTTACTATTGATACCTCTGATATTCACTAGACAGGATTTACCAGGATTTACCAAAATATTGTATTCTAAATTCTTTGTATATAGGGCAAACACCGATGAAGTGAAATGTGTTTTCCGAAGGATTTTAAATTGCAAATTGCAATTCAAGACTAATAAGACACCTATAGCTCTTGTTATTAAACTGACTGTACGTGGATAAAAACTTGAATTATGTAATGATGAAACATTGTAATCCAGTGTTGCATATAGATCATGAAACTGTGAACTTAAAGTATTTTGTATATAATCATTACGTTCTTTGATTTTAAGTTAGTTTAATATAGGTTTCCATCGATTGCTTAGTGGTGATATTGAATTAACAGGGGTAAATTGTATATGCTGATAAAGATTTTCACACTTCTTAGCCCAGTATACATATGTTTTCTTTTATAATTTTTAATGCGGAAATGCGAGGTAATCTGTACGTCAAAGGTAAAGTCTTAAGGTAGATACGTATACTGACTCTAGGTTTATTTCTATATACAGCATGTAATTAGGTGTTGCGTTTGGAAGATATAACATCTTTTTAATAAAAAATTTAAATAGTTTTTCAACCTCATCTTGAAATATTTTTAGCTTATTATTCTCTTAAATTTGAGGATTGTTTATAAATTTCGACCAAGTAGAGTTTATCGCCAATTTCGGGGCAGCTAATTTGTTGTTTAAGTATTTTTTAAAGGAGAGATTATATGCGATGTCTACACTGAGATATTTATAGCTGCTCATAATCTCGATACTATCGCCACCAAAAACCCAGTTTGAATTTGATGGGATTCTTGTACCGGAACGCAATTCACTATTTTAGATTTATCTAGATTAGCCCCTCCGGCCTACGTTGAACAATAGTTATATAAGCAATCAATAATTTTCTGCACTTCTATTGGAATATCAGATAGGATAACTATGTAGTCGGCGTAGAGCACTATTTTAACATTAACGTCCGCAACATTTACTCCTTCAGGTAACTCATCTAAATTAGTAACTCTCTATATTATTAAAATATAATGAGAATAATGGAGTGCTTAATATACAACCCTGTTTTACACATATTTCGACGGCAAAAAGGATCGGAATAAGAGTTTCCATCCCAAGTACAGTTATAGAAAATATGCTGTTGTTCCACTTTGTATGTTTTCAACGCCACTCCAAAAACGGTTTGTGGAAAATCTGGCCACTCTTGACAATTTCTTGATGAATGAAATCTATGAGTGAGAATGCGGCATAGATTGGTCAAGATTTTCCTATCTATCTCCCACCGCACACTGGATAAGAAATGCCTGTTTTCTTGGATTAATTAAAAAAAAATGTAAGTATAACCAAAACTGTTGATACCTGATTAAAGCATATAAAATTCTACCCCCACTGTTCAGACCTAGTCCCCATACAAATGTCCCCTAGACATCGACATAAATTGCCATAAGATCCAAATTATCACATAGATCTCAGGCAAATTGGGTTTGTATGTGTTTATTATATCCATTAATCAGTAGTCCAAAAATAATCCCTATAGGATAATTCTTAGTCATAGACCCATATAAAGCTGATTCCCGATCTTCACTTAAATCTATCAAAAAACAAAAATATTGCACAGATTTTTCTCAAATTTGGCTTTGTATATATATTTTCTATAAATCAGTGACTTTACCAAATATGGTCAGGATCGGTCCATTTTTCGACCTAGTACCCATATAAATATAGCACCCGATATGAACTTTTTCATATCTGCAGCCAAAAAATATTAATGCCACTCAAATTTGGTTTATGCTTATTTTCTCTATCCAATTAGTTGAACCGAAGAAATAGGGTCTCTAAACCATGGTATAAAGTATCGTATAGTCGGTCTATTCCGACTATAATTTTCTTACTTGTTGATTTTTATTGTTGTTGTTTGCAGAGTCATGTGAAATTACCCAGGTCATGTCACCCACCATCTCCGATTTGTCCTAAACTTTCCACATTTGCTTATACTTATGCCCTAATATGACCTGTGAAGTGTTAGCGTTCTAGGATGTATACTTTTATTTAAATAGAATTTTAAAAATATCAATATTGCAATAATTTGGTTTCGCGAAATCGCTTGTGAGAACTGAGTAATATTTACAAAAACTATAACATTTCAGGTATTTTTTTTTTAATTTATTAGGTCAATGGAATAAATCCTTACGGAGCTATATAAATGATATAATTACATATGTACATATATTGAAATAATTAAATGATTTACAAATAAAAACGAATAGTTAGGAATTTAAGAAAATAATGATATTATGCTTAATTACATCAGTTCAATGAAAAATCAATTAATTGATAAAGATTATTATAATCACAACAAATTCTTCTAAAAGGATCAGCTAGAGCATAGTTGGTTTGAAAAGATTTAACAAAGAGTGGTTGGAATTGGCGTGATACTCGTTGAGGAACATTAAAAGTTATATTGTTGACAAGAAAGTCAGAACAGATTTCACCATTAATTAGGTTGATCATAAATGTTACTTTTAGCATAGTCCTACGGCTTTCCGAAGTAGGTAATTTTATTAATTTAAGTCGATCAACGTATGAAGGTAGATTAATTGCAGAATTCCAAGGTAAACCACGTAAGCAAAGAGTAGAAATTGTTTCTGTACAGACTCGATTCGTTGAATATGAATGTTATAGAAGGGATCCCATATTATTGACCCATATTCTAAAATAGGTCTTACAAGAGATGTAAAAAGTTGTTTGGTTATGTAAGGATCAATAAATTCTTTTGCCCATCTTTTAATAAAGGCGAGTGAACCTCTAGCTTTATTAACTGTCATGGTGACGTGAGATACAAAGTTTAATTTAGGATCAAGTAGAATCCCTAAATCCAGAAAAGTATCAACAAGTTCAAGCTGATATTCGCCCAAAAAGTAGTTAGCAGGAAAAACATTATTTCTAGAAAAAACGCATACATTTACATTTTTTCAAATTTAGTTCCATTAGGTTACGGTTACACCACGAAAAGAAATTGTTGAGATCTGATTGAAGATGAATATAATCATTATATTGACAGTAACTTAAAAAAATTTTAACATCATTAGCGTACATTAAAACGTTGCAAAAATTTATCACTTTTGGAAGATCATTGATGAAAAGGGAGAAAAGAATTGGTCCAAGATGGCTGCCTTGAGGAACACCAGAAGTCACAGTAATATCTTTAGATGACATATTATTATACATTACACGTTGTGTTCTCTCAGAAAGATATGATTTTATCCATTTAAGGCTTAATGGTGTTAAACCTAATAAATCCAATTTGATCAGTAGAAGGTTATGGTTTACTTTATCGAAAGCCTTACTAAAATCGGTGTATACTGCATCCGTTTGTTTTTTCTTGACAAAACCATCGTTAATTATTGTCGTAAAATGAAGCACATTTGTAACGGTAGAGCATCCTTTCCGAAATCCGTGTTGAAATGGTGACAAAATTGGCGATGAGTGATAGCACAAAAAATCTGTAATAAATTTCTCGAAAAGCTTAGGTATTGCACTAAGTTTAGCAACACCACGGTAATTAGAAACATCCGATCTATTTCCAGATTTAAATAATGGAATGATGTAAGAAGCTTTCCAAAATTTTGGAAAATAACCGTTTTTTATTGACGCATTAAACAACAGAGTCAGTGGTGTTGCCAAGGAAGTAGCACAATAATTGAATGTAGAACTAGGTGCTCCATCAGGTCCATGAGTAAATGAAATTTTAAGTTTCTTCAGGCTATTAACAAGTTCTGCCTTATCAATTACGGGAAAAGATATAGCTTGATTTGTGTTTATTGGATATGAATAGCTGTTGGAACAATATTGAGCAACAGAATATGTACTAGTAAAAAAGTCTGCAAACATGTTACTTATTATAGTATCATCACTAGATTCGGTATCGTTAAATTTCATTACAGATGGATAACCAGAAGTTTTTCTTTTTAAATTAACAAAGTTGTAAAATGCTTTAGGATCACGATTGAAATCTTCCTTCATTTTGTTTAGATAGTTTTTGTATAAATAATTGTTAAGAATATTATATTCGGCACGATGAATGGAGTATTTTTCAGTTCCAAGGCGGGCCAGTTCGTTTGTAGACAGAACGCTTTGGGATGCATTCATCCATAAAAGAATACATAGTTCTATAAAAGACCTCCACCATTAAATCAATAGAAGTATGGCACAACAAATCATTCCAGTTAGTGTTAGAAATTAGATCAATCAATTTGCAATATGTGACGGCCGGCCGTACGAAAATTTTTGCTATTGAGTGTATATCACACAAAAGAAAAAACTATAACATGTAAACAACACCTTATATGGTAATATCGTTTGCCAATTTTTGTTTGTTGCAAAAAAAATTCTATTTTTAAACACTTGAGTTGGTGTTAATATTTCTCCGTCAGCATAATTTCATTCATGTATAAAGCCTTTACTCGCTCTCATTCCCACCCATGTTGTCAGCCATTAACATTGGCTTACCTTGTTCCCCTCATCGTTCGATGTAGTATTTTTTTTTACATAGGGAATTTAATGAATGTATGAGTGTTGGTTACACGTATGAAGGATTGCGATTTTTTTTTTTGCAAACAACAAACTTGTTTGTTGACAGATTTTTTTGTGTGCAAAAAAATTAAAATCTTGAATAATTGGGTTGTTAGGCAGATGACGAAGAATTTAAGGGGAGTTGAATTTGAAGAGTCGAAGAAAGAGGTTGAGGAAAATCCCCTTAATTAACAAGTAAGAGTGTTAAATTCGGCTATGCCGAATCTTTGATACCCTCCACCTGGGTTTTAGTTTACATTAATATCTGGACTTCTTGCACTATTTGTAACAAATGTATATAAAATATTTGAATATGTAAACACTTTGATAAACCTATTACTGAATTATTACAACAAATGCTCTGAATTTTCAGCATTTTATAGAGGTGTCTACATATTTTAGGTCATAAATTGGCACAATGACACCCGATTTATCCCATTTTAAATACTAAACTGATCCAGATAATTATAAACAATAGTAAGTTTAACCAGGTAAATGGTTTATTTTGTAATTTTCTTTTTAATTTAAATTTTTTAATATAAAGGTGCATTTTATTTTTTACAATCCTTTTCAATTTTCCAGAACTATTAGTATAGGGCACATTTGTGAGTCCGCATAGCTCAACTTTCAACTCTTACTTGTTTTTATTGTATTAAATCTATCTTTGTGTCTTTAAACTAATTAAGATGAAAATATTTAACAAATTGTTTCTTTTTTAGTAAATATCTGAACATTTTACTGATACAAGGCAAAACTAAAACTGCCAAAAATGTAAGTCAAAACTATTTTGAATGTATTTGTTAAATATCGCATAATTTTTTTCAATTTGAAACTTTAAAGTCTTTTTAAGTCTGGTTATAACTCTATAATATGAAGGAAGTAAATATGTGATAATGACAAGTATATAACACTTTTTTGTGCATTACATTAAAATATTATAAATTTGAACATAATTAATTTTAGAAACATAATTAATTTTAGAAAAATGTCCGATTCGTTTTTCGATGATGCTGAAAACACATCAAAGAAATACAGAACATAAAGATTTTGCTTCAGTTAGTTGAGAGACGAGAAGCTAATGGATGGCTGGAGCAGGTCAAAGGTGACGACTATAAATGCAGATGCAAGGCTTTTGAAAATATATTAAAATGCGATAAATCAGATCTAAGTATACATTCTTATAACCACTGTTATAAAAAATCTTTTAAAACCAACAGTATTGCCTTAATTTGAAATTGTAAAGATGCTAAATTGCAAAAAAAAAGATGCTTAAACGTACTGGAGTCTAAAAAAAGATGCTAAATTTTTTTTTCTAATTTCATTACCTTTATATTGAAAAATTATATACTTATTAATAAATTCTTTGGTTTTTAAATCGAAAAATTAATATAAAACATATGTTTCGATATATATTTTTTAAATTTTAATTAAAATTATTTTGGATTTCATCTGAAATTTTTTTTAACATCAAATTGAGTTTATTTTAAACTTAAATTTAATACTTTTAATTTTAGAGGGATTTTTTTTTTATTTAAAATATAACAGAAATTATATTATCAAAAGATACGATTATATTAGAATAATTGGTTTATGGAATCTAACATTTCTGTGATGTCTTCATCTTCAAGTTCTTCTTGGCTCTGATATTTTTCTGACGATCGACTTTTATCAACGACATCGCTCGGTATATTGTAAGTGTGACAGCATCGATTTTTCAATTTCAATCCTTCTTTTATACGTATTACAGAACATAACAACTCGGATTTTATTCTGTTCGAAGTTTGCTTTTAACTAAAGCCATTAAACTAAACAAAAGTTCAACTTCGGCTTTTGAGAAAGACAAAACTAATAAAGACAATACAAATATTGATAACTCATTAAATGGATTTTCGACAATAGAATTTTTCAATCCATAAAGAGGTTGTATTCAGTGTTGTATCCCAGTTTTGTTCTGTGATATAACTCCATTGGATTTGAATTTTTTCTGTTTCAGATGATATAAATTTAAACTCTTCTAATATATTGGTTATCTGTTCTTTTACCCGATTTAATGTGTTTTGTATTGAAAATTTTGGCATTTTTTTAATACAAAAATATTTTTTGGCAATCGACTTTCTAATTCATTAAAAACTGTTGTAGGTGTTTACATTTTTCTATTTCAAAATGTTTTGTTATATTTGTTGAAAGAAACGAGCAGAGTCGTAAAAGGAGTAGTACACAAAATTACCGTACTTCACTTTGAGAAATTAAAACATATCAATACCATTAAAATTATATATTAAAAAATAATGAAAAAAAAAAAAATATCAAAAAAAAAAGATGCTAAAAGCAACTTTTTATTAATAAAAGATTCTAAGTTAGCATCTAGCATCTTTTGATAAATTTTGGATGCTAAACGACAAAAAAGTTGTTAAATCTAGCAACTAAAAAGCTAAAACGGCAACATTGAAAACCAAGAACAAATATTCTGTTTGAGTTATAACATCTCATTTGCAAGCCATTTTAATTAATTGTGTAAATTTTAAATGCACATCTAGGCATATCAAAAAGATGAATTATACAGAATTGTAAAAATTTTTTTTTTTAATATCTGTATGTTTTTTATATTATTCTTATGAAATTCTCATGATATTTTTATCTTATTTTTTATATTTTTTTCTTTGTTTTTATGTTATTTTTACATAATTGAAATTGAAAATGTACAAATTAAAAATAAATTTTAAAAAAAGTAGTGTAGGGGAAAAAAGTGGGTGTAGGGAAAAAAGGGAATTTTTTTCATAAGCGTAGAGATTTCTGAAAAAATCTCCTGGCATCACTAGTACCTATTAAAAACCAATGTAAAAATTCAAAAGACAACGCGACGTAGACTTGCTTTGTTCAAAAGCTTCCATAAGACTGAATGAAATTGTTGCTTACTTTACTCTTTGGTGAGTATTTTCGTTTTTGTTTGGCTGTATAGTATACAGTGTATACATATAAGAAGCCGATTAGAGTTCGGTTTACTCGTGCTGCTATGCATATGTTTGTGTGTTAACAAAAATATACGATATCCCAGTCATCATTTCGAAGAGCACTTTTGATGATTAAAAACTGATTAATCACATGCGCTATTGAAAAAAGACTAGAAAATGATTTTTGCTTTCTCTTAAAAAGTGATTTATAGAAAAATTACATTAAATAAGACTCAAAAATGAGTCGAAACTGATCAGAAAAGGGGATAAAAAGGACTCTCAAGAAGATTCGCGGGTACGGTAATATTTCCTCCCAACAAAAGAATATTTTGTGATCAGCAAAAGAGCGCATTTATTACTGTTTTAATAGCACATATGAGTCAAAAAAGACTCTACATGATCATTTATTGCATAAAATGCTTACTGGGATTTTATTCACTATCTGTAGAAACAGGTTTTTTTAAGTAAAACAAATCTGCACACAATTTCAATTCTATTTCGTTCACAATGATACGATCACTTTGTTTACTAGCTACCAGTAAAATAAGAATATAGTATAATACAGCTTAATGATGAATTGTACTTCTCAATTAGTTTATTTTTAATGTGCCATAAGAAGTTCGGTTTATGTTAAGAAAAACATAAATGCATGTTTCCCAGGGCAAGGCTCGATCATTGCACATTGATTGAGCTGAGCTCCGCGGTTATTCTTAATGTGGATAACCCTTGAAACAAAATTTTGGGAATGACGTTTGCCTCCGTTCCCGACATTAAATAACAAATTTTAAAAATTTATTGTAATTAACATCTGACAAAAAATAGTATTTTTCTAAACACCAATTTTTTTACAGGGTAAATAAATTTTTATGGTTTACCTACCTACTACCTTTGAATGCAAGTATGCAGGGTTTATACATGTACTAAAAATACAACTCTTAAAACCATACTATTTTTGCAACTCTAAAAATTTCAGAATTTTGTATAAATAAAATAAAATACCGGTTTATTATACCCTATACCACTATGTGGTGCTGCTGTTTGTAACAACCAAAACTATTTGACCTAGACCCATCTTTAATTATACCGATCGAATCAGAATCACTTTCTGAGTTGATTTAACAATGTCCGTCCGTCCGTCCGTCCGTCCGTCTGTGTGTCCATGTAAAGCTTGTAATCAAACTGCAGGTCGCAAATATGAATATATTTTGATGAAATTTGGTATATAAGCTTTTATCGGCCATGGGATGAACGCTATTGAAATTGGTGACAATCGGTCCATGTTCAGACCTAGCCCCCATACAAATTACCCATATGAAATCGACATAAATTGCCATAAGATCCAAATTGTCATATAGATCTTACTCAAATTCGGTTTGTATGCGTTCATTACATCCACTAATGAGTAGTCCAAAAATGATCCCTTTGACCCCATATAGAGCTGCTTCCCGATCTTCACTTAAATCTATTAAAAAACAAAAATATTGCACTGATTCTTCTCAAATTTTGTTTGTACATATTTTTGTAAAATACAAAACACTTTACCAAACATGGTCAGGATCGGTCCATTTTTGGACCTAGTCCCCATATAGATATATCATCCGATATGAACTTTTTCATATCTGCAGCCAAAAAAATTAATAAAAATCCCACTCAAATTTGGTTTTTGCTTATTTTCTATGTCCAGTTAGTTGGGCCTAAGAGATAGAGTTTCTAAACGCATGGTATAGGGTATCATATAGTCGGTCTAGACCGACTATAATTTTCTTACTTGTTTTAATCTGCGCTTATTATGGATATACATATACAGAATATATGAATATTATTTATAGTATTTATACCCTATACCACTATGTGGTTTGGGTATAATGACTTTGTGCTGCTGTTTGTAACAACCAAAAATATTTATTATTTTAATTATACCGATCGAATCAGAATCACTTTCTGAGTTGATTTAACAATGTCCGTCCGTCCGTCTGTGTGTCCATGTAAAGCTTGTAATCAAACTGCAGGTCGCAAATATGAATATATTTTGATGAAATTTGGCATATAAGCTTTCGTCGGCCATGGGATGAACGCTATTGAAATTGGTGAGAATCGGTCCATGTTCAGACCTAGCCCCCATACAAATTACATATATGAAATCGACATAAATTGCCATAAGATCCAAATTTCATATAGATCTTACTCAAATTGGGTTTGTATGCGTTCATTACAACCATTAATGAGTAGTCCAAAAATGATCCCTTTGACCCCATATAGAGCTGCTTCCCGATCTTCACTTAAATCTATTAAAACACAAAAATATTGCACTGATTCTTCTCAAATTTTGTTTGCATATATTTTTGCAAAATACAAGAGACTTTACCAAACATGATCAGGATCGGTCCATTTTTGGACCACGTCCCTATATAGATATAGCATCCGATATGAACTTTTTCATATCTGCAGCCAAAAAAATTAATAAAAATCCCATTCAAATTTGGTTTTTGCTTATTTTCTATATCCAGTTAGTTACAGTCGGTCTAGACCGACTATAATTTTCTTACTTGTTTTATATTGGCAACAGTAGTATGTATCAATTTGTAACATTTTGTGATGTTATAAAAATCGCAGAATATTGATATTGATTTTATATAGTTTCTTTTATAAATTAATTAACTTAAATATTACACCAAAAACTATTGATATTGATTAATTTTTATATTATTAACACAACGACCACAAAAACAACATGCACAGCTATGACAAAATACAATATTTAGGAAAACAATATAGGAAAACGTCATATTTTTTTTACCTTTTTCAGTGATTTCTCGGCACCTATGAAACCTATTGTCATCATTTAAAAACAGGAGCCTTCTCATGATGTTAGTGAATTATTCTCACTAAAAATGAGCACCCTAGCTATCCTATTGAGGGCGACATCACAAGAACACTTATTCAAATCATATTTTCTCAGGACTTTTTTTACTTCTTCGCTCAATTCTCGGGACCAGATTAACCGATTTGGACGATTTTAAATAGCAAACTTCTCAGGATGTTGGTAAATCATTTTTTATACCAACGAGCACCCTAGCTACCCGATTGAAGCCGTCATCGTGATTTCCACAGACGGACAGACGGACATCGCTATATCAACTTCGCTTGTTATAAGGATCACAAATATATATATTTTATGGAGTCCAGATTTTTTTTTCTAATTATTACAAACGGAATGACAAACTTATATATACCCTCTGCACACTGGAGTGGAGAGTATAAAAATATAGACTTAAAATTAAAAAAAAACAATATTTATAATTTAAAATAATTAAAGTTTAAAATAAATTTTATAAGTAAAGTTTAAGTGGAAAATAAAAGTAAAGTGAAAAATAGAGTTTTACGAAAGTTTGAAATAGTAATTAAAATAAAGACCCAAGAAAACTATAGAACTAAAGTTAAAGACAGTCGATGGATTCAAGTTTGGATAGTGAAAGGAGTGATAAGTTCGTTCAGTTGCTAGAGAAAGGTTTATTTTTTCAAAACCAATCGATCAACCATATAAATTTAAAAGTTATTAAAAATTAACTTATCTACCACTAGATAAAGAATGTGCAATACATCTAATAACTACAGAAAACATTAAAATAATAGTGACATTACTTTAAATTAATTTAAAATTGAGGTAAATTTTTTTCACATGTGTGTATAGAAGAAAAAAATCGACGTAAAATGAAATCGAAAAATCCACGTAAACTTGATGGACATTCTCGTTTTTAAGACTTTTCATAGCTAAAGTGCTGCACAAATTGTTATTTTTATGAAAAGAAAAACACACTTGAATAACAGTGCCTAACATTACAACAAAAGCAATTTAAAAGAAGGAAAACTAAAATAAACAAATTATTCAAAAACCACAATAAAATCCATAACCATCAAGGCGAACATATCGACAATCAAGGTGAATATATGTAGCTTAAGCTAAGACGTCCTACGTTTCGTACAGTACAGTTCAGTTGGTAAACATAAAATATATTAAATATTTTGTATATTATTATAATATTAATAACTATTTAATAATTAATTATAAAAGTAAAATTGTGCTAAAATTAAAATTTTTCTAAGACAATAAAAATTTTGCTAACTCAAATTTAAATAAAATTTTCTAATTATAAAATTATAAATATAATATTTTTCTGGGATTAAATTTTTCTAAAATTAAAAATTTCCTAAGACTGGTCTAACTAAATGAGAATTTTCTTTTCTAAAGATTTTTCTAATTACAATTTAAAAATTTTCCAAATATGAAATTTTTCTAATTAAACCAAATTTTTGTAATTAAAAATTAGCTAAATATAAAATATTCTAAATATAAAAATTTACCTAAATACAAATTTTTTCTAAAATTACATAAAAAGTCTTCTAATTATAAAATTTAAACTAAAATTTTCCTAATTCTAAACTTAAGCTAAAATTAAAATTAAGCTAAAATTAAAAATTGTCCTAAATTAAAATTTGACTGAAAATAAAATGTTGCTAAACTTAAAAATTTTTTCTAATAAGTGAAATTTTGCGAAAATATAAAAAATAAAATAAATTTTGCTAAATAGAATATAAATTTTGAACACCTTAAAAATGAAGGTTAAATAAATTTATTAAATAAGCCCAATGTAGAAACCGAAAACAATTCTTTTTATTTATGTGGATTGCCTCCAATTTAGATGGAGTAGAGGTAACATGGTAGGGAGGGCAAAAGGGGCATAACATCCAGTCCCCAATCCCAAGGTAAGTATGGCCATCCATCCCTTTAGCGACAGTTTACACTTTTTTCTAAAATCGCACGTGAACATCTGTGGTGCGGTTTCCCTGGGCCTGAGCAAGACCCCACCCATCCGGCGAGCTAGGCCCCTTCGCAAGCACGTGCGAATTTTGGATCCACCAAAAGTAGGCAAAACACAGCTAATTTAAATATTTAGATGAAAGCGATCTTCCGGCAAGGTGATAGGATCAGAGCGAGTTATTATACAATCTTCTGAATTATTTGTAAATACCAGATCTAGCAGTTTACCGTATTCATTAAATACGCCATTCATCTGTTAAAGACTAAGATCAACTATCTCATTCAATATTAAATCATCACAGTTATTAGATTTAATTGGAATAAAATCGGAGCATCAGGCGAATTTTTCCATATTATAGATGGTAAATTAAAATCTTCAACAACAAAAATTAAATCCTCAGGTTTCGCACGTTGAGCAACTGATTTGATGGCCTGAACGTGTTCAAGGTATATTTCTTCGGGAGAATTAGGAGGTATATACGAACAGGTTATGAAAATGATTTTAAAATTAAGCTTTAACATTACACTGACAAACTCAATATTTGGAGAAGATTCAGATTGAAGAGATTCGGAAGCAAACAAGCATGACACAGCAATTAAAACACCACCACCATTACGATCGTTTCTGTTAAATCTATATATTTGATAATTGTTACATAGTAACTCAGAATTAAAAACATTATCTTTCAGCCATGTCTCAGGAAAGATGCAAATTAAAATCATAACTGTTAACTAGTAGATTAGACATTTTAGTATTTAAACCACGAACATTCTGATACATAATGATTAGTCGTTGAACGGGTAAAGAATCGAGTTTTTAGAATTAATGTTGAAATTCATATTTTCATTTATTCGATGTCGGGGCGGAAGCTCAGCAATGTTGTTTCTCCGTGGATTTTCTTTTAATTCATATTCACGAACTAAAGTATTCACAGCCCAGAAACCAGGGTTAACGATTTGCTCATAAAGATCGAACGGAACGGTTATTTTAAAAGATGTAATCCTTCTTGGTACGGAATAGGAAAATTTATATGTCATAACATCAGCTTTATAATTTAGTTTAGAGTTTATATAAAAGTTAATGTCATCAGTGGAGGTATCCGAAGAAAGACGCGAAATAAAAATAAATTTTTTTGGCGGTATTACTTTTAGTTGTTTCGGTAACGCCTCTTCATTAGTTAAAGATGGTGGAATAGCAGTTGTAGGCGTCAAGGACGTATTAGTTAAAGATGGTAGCATTGCAGTTTAGAGCAGTATTTGTAAAAGATTGTGGATTATCAGTTGTAAGTATCGATGATGCTTTATTAAAAGATGGTAGGACAGCATTTTGAGGCATCAAAGGAGAAGTAATTGTTGTAAGCATATTTGCAGAATTAAGAGTTGTATGGATCAGGGTTTTCTCTATTCATGAATCTGGGTGACTTACGACGATTTAGAGATGGTAATTTAGGTGATTGGAGTCCATCCAATGACTTGAAATCATCGAAAAGCTTTCCATAAGAGTTTATTTGCCCGGATAAATTAGCAAAATGGTTTTGAATTTGCAAAAAATTGTTTTTAAAGCTTTGGAAGCAGCGCCAATTTTTTTAAATTCATTACAGCGCCAGTCATTATGCTTCGATACAGATTCGGCTACTAAACCAGATAAGCCACTGCATTTAAAGTGACATACACCAAGACAAAGACAGCAACTCATCATTCTCTCGTCATGACTTTCCAAAGAACAGCCCTTTTTTTAAACATTCCATTTTAAGGGATTTAATTTAGTTTTATTGGGGATTTAGATTTTTAAAATAACTGGCAGCACTTTTTGTTTATTAGGAATTGTTATTGTTGTTGTTTGGTTTTGCTATTGTTTTTTTTGTGTTTTCTTTTTATGCTATGTTCTATTGAGTAAGTGTTATTTTTGTTAAGTATATTTTGTTGTTGTAAAATGTTTCGAATTTATTGGCTTATTGTTAGTAATTTTATGTAGGAACTGTTATTGTTGTTTTTTTAAAATAAGAATATAGCACTTGTTTTAAGTTATTTGAAATATTGCTATTGTGTTTTTTTGTATTTTCTTTTTGTAAGTGTTCTATTGAGTAAGTGTAATTTCTGTTTAGTGTATTTTATTGTTTTAAAATGTTATGAATTTAGTTGTTTATTGTTGCTAATTTCATGTATTGAAGAAAGAAATTATTTTTTTATAAAACAAATATTTAAAAAATGCGGCCTTTAAAATAAGCTTTTTAAATTGATTTTTTTTTTTGAAAAACCAGAAATAATTAAACGGATTTTTTTGCATTAAACACAAAATTATAAATTCTTTAATACAAAAGTTATTGACGAAAAATACAATTCAAGATAAACTGTCTTACACGAAGGTTGAATCGAATAGTTGAACTGATTAATTAAGATTTTGATCTAAAAATTTTTCACAATTTAATAAAAGTACACAGTTTGCAAAAATGCATACATTTACGTAGCCATAGCTTTAAAAGAAATTATAAAATTCATATTGCATAACATTATTGTGGTTTCCGAAACTTAAACAAGGGTTTACAGAAATGCTTGTAACTTTTTTCTCCAAACAGCTGGGAAGCTGAAAAAGGTTCCAAAGAAAACCTAAGGATATGAGCTATTTACTAATATAAAACACCAATATTGGCTTTTTTGCGGGTCCATTTTTAAATAATGCCATTATCAATGAAAGTGTGTAAAATTGGGTGCCAATTGCTCAAACGGTTTAGTTGTTAACAATAATGTCTCCAAAAGAAGCTGCAACATTTTGTCATTCTTATATTTTTATGAATTGTGTATGTTCTTTACCATATACGGACGATCTGTGCTCATACACTAGCTGTACTCAATTTCATCTTCATTATCTAAATAATCCAACTTTTGTTTTAAAATCTCAGACAATTTTTCATCAGTTGGACAGTTGTCACAATGACGTAGCATGCAATTGGGGTTTTCTGAGTCACACACAAGGAATTTAATGAGGTCTTTATAGGTTTCTTCAATTTTAATAGCGTCCAAATGAAGTTTTACATTCTGGTGGATACTGCAAACGCACACTGAATGAGTTCCTGCAGAATCAGCAGGAATATACCACTTTGATCTAAGCGTACAAAATTTAGATAAACCTATGTTAATGTTAGGAGACGTATTTAAAACAAGAGCACAGTTCCCTTAGGTTAAAAAGGGATAAGTCTTTTTTGTATATGTACATTTATTTTAATGCTAACTTTGTATTTTGCTCCTGGGAACATGCGACTGAATTCATCTTGTTGATAAAAATCAATAACAACTTTTACAATGTTATCAGATATTCTTTTACCTTTCTTTGGTTCTGGAATGGATAAAATGGCCTTTAATTTTTCAGTTTTCTTGTCTAACGTACTACATGTTTAGTGACATTTAATTTGAACATGATTTTTTCTTTCAACAAAGATATTTCCTTCAATATTGAGGAGTATGCCGAGGTCTTTAGCAGCCGTTCGAGACTTATTACCAACTCAAATGAGAAACTAATAGTTCCAATGTAGACAACTTCCCTTCAAGAAAAAGGGCAGATATATGTGAATAGAAAAGGAGCGGAAGAACCCGAGGTATAGAAGCGGGATACCATGCAAAGAAAATTGCATTCGCGGTTGCAAAAACAATATTACAGAGAGGGAAAGAAAAGATTTGCTTGAATTATTTAGGGCATTGAATGCAAGTGTAAAACGTTAATTTTACGTTAATTTCGTTAAACGCTCAGAGAGGCAGATCGTAAATATAAAGATCCCCCTGTAGCTATTTTGTGCTATGATCTGAAAAATATCTTCACTATATCTAAAATGTTTGCGTCGATTTGCTATTATAAGCGAAAATTTTGCATTTCCAACTTGCCGCGAACTCTCATAAAGCATAATGGCAAAAAAAAAAAATAACGTACTGTGCTCGATAAAATGAGTGTTTTGTTGGAAGGGGCGGAAATAACATAGCAAGCGCTCTTAAAAAAATTTTAATCAATGTAGAGAATGACCACCCCGAACAAAAGCAAATAATTTTTTGGCGTGATTCTTGCGTTCCGCAAAATAGAAATAAAATAATTACCACAGCTTTACTGCACTTTATACACCAAAACCGTATGAAAGTGGGAATACAAAAGTTCCCTGAATCCGGACAATCACAGATTCAGGAAGTGCACTCCGTACTCTGTGTCATTGAGTGACATATAAGACATCTAGATACTCCAAGTCAAATTTCATTGGCACGTCTATTAAGAAATGCTGTATATAAAAAAACGAAGTTTAAAATTTTAGCAATGGAGAGAAACGACTTCAAAAATTCAAAAATTTTCGCTAAGAGCAGAAGCGCTGAATTTTAAATGCATTCCATTCAGAAAATAAAATACTATGAGCGTAAAAAAAGTAAACATATCAGTTACTCATATTAAAAGTTTTTTTAAAATGACATAATTAACACAAATCGGTAAATCTTCACCCTGATAGTGTTTGAGGTATTAATCAACTATTTTTTTTTTATTGTTCCTACCCAAAATTTCGCCAATTTCACGAGCGGATTTACTTTTTTCCTTTAAACTAAAACAATTTTCCGCGTATCAGACGATGTTTCGTTTCTCATAGTGAGATTAGTTTCTTTTACATCTTTTTAGCTAATATTAATTAGTACAAATCCACTTAAAATGATATTTAGTAAAATAAAACACGTGATCAGTACAAATTATTCACAAAAAGTTTAGGTTCTTCCCTGAAATATAAAAAAATCGTGTGAGTCCGATCACAGGGGAGATGTGTAAACATCTAGTAATTAAAGATTTTTTTATGTCACTTTTTAAAATCAAACAGAAAGCGTCATCTATGTATTTCTTATAGAAAATTTGTGGGGTTGCTGAATTATGTATATGTTATACGTTTAAAAATTTCGTAATATCAGCCCATTGATTTTTGCATTACCAATAATGACCTACCCCTTCCCACTGTATTACTTCTAAAGTGAAAATAAGGCGTTACTAATAATGTGATATACAGCTACTTATATTTCATGCAAGCTCCTTGCATACTGCATTACTTTCAAAGTCAAAATAATGAGTTCCTAGGCAACTCCTATGACATCCCCGTGTTAAAATAATGAGCTTATCAGGCAAACTTCAACCAGTTACTTCTCCTTCTAAAACCCATTATTTGGTAATGTTTTTTCCTGGGATTAGCTGAAACAATTTTATATCATAATTTTCTCACCAATACAATCATAAGTCACACCGATTTGTCTTACGGCTCACAGCGTGAGTTTACATCTCACATGTTACGCTGTTTTTGTGATTGTATTGTGAAATAGAGAAACTAAGTGTTGCCACTGTTTACTTTTTTTTTGACGCGTAAAATATGATGCGTTTTCACTTTTGAGAGATTTGTGCAATGTTCCCACTTGATTTGATTTCATGTTTTATAGTAGTCAATCTCTAAATGGTATAGTAGTAAGCTCCACAATAATAATAACTTTGTTATAAGACAATTTAAAAATTTAAAATTGCTTTTTTTTGACGCCCACAGTATATTGATATAATAATGCAAGCATTTATTAAATCAGCTATAAACTGACGCATAGTAAAAAGGAATTAATTTACAGAAACGTTAAAAAGGAATATATGCAACGGATAATAGAGGAGGCACTCGATAACTCCTTTCATATAAAATTATCAATATTAAAACCCAAAAATTTCACGTCAACAAAGTAAAAGATTTGAAAAACTTGATAATATGTATCGCATAGATATTATTATTCTTTTTGTTTTAATTTTATTTTTCGTTGAATAAAGAATTGCTTTGTTGTTATAATTTCGATTAGTTAATTAACTATGTCTTTTTTTAACAACATCCATTGGTTTTATAAGCAGTTCTTAAGATTTTATCACAAAATTTGGAAGTTATCGCTAATGCCGGGAGCAAGCATTTTAATGTATTTATGTTAAAATTTGTTGTATTAATGTGCCCTCATATTTATTTTTATTAGAACAAGAAGAAAATACATAGTTCTAGGAAAAATCTTTTTTCTATCGTTAAGTAAAATAAAACAATATTAATAATTGATATTTTGGAAAATAGCTTCAGTTTTGAAACTCTGACTCATTTAACGGTTTTAACTAAACACTAAATTTGTGATTATTTGCAGAACGTTTATTCAGTTAACAAAGCATTTTAAGTAAAGTTTAGTTTAGATATTCATATTTTGTAATTAATTAGATGACTGGATTTTAGTACCGTTCAATGTATTTGTGGTCACATTTTCCATTAAACTTTTCAAAGTTGTTGAAACTATGAAGTGTTTAAAAGTTGTTGTACTAACATTATTTAATAAACTTTGGCCAATGTCAGTTGTTGCAATTATGGGCGTGGTGGAGTTTACCATCGAAGTTTGGGTAAGTGCACTTTCGTTATTACGTTTTTCATTAAACATAAATTGTATGAGAATAATTAAATAAGTCACAATGGCAGCAACCATCTGAAAAGGAAAGAAATATTGTTATTTAATCGATTTCGTTTCGCCAAAAATATAATTAACAAAAGGTTTAGCAGAGAAGGGCAATTCCAACGTCTCTGCTAACCACATATACATATATGTATACTTTTAGAGGAAGTTTCGGTCATGCTATGTACGTCTTTCTGTCTGTCTATTGAAATCAGCATTTTTGTTTTTCCTAAAATTTTAATTTAAGTTTTATTCCGTAAAACTTTTATTTGCTGTAAACTTTTTTCAATAAAAAACATGTTTTTGTAAAAAGTTTGAAATTTGAAACACATAATAGTGTTTCGGTATTATGTGTTTCAATTTTTAGCATTTGTTTGAATTTTTAGCATTTGTTTAGAGCTGTCTTCATATTTTTGGACATATCTTGGCACAATGATGCCTGATTTACCTTATTTTCAATAGAAATCTGATCGAACCAATATTATCGCGACTTTACCCAGATATATGGTTTATTTTAGGAATGAGTGTGATTTCAAAAGACAGACGGACATCGCTATATCGACTGGAGTTGTTTTAAGGATCAAGAATATACTTATATACTTTGCTGGGTCGCAAATGCATTTTTCGATGAGTTACAAACGGAACGACGAACAGATATATACCCTCAGCACAGTGTTGTGGAGGGTATAAAAATGGTGAAAAATCAAGAGAAAATGTTTTTAAATTAAAGCATTGAAATTAAAAAAAATACTGCTTGCAGTTTTTCTGAAGCTTTTGATGGCTCAACCAACTTAAAATTGTTATAGACGATTATATGTTTCTTAAGTATAGTAGGGTATAGCCGATTTCAATTTTAGCCTTCAATTTTTCAGATAGAAGTTAATTCTTTCTATGAAGAAATTACCATTTTCTTTATAAAAAAAACAACACCTGTCCACCAGATTTACAAATCTTTAAATTTTTAATTTTTTTTTGGAGTAAAAGCATTTAAAGTTGCTACTAACACATACATAAAATTATACAATGCTATGTATGTGTTTATTAAATTTGTTAATATGTTTTTGAGTTTTCTTCATTCACAATAATAATTGTGTTGAATTTAAAAATTATTTTGGACATAAACCAATAATTGGACGTAAACCAATATCGACAAATATCGATATTTAAAAAGTGTTGAATTATGAATTGGCTTAAATTGATACCTTTAGGGGTTTTATTAAATGAAAAAAAAATTTTTCCTAGAATTTGCACCCGAATTTCGAGGGCTGGGTTCTGCTAGTTATAATAACACTATGCAAGAGTCCGAAAATTGGTGTACAATGTTATCGGTAACTGTATTAAAATGGTAACCGTACCTAACAGTGGTTATAGTATTAAGTGGAGGGTATCAAAGATTCGAATTTAACACTCTTAGTTTTCATGTTTATATTTATTGAATCTTCACTTTTTATACTATGTGAACTAACAATAATTTTACAATTTTAAAACTAGTACTTAATATAAAGTCCAGCCAGTACCAGACAAGACATAAATTGCTCAATGATATATGTATTAAATATAAAAAAAAAATAATGTTTTCAAAAGTCATCAGTTTATGCTCCTCAGTGTATCAGGTCGGCTGTGTCCAACCGTCTAAGGCGTAGGTGGCCACGATTATTTTGTAAATTTCGGGCTAGTATGTTACAAGTTTATTCTCTGAGTTTGTGTCATAATTCCATCTTTGACAAGATGAACATTTAAGTGCACTTGCAATAATTCGTAGGATTCTGTTCTGACTTCCTTGTAGTTTTTCGACATTAAGCGCAGAGGCGGTACCCCATAGCTGAATGCCATATCACCATATGGGTTTTATTATTGAGTTGTCGAGAAGTAATTTACAATCTAAGCTTAGTTTAGAGTTTCTGCCAATAAGCCATGACATTTGTAAGCCATGACATTTTTAACTTAATTTGAGGCAGCGGTCAAAATGAATCCGGAGATATTTTACGTTTGTGTGTTGGGGCATGTTATGATTACACAAGTCAACAAATTAAAAAAAGTTAAATGGTGCCGAGAAACCGTTAGTGGTTCTGTAACATGCCGACACTGGTAATACTAAAAATGTGAAAAAAAATTTTTTTCTACGTGTAGTTTTGGATTTAATGTCAATTTTTAATAGCAGCTGTCAAATGTCCATATCGGTAATTTTGTTTAATTAATTCATTTTAATAACATGTCGTCGTCGCGAAGAAGTTGTCTCAATGATCCAAAGGTGATTTGTTACATTTGTGGTGACTACACCGTTAAAAAGTTTAGAAAACCTATAACGGATTTTATAAAAAGTGCTTATTTTTTTATTTTAATTTGCAAATTGAGGATAAAAATAAGCCGTGGATTCCTCAAATGGTTTGCAAAATGTGTTGTGAACAATTAAGACAGTGTATGAATGGTCAAAGACGTCGTATGAAATTCGGAGTGCCTATGCAGTGGAAAGAACAAAAAAATCACTTAGATGACTGCTACTTTTGCTGTATTAAACTACGTGGAATTAATCTGAAAAAAATGATTTATCCAGTCGTAGAATCAGCCAGAAGACCTCTACCACATTCCCAGGAAGTACCTGTTCCAAAATTATGATCTAAAAATGATCCCTTGTTTGAAGAAATCCTTGTCGAAATGAGTAGCGATAGTGATTTTGAAGAAATACCGTCTACAAACCCCAAATTATTGAAACAAGAAGAATTAAATGATATGGTAAGAGATCTTGAATTACCTAAAGAATCTGCAGAGGTATTGGCTTCTAGACTAAAAGAAAGAAACTTGTTGGCATCACATACAAAAGTGACATACTATCGCAAAAGAGAGCAAGACTTACTACAATTTTTTCATTCGGAAGACGATATTGGATTTTGTTCTGATGTGCAAGGCCTTATTCTGGCAATGGGTCTTTCCGAATACCGGCCAAATGAATGGCGCCTCTTTATAGATAGCTGCAAACGAAGCCTGAAGTGTGTACTTTTACACAATGGCAATAGATATAGTTCACTTCCAATTGCCCATTCTACAAGATTAAAAGAAATATACCTAAATATCGCACTTGTGCTAGACAAAATCAAATATAGAGCACCAATGGATTATTTGTGTTGATATTAAGATGACTAATTTCTTATTAGGACAGCAAAGTGGATTCACCAAATATCCATGTTTTTATTCTCTGTGGGCCAGTACGTGAGGCGTTGGAGGTTGGAAATCACAACATCATAAATCCACCTTTAGTTCCAAAAGAAAAAATTATATTGCCTCCCTTGCACATTAAACTAGGTCTTATGAAGCAGTTTGTCAAAGCCCTGGATAAAAATGGCCAGTGTTTCTCATATATAACGACAAAATTTCCAGGACTAAGCTTAGAGAAGATAAAAGCGGGAGTTTTTGATGGTCCACTAATAAGAAAATTAATTAAAGATTCCAGTTTCCTAAATTCAATGAATGATTTGGAACGGCCTGCTTGGACTTCGGTTGTTGAAGTTATTAAAAACTTTCTTGGAAATTACAAGTCAAGCAACTATCGCCAAAATGTTAACCACATGCTAGATAACTTTAGAAACTTGGGATGCAACATGTCTATCAAATTGCACTACCTTCATAGTCATCTCGACCGATTCCCAGATAATCTTGGATCTTGTAGTAATGAGCAAGGGGAACGGTTTCATCAGGATCTGAAAACTATGAAAGAGAGGTACCAAGGCCGATGGGATCGGCATATGATGGCTGACTACTGTTGCGGAATGCAACGAGACCTTCCCACTGCACATCATTCACGAAAGTCACGAAAAAGAAAGTTTTTATGTAAATAATTGTGGCAACTATGTGTTTAATGCTTCGAATTTGACTGGTTGATCATAATGTATTCGGGTTAAATGAAAATACTTCTTCTTTCTGGTAATTTTTATTTTCTTTTATTTGTTCTGATGAAGACCAAAATTATACTGTCTCTAAAATTAAATTATCTGCTACTTATATACTAAATTTACTAACTAGAATTCTACAAAATAATTCTCTTAAATTCTCTCTTAAAACTAATAGTGCTACAGCAGCATAGTGATTGACTCTGGTAAATTACCTCATGACAAACATATGTGCAACACTTGCATTAAACGATTAATGGGTGGTCAAACACAAAATCATGTCAAGTACGGTAATTCAAATACACAAAATATACGTTTCCGTATTTACTTTGTGTTACCGGTACCCTTGAGAATGAAATCCGAAACCCTTTTATTTATTGTTATTTTGGGTTTGTTTATACCACACACATTCATTGATCGCATTGCTTATAGTGAAAACACGTGCACTAACAATTGCGCTGTTCTTGGTTAACATATGTATGTCAAGTGGTTCTAAATTAAATAGTTCTTATTACCAAAGTGAAAATGCTCTATGCTCAGCATTCATGCACTCTGTGAATGCCCTATAGTATGCATACATTACACCACCGCCCTCAAGAGGAATCATACAATTTCTATACAAAAACAAGTTAGAAAATTATAGTCGGTCTAGACCGACTATATGATACCCTATACCATGCGTCTAGATACCCTATCTCATTACCCCAACTAACTGGACATAGAAAATAAGCATATACCAAATTTGAGTGGTGTTGTTATTAATTTTTTTGGCTGCAGATATGAAAAAGTTCATATCGGGTGCTATATCTATATGTGGACTAGGTCAAAAAATGGACCGATCCTGACCATATTTGGTAAAGTCTCTTGTATTTTGCAAAAGTATATACAAACAAAATTTGAGAAGAATCAGTGCAATATTTTTGTTTTTTTATAGATTTAAGTGAAGATCGGGAAGCAGGGGCTTATGACTAAGAGTTGTCCAATAGGGATCATTTTTGGACTATTGATTAACGGATGTAATATATACATACAAACACAATTTGACTAAGATTTGTATGATAATTTGGATCTTATGGCAATATATGTTGATTTCATAGGGGTCATTTGTATGGGGGCTACGTCTGAACATGGACCGATATTCACCAATTTCAATAGCGTTCATCCCATGGCCGATGAAAGATCAAATACCAAATTTCATCAAAATATATTCATATTTGCGACCTGCAGTTTGATTACAAGCTTTACATGGACACACAGACGGACGGACGGACGGACGGACGGACGGACGGACGGACATCGTTAAATCGAATCAGATAGTGATTCTGATTCGATCGGTATAATTAAAGATGGGTGTAGGTCAAATATTTTTGGTTGTTACAAACAGCAGCACAAAGTCATTATACCCAAACCACATAGTGGTATAGGGTATAATGAGAAATTGTAGGATTACTGTAGTATCAAGTGTGTGCATACTGTATGCTTGGTTATATATGTGTTTTAACATTTACAAAATTTCTTCGTTTATTTACTATCATTATTATTAAGCTTTATTTTCTAATTTTATGTTCTAGTGAGTAATATTGTTATCGTTTAATTGGTTTTAGTTATTGTTAGCACTTAATAATAATTCTTGTAGTAGTTTCATACATGTTTACTTAGCTTAGTTTGTATTTCTTGGATATTATAAATTCTTATATTAATTATTATGCATATACATTTTTTTTTTTTTCATTATATTGTAATTTTATGCTATACTTCTTTTTTTTTTTTTTTTTTTTGTAACACGATAATGTCATTAACAATTAAACAGTAATTTATAAATATTTTATTAATGAGTTCATTAACAATTTTTACAACAACTTATACTTTAACTTTATTAACTTATTGGCACTACTTATTCATAGTTGTTATTGAAAAAAATTTCTTATTTTGTAATATTAATTACAATATAGCTACAATGTAACGTTTTGTTTATATTAATTATACTTCTTCAGTAAATTCTTATGGTAAACCTTAATGTTATTTCCTATTTTTACCGAGATGTTTAAATCATCTATTTCTACTACGCTATAAGGACCTCTATATGGCGCCTCGTTTTTCTTTCTATTCTCTACTCTAACTAATACTAAATCACCTACATTTAACATTATACTATTTGTCTTCTTGTCTGATTCTATCTGTCTGTTTTCTTTTACTCTTACAGTCATACGTTTGGCATTGTCTAACGAATATTTCAGTCTGGTTTTCAATTCATTCGCATAATTATCAAAATTGTATACCTTGGGATGATTCCGGATCTCATCACCTGGTAAATTTGGTAATTTTCCAAATATCAACTCAAACGGAGTGTATTACTTTACAATTGTTAAGTATTGATATCTTAAAATTATCATCTGTTTCTTTTACATAATTATTCTTAGAATTATGTATTGAACACAAAATTTATTTCATTCCATTGTATTTTTCACCTTAAAACTTTATCATTAATATTCAATGCAATACAAATGTAAGTTTATTTTACCAATTCATTCTATAATCGATTTATGTTAATATTTCTATCAATTCAACTTAATTATTCATTTCATCGATTTATTTTAATCTTTTTTTTCTGTTCATTTTAAATATTTATTTCATCAATTTATTTTATTTTTCGTTAATTTTAAATATTAATTTCATCAATTTATTTTAATATTTTTATCAATTCATTTGCCTGTGGTCAATGATAAGGTAGTTATTGATTTCATTAATTATATGTTGCCTGGTGTAATCTTAAGATTCTGTCTAGTTCCGAGGATTATTATTCATGTTATTTAATCTTCTTATTGTTACTTGCTTCTATTTTCTCTTCCTTTATTTCTCTATTCTTGGGGCTTATTCTCATACCATATATATTCATTTCTTATACTCCATATATTCATCTCATAATAGATATCAGCTTCTTCACATCGAAATCTAGTTTCGCAGAATTATCACTGTATCTCGCTAGCCTATTTATTCAATAATTATATCAGGCACGTAGTTTCTCCATAGTCGAATCTAGTTTCGATGGATTATCACCACGTCCTATGTGCGCAATATTCTTCCTTTCATTCCCCATTTTTATCTTCCAATTATCAAGTTATCTCCATTTATTTATTTCCTATTCATATATTTGCTCCTAGCATCACTTACCAATGTACATGCACACATCTTGAAGTGATCAATTCCAACAGGTGCTGTTTCATCTTATCCTCATTTTATGCTATTTCATTCTGTCAGTCTTCACCAGTATTCATTCCTACTATTTCAAATACTATTCTCAATTCCACCCTTATCATTGCCTAAACATACAATATGTTGATGCCATTACAATCTATTTTGTTATTAATAAGTTTTATATATTCCTTTTTTTTTACTCATCAATTCCATTGGATTAATTAACATATTACAATTGTTAAAAAAATGTCATAATTATTTTTCTGACACACAAATACAGTATTCTATTATAGTCCTAATTACCTTTCCTATATGTAATAGAAACTTCTTACTTTATTCCCAATATATTATTTTTCCTTTTTATAATAATAATGTATTAATCTTTTTTTTATATATATGTATAAGATACTAATAATTAATTTTTACATCTTTCTTTCTTAATTTTTTTTTTAGATTTATTATTTAAAATATGTATTTATTGTTTTTTTTTTTTTTATATACAAATCTTTTTATATATTGTTACTTGTGCTCTTAAGCCTAAAGAATTTTATTTGTCTTATCCCCAAATTTGCTATAAATATTTCGAGCTCTTCTCTCGCACCGTTAAATATCGTTATGGGTTTTGAAATTGCCGCCAATTCCGATGTACTTAAAATATTTTCCGCCATTGTGCCACGTATTCTGATCACTCTCTCGTCAGATATGTCGTCAACTGTCCGTTGAGATGACGTCTGTTGTGCCCTGTCTTCGTGTAGTGCAAGTATTTTTAGAGCCTCTTTCTTTAATCTACCAAATTTTGCTATATGCGTATTCTTATCTGATTCTTCTATTTTTGAATCTTCTAATATTTTTATTGTCTCTTGTTCTAATCTTTGGACCTCTTGTCTTTTCGCTAGTAGAGTATCTGTCACATAAAACTTGCCTACTGATTTTTTTGCGTTCGCTATTAGTGCTTCTATTTGCCTATATATGTTATCCATGAAAAAGTTTTGCCGATGAAATATATTACTTTATAAAATTTCTTTTTATTTTGAATACATATTGTAATTGATCTTAAGTATAAATTTACATTTTATATTTTTTCATAATTCTTAATAATATTTTACCTTTACCATTACTATTACTATCATACAATTTTTTTTTTTTTTATACAATGTTGTTTATATTGTTCTTTAAAACATGTCTATTTATTTGTTTTTTCACGTAATTTCTTAAGTACTTAATTAACACGTTAAGCGTGAATAAAACGCATACCAATATAAATATTTCCGCGCTGACGCTAATTGCAGGAGGTGCGCTGGCTGTCGCAGTGATGACCTCTTTAACTTTATTTTGAGTATTTCCCATTTGTTTTGTTTATTTTTCTTGCTTTTCTTCTAGCTTTGTTATGTACTCTTATTTCTTCTAGTACCGTTGAAAACTCTTTTTCTAACCCGATTTTCTTTACAACCAAGGATTCCCTCTCGCTATCAGGTAAAACCTTATTGTCGATTTCTTTCTGTATTGCTCTTATCCTTTCTTCTAATATTGTCAGCTTTAACTTCCTTTCTCCTTTGTAATTTTTTACTATTACCTTAGTCTGCTGTACTGGAAATATTGGGTATACCGGTTCTTTTATTATGTTGTTCCTATATAGTGGTTTGGGACCTACAGTTAGTATCTCAGGTTTTTCTGTTAGACTCCCTGTTTCCCACTGTCGTCTAGCTATTTCAACTTTTTTGAGTATATCTTTAAGTTTTTCTTTCCTCTCCATGTAAAATATAACTCTTCTATAAATTCCCAGCAGTTTTTATTTGCGCAAAAGCACTTAAATAAAAACTGTTACTTTTTGCTTTATATTACCTTATAATAAAACAAATGTACTGCAGATGTGACGTGGTGTTGGTCACTAAAGATGATGTGGTGTTGGTGACTGAAGGATCAGAATTGTTGACAGGATGTGGTGTTGGTCATTAAAGATGATGTGGTGTTGGTGACTGAAGGGTCAGAATTGTTGACAGGATGTGGTGTTGGTCATTAAAGATGATGTGGTGTTGGTGACTGAAGGATCAGAATTGTTGACAGGATGTGGTGTTGGTCATTAAAGATGATGTGGTGTTGGTGACTGAAGGATCAGAATTGTTGACAGGATGTCCAGGTTGTCCTAAGGATCGCCATGTGGTAGATGTCCTAAGGATTGAGGATTTCAGGATCAGGTTCGGTCTCAGGATCGCCATGTGGTAACTATGTGTTTAATGCTTCGAATTTGACTGGTTGATCATAATGTATTCGGGTTAAATGAAAATACTTCTTCTTTCTGGTAATTTTTATTTTCTTTTATTTGTTCTGATGAAGACCAAAATTATACTGTCTCTAAAATTAAATTATCTGCTACTTATATACTAAATTTACTAACTAGAATTCTACAAAATAATTCTCTTAAATTCTCTCTTAAAACTAATAGTGCTACAGCAGCATAGTGATTGACTCTGGTAAATTACCTCATGACAAACATATGTGCAACACTTGCATTAAACGATTAATGGGTGGTCAAACACAAAATCATGTCAAGTACGGTAATTCAAATACACAAAATATACGTTTCCGTATTTACTTTGTGTTACCGGTACCCTTGAGAATGAAATCCGAAACCCTTTTATTTATTGTTATTTTGGGTTTGTTTATACCACACACATTCATTGATCGCATTGCTTATAGTGAAAACACGTGCACTAACAATTGCGCTGTTCTTGGTTAACATATGTATGTCAAGTGGTTCTAAATTAAATAGTTCTTATTACCAAAGTGAAAATGCTCTATGCTCAGCATTCATGCACTCTGTGAATGCCCTATAGTATGCATACATTACAAATAATGCAAAAAATCACTTTTTTTATATATATGCACAAAAGCAAAATACTAGAAAACTACACGTAAGAATTACAACTTTTTGTTATTTTTGTAATCAGTATGAAGTCCTAGTTTAAAAAATATATACAGTTCCTTGGCACCAAAACTAGTGTTGACTTGTGTTATTAATTTGTAGCGGGGGGCACGTTTCTCTTCTTAGGGTAAAAGTGATATGGATGCATTTTTGTTCATTCACTTTAATTTTCCATTTCTCGAGCCAATTTTCTAGTTGAGAAATATGGGTTTGTAACATTATCGATGCTGTTGATGGGTTCTCATGAACACTTATTATTGCCGTATCATTAGCAAATGTTGAGGTGTGAGTATTAACATTTGTTGGTAAATTAGAAGTGTAGAGTATGTATAGTAATGGGCCCAGAATACTTCCCTGTAGAAATCCGGCTTGTATATCTTGTGGTGAACTTATATGCGTGTTTTCTTTAACTGTGAACTTGCGGTATGTTAAATAGCTTTCTAGAAGCATGTGTGTATTGACTGGAAGCAAAAACCTTTCTAATAATAGTTACAAGTCTATGTCGCTGTTGTGTGTTGCTATGATTATTTCTGAAGCCATATTGAGGATATGATATAGAGTTATACTGATGTACGGCTAGGGTTAATGAGTTCATTAGCAGCCTTTAAAACAGTTTAACATATTCGATAAGAGGCTGATTGGTCTATATGACTTGACTTTGTTGCAAATTTTATTAAACTTCCTCGGTTCTCTTAATGGTCGGTGCTTGGAAAGCTTGAAGGGCTACGCTCGTCGGAAATGGGAAGGTTCTTGACCATTTGAAAACTTACCACGACAACATAAAACGAAAAGAGATCTATGCTCTTTCCAAGACTTTAATTAATTACGCCAGACAAAAAAAATTATCCTCGTGAAAGTTGTTATTTTCAAAAAAAAAAAACAAGTAAGAAAATTATAGTCGGTCTAGACCGACTCTATGATACCCTATACCATGCTCTATCTCTTAGGCCCAACTAACTGGACATAGAAAATAAGCAAAAACCAAATTTGCGTCTGATTTTTATTAATTTTTTTCGCTGCAGATATGAAAAAGTTCATATCGGATGCTATATCTATATGGGAACTAGGTCCAAAATGGACCGATCCTGATCATGTTTGGTAAAGTCTCTTGTATTTTGCAAAAATATGTACAAACAAAATTTGAGAAGAATCAGTGCAATATTTTTGTTTTTTAATAGATTTAAGTGATGATCGGGAAGCAGCTCTATATTGGGTCAAAGGGATCATTTTTGGACTACTCATTAGTGGATGTAATGAACGCATACAAACCCAATTTGAGTAAGATCTATATGACAATTTGGATCTTATGGCAATTTATGTCGATTTCATATGGGTAATTTGTATGGGGGCTAGGTCTGAACATGGACCGATTCTCACCAATTTCAATAGCGTTCATCCCATGGCCGATAAAAGCTTACATACCAAATTTCATCAAAATATATTCATATTTGCGACCTGCAGTTTGATTACAAGCTTTACATGGACACACAGACGGACGGACGGACGGACGGACGGACGGACGGACATTGTTAAATCAACTCAGAAAGTGATTCTGATTCGATCGGTATAATTAAAGATGGGTCTAGGTCAAATATTTTTGGTTGTTACAAACAGCAGCACAAAGTCATTATACCCAAACCACATAGTGGTATAGGGTATAAAAATAATAATTATCCTAATATCCGTTTCCCGTCCACATTCCCAAATTATATCTCTTTACTTTATTAATATTCTCTTATTCATTCCTCTTAATACT
This sequence comes from Cordilura impudica, assembly GCA_963682025.1. Classification (NCBI taxonomy): domain Eukaryota; kingdom Metazoa; phylum Arthropoda; class Insecta; order Diptera; family Scathophagidae; genus Cordilura; species Cordilura impudica. The sequence continues at coordinate 190,552,414 of OY821520.1, read as the reverse complement.
AAATATTTAAAAAATTCAATTTAAATTTCCTATCCAATTATGATATAAAATAGTCGGATACTTTACAGGAATTTGTTTATAAAATTAATTGAATATACAAAAAAAGGAAGCATGTTAAAATATTTACTTTATATTTTGACTTACGGTTTTTATTGTTTAATGTAGGGTGTTGTACTATTTTACCTTATTCCCATGCATGCGACGAGCTGAAAGCAGCCACAGAACTGCAATTAAATAATATTATTAAGGTCACCAAAATATACAATATGTTTACATGCCATATATTATAATTTCAGTTCAATATAGATTTTTAATTATTCATATTTATTAAAATTGTTAAGAAAATTTAAATTGTTCAAAAATTTATAAATAATTCATATTCAACCAATTCACTTATTAAATGATTATTATTGTAACCTGACTGACTGTAGAGTGCATGGATTGAATATGAGTATTCATAACTAAAACTCTCACTTTTTTTGTTGTGTTAATTCTTAATTGTTATACTTAATTACACCATATATAAAAATGTTGTTAGTAAACTATATTGTATTTTTTATACTTATCAATAAAAATCTTATTTAATTTGTCGATGACGTAGTTAACTGCCTATGTGGATTCCAGTTCTTATCGGAGAATTTTCCTTTACAAAATGAAACAAATGAGACCAGCTACAGTGGACCAGCCGCATTGAGATAACAATGGTTCCAGATTACACCTGGGTGTTGCAGCAGCGCTGATCGTCCCTCTTTATCACGAAACAAGTTTTTATTTCCAAATTTTTACACTTTAAATTATTGTAATGTTTAATACTATAAACACTTTAATTTTGTTTTAATTTTATGTGTTTTTATTTTACTATTTATTGCTGGATTCTTCTTGTTTCTTTTTTTTTTATTTTCGAGTCCAAACTCTACCAAAAACGGAAACAGTCTATATCTCATGTGACTTCCTCGTTTTTTCGTTCTTTTTTTTCAGTCTCGTCATTCAACACAATCGATAACACCTCTCTTGTAAGTTGACGAAAGTGAGGTGTTTACACTACATTACAACTCAACTTAGCATTACCAAAAAAATTGTCATGATGTACATATAGACTTAGGTAGAGACATATGAATTATTTTCTTAAAAAAAAAAACATGTTGTGCTTATCTTGTCAGCATAGATGCAAGATATTTTATGTTGAAAAATTTTTATGTTATATTTTATTATATAAACTAGGGTTAGAAAATCTTGAATAAAATAATTTGACTTTAGTGGCAAAATCTGTTACAACTTTTGAGTTATCTTCTTATTCTTAAAGCTACAATGGGTAGTTCTAAAAGCAAGTGGGGTTTTTGCTCCCTACTGTGGTATAACTTGGGCCAACTCTACTGTGGTGCTACATGTATTTGGTGTGAATACATTTCTTAAATGTTCTACGAACAGTTCTACCTTCTCCGAAATATTTCTTGCCCATTCACCATTTGATTTTCGCAACGGAGACTTGCTCATTATTGTCTTTTAAGACTTTTAGTAGCAGACCATGAGTAGTCAGTTCTTGGTGTGTTATCAAGATTTTCAAGGAAACTGTTTAGTGCTTGGAGTTTCCAGTAATGTTTGTAATCTCCTCGTATATTCGTTTAAGCGGGCTTTTAATTGTTTGGATCTGTAGTGTTGCCACTCTCTACGTGCTCTCCGTTTTTCATTTAAAAGTTGTTCGATATCCATTAAAGAAACATAAAATTGCCTTTTGGGTCTTGTGGGTTTAGTAGCAAGTTGAAGTTGTTAGCGGTATGTTTTCTGAACAGTGGGTACTGATGAAATTTTTGTATTTTAACCAGTTTGTCCTTTTGCCCATCAGCGCTAGTCATCAGTGGGATTTACAAATTCTTGAGGGTTGAGGAGAGAAACAATTGCGGGTGTGTGATCAGATGAGAGCTCCAAAGACGGTTCTGCATACACCTGGTGTCTTGGTATAGATTTTGTGATTCCGAAATCTATCATATCTGGTATTTTCTGTTGATCTGATGGCCAATACGTGGGTTTTCCGCTTGAGATTATATCCATACTTATTTTAGAAAGAGTATTAAACAAAACACGGCCTTTAGGGGTAATTAGGCGTGACCCCCAGAATGTATGCTTGGCATTATAGTTACCAGCTGCCAGAAAGTGTGAGCTCAATGATTTAAAAAACTTTGTTAAATTTTACTCCGTTATTGTGAATCTCGGGGTGAGTAAATTGATGAGATCACTAAGCCTTAGTTAAATTATTCGAGGCATATAGTCATTGCCTGAGGATAATTTTCTCGCAGCTGGGTCTTTAGTGTCATGCAAAGTTTATCTTCGTATTGAGAAAAAACCACGTGTTGTTAGATGGGTCTCAGAAACAAACAATCTATCAATATTTTTGTTTCTAAGGAAGTAATCAAGTTCCTTTTTATGCTGGCGTATGCCGTTTGCGTTCCAGTATCATATTTTCAGACTGTTCATGGTTTGTTGACCACAGCTTGCATCTTCATCATTTCCTGCATCATATTATTAATTGAGCTAGTAAAATGATTGATAGTTTGAACAAGGGTTTCCATTGTTGATTCAAGTCGACCAAAATTAAAATTTTGTTCTGTGTGCTGACGAATATTCGGGTTAGATTGGATGTTTGGGTTGGGTTCGGTATTTTGATAGGGTTGCACATTTGGGTTGGGTACTTGGGTTGGGTATATTTGGGTTAGATCTTAAAACATTTAAATAGGATCGACCATTGTAATGGGTATAGGGTAAGATGATTTTGTGATGGGGGTGTTTGTCCTCTTGAATACATAGAGCGTTTTACCACAGCATAAACTGGGCAACCCCTATAATATGCAGTGCTGTTGTCACCACAATTGCTGCATTTCTTAACACTTGAGTCATTTCGCGCATTATCACAAGTGCTCTAATTGTGCAACTCAACTCACAAGCGGTTCTACGGTAATTCTGCAGTGTAGCAAATACCGAAGGCGATATATGGGGTGTACTTCACCTTTTTTGCAGTTGAGTATCACCGGGTTGTAGTTACACTTTAGAAAGGAGTGTTAAGATTCAATATGTACAAATTCAATGAATTCCCTTAATAGATTAGACTAATTAGTGAATACGGTAAATGTTTTGTAGTAAATATTATCTTTCTTTTTATTGGTCAATATAACGTAAATTATATTATTAATATATCAAATTACGTTTAGATCTTTTTTGCTGTTCTGTTTTGTTATTGGCCAATATAGTATAAATTTTAATTCAACAGTATTTAATTAAGTCAGCATTTGTATGTATAATTTTAGTATAAATACCTCAATAAAACATTAATAAAGCTCAGTGGTTAAAATAATTTATTTTGTTTTAATTAATAAACAACTGATCTTCAAGTTCTAAGTGCTTGAAGACCAACCAATATTAAGAAACAAGAGAATTAGTACAGACCAAATTGAAGTGCTTGGTTTGACTTATACTAATTAGTTTCAAAATACAAAAAAAAATTTTGGTGACCCCAAAACACTCTTGCATTTCAAATTTGCCCCACCAGTGGTAAGGAACTTGAAACACTCACGAGTATATTAAACACGTCCTGCAGCGCCTCATCAGGATATCAATTGTCCACAGCGTACTTGTTCATCAGATTCTGGTACGCAACTCATCAGGACATCAGATCTTGGTACGTACCTCAGCAGGACATCAATTGTTTACAGCGTCCTTGTTCATAAAATCCTAGTACGCAACTCATCAGGACATCAATTGTTCACAGCATCCTTGTTCATCAGATCCAGATACTAGGAACAAATCCAGTTTGTAATCCGTAAATACACACATAGAGTTTGGTAGTCACATACGCGACGGAATCCCCAAATCAATTATTAGATTCTCTATCGAAGACAGGTGAATCTATTCAGGCGATAATACCAAACTTTAAAAATTATTCTCCAGACAGAAAAACAACCGCAGGATACTTTGAAGGACGTATACGATGATTAAAAGAGGCCTGGGATCAGTACGAAGCCCAAAGCTCAAAATTACGATAGCTCGACCATGCTCAAAGGTTGAGGACAGAGCATAAATACTTCACAGAGGATTATTATTCAAGAATTGATGATTTAACAACCTCATATATGAAAATATTCACTACAGGGGCTAACTAAGCGTTTCATCCAAAACCAAACAAAGGTCACCAGAGAGTGAAAATAATGGTGCCCAATCATTAGTTCTTCAGACCATTAAATATGCCTCCGATAACCATCAAAGCTTGATTCGGAAGACTTAAAATAGGATGATAGCATTAGAGCAGTTATGACATTGGTTAACTTCTATCAGAGAGATTCAACTGCCTCAATATTATGAGCTTAGAATCAAGAATATCAACGAGCTTCGGAACCAGATCGAAATTCTATGCGACAATATTTGCGAAGAAATTGAAGACCCATCCAGAGCTCGCTTTAATATGGATGAATTTTTAATATGGATGAAACAATTCAAAATCATTTGGGCAATATGTCGGTAGTGACTTCCAAAATAAAAAATAACAGTATATCTAACAATACACCCTCACAACATCATTGATACAAAATTCACTACCATTGCCAAAAGTAATGATTTCAAAATTTGATGGAGATTACCTAAAATGGAGCCAAGCCAATTCAAACATATATTTTCGGAAATGGTAGATAAACAACACATACCGGCAGTCCAAAAAATGTGGTATTTAATGACTAACCTAACTGGAGAGCCAGAACATTTGATCAGCCAATTGACATTAACAGAGCAAAATTATAGCACTGCATGGAAAACGTTGCAAGAACGTTACAACAACAAAAGGCTCCTAGTAGCTTATTTGGTGGACAAAACAATCCACCAAAATCCAGTAACGTCATCAGCATCATGACATAAAGTTCTGCATGATACCACCAAGGAATGCTTGCTTGCCATAAATAATTTGGAAATTACAACATCTTCCTTGGAAGCGATACTAATACAGGTATCGTTAACAAACCCAAGAGATGTGCCAACTTTATTTGAATTTCTGTCATTTTTGGAATTTCAGTTCCGGAAACAATATCAATGCAAATTGTGCAATAATAGTGGTCATAAATTATATCACTGCATCAAATTTCTGCAATTATCAGAAGCAGAACGGCTACGATGGATAAAACGACAGAATCTATGTATCAATTGTTTCAGAAGTGATCACGCTTCGAAATCCTGCAACTCAAGTAGTTGCAGAAAATGTACAAAAGGAACCGAACCAAATTGTTCATTTCACCATCAGAACAGCAATGTGAATCACATTTCACCCAACATTTCACACCAATGCAGATGGCCGCTTCATTGCCAGTCTTCCGTTTCGTGAGAACCCAATAGCATTACGAGAATCGCACGCGATGGCATACAACAGATTTATGGACCTAGAATGTCGACTCCTAACAAACGAAGACATTCGACTTCAGCAGATCAAATTCATGTGAGATTAAGAACATTTATAAATTATTTTCAATTTTGCTGCATTTCCGATTACCGAAGTTTGTCTTGACAACCGACATCGACAATTCATCGAAACAATCGGCACTACCAGTTCATACTTTTGAGAGAAAATCCTTCGGTACCCATCAATTACTATAAACTTAATACGATTACATTTGGGACACGATCAGAACCGTTCCTGGCCACAAGATGCCTACAACAAATTGCCGATGAAAATGCTATAAATTATCCATTTGGAGCTCAAATGTTGAAAGATAATTTCTACGTGGATGATAGACTTGGAGGGTCACACAGCCTTAACATTACGATTGAAATGCAAAGGGAACTCATTACTATTCTAAAACGGCATGGTTTCAATAGAAAGAACATTCCACTCGGCGTCCAGGAGGTGGATTTAGATTTCAACAGTAACAATACAAGCACGGTAATAACTCTGGGATCATCATGGCTGCCTAAAACTCACCATTTTTGCGTCAAGGTGAAAGTGAATCAGCAAGACACGGGTTAGTAGTATGTGTATGGCGTTTCTGGATCAGTTTTTACGTGTAGTTAGTTTAGTTCCAATTGTCACCGCAAGTAGTACCGCAGAGGTCGCCATTATATTCACCACGTTTAGCAAAACTCACACCCATATTCACCTTACTTATAGTTAGCAATACTATCAATCAGGTTGAATTTCACTTATTGCGCACTTTAAATATTCTAGTGCATCTTTTAGGATGACAGCACTAGTTTTTTGGCTGGCAACACTATTTTTTTGAGAAGATTAGCAATCCACATCAGTAAGATTTTTTTCAGTTAACTTTGAATTTAAATACATTTTATATATTCTATTGAAGTTTTTTAGAGCTGACAGCATTTTTTTTTTCATTCACAAAACCCATTTTTCAGTTTTATTTGAGAATATATTCGTTTACTCAAGTCCATATGTTTCTTTTTATTAAATTATTCCAATATATTTTTTGCTTCTTATTAAGTAAAATTATAACCAATTTGAATGTTTAGTATCATAATTTAAATTTCAGTTTTCAGGCTTTAATATTTATTTACTAAATTTGTTATTACATCAGACCAAATCTTTATTTTTTTTCAAATATTAACAAATAATTAACATTCTTTTTTATATTTGTTTTTCAATTTTTTAATTTAAGTTTTCAGGTTTTAAATTTTTAATTTAATTTTTTAGTTTCTTAATTTTAGTTTTTCAATTTTTAGATTTTTAATTTTTAGTTTAATTTATTATAGATAGGTGTTTTTTAATTAGTTCCTATAGTTGTTTTTCATTAATATTTTAGACATTTCATTCTTTTTAATTAACTTTGAATATTCAAGTGTGTTTCAATTAGTTCCTATAATTGTTTTTCATTAATATTTTAGATAAATCATTTTTTTCTTATTGTTTTATCTTAGAGTTTGTAATAACCAGTATCGTTTATAAAATTATATAATTTTATTAAAGGTACAACTAATTCAAAGAAAAAATTTTAAACAGCGCACTAACATGAAGTCACGTTTCTATGCTTTTTCATATTTTTAGCTTTTATATTTTTAATTTTCGATTTTCAATTTTTACTTTAGTTTTAGTTTTTTAATTTTTTAATTTTTTAGTTATTTAGTTTTTTTAACTTTTGATTTTTTAATTCTTGGTTTTTAGTTTTTAATTTTTTATATTTGCTTCTCAATTTTTTAATTAAAAATTATAGTTTTAAGGTTTTCAATTTTTAATTTAATTTTATAGTTTTTTAATTTTTAATTCAAGTTTTTAGTTTTTATTTTTTAAGTTTAATTTTTAATTTTTAGTTTTTTTATTTTAGTTTTTTAATTTTTAGTTTTTTAGTTATTTTAATTTTTGATTTATAAATTTTTAGTTTATAGTTTTTATACCCTATACCACTATGTGGCTTGGGTATAATGACTTTGTGCTGCTGTTTGTAACAACCAAAAATATTTGACCTACACCCATCTTTAACAAGTAAGAAAATTATAGTCGGTCTTGACCGACTATACGATACCCTATACCATGCGTTTAGAAACCCTATCTCTTAGACCCAACTAACTGGACATAGAAAATAAGCAAAAACCAAATTTGAGTGGGATTTTTATTAATTTTTTTGGCTGCAGATATGAAAAAGTTCATATCGGATGCTACATCTATATAGGGACTAGGTCCAAAAATGGACCGATCATGTTTGGTAAAGTCTCTTGTATTTTGCAAAAATATATACAAAAAAATTTGAGAAGAATCAGAGCAATATTTTTGTTTTTTAATAGATTTAAGTGAAGATCGGGAAGTAGCTCTATATGGGGTCAAAGGGATCATTTTTGGACTACTCATTAATGGATGTAATGAACGCATACAAACCCAATTTGAGTAAGATCTATATGACAATTTGGATCTTATGGCAATTTATGTCGATTTCATATGGGTAATTTGTATGGGGGCTAGGTCTGAACATGGACCGATTCTCACCAATTTCAATAGCGTTCATCCCATGGCCGATAAAAGCTTATATACCAAATTTCATCGAAATATATTCATATTTGCGACCTGCAGTTTGATTACAAAGTTTACATGGACACACAGACGGACGGACGGACGGACGGACGGACATTGTTAAATCAACTCAGAAAGTGATTCTGATTCGATCGGTATAATTAAAGATGGGTCTAGGTCAAATATTTTTGGTTGTTACAAACAGCAGCACAAAGTCATTATACCCAAACCACATAGTGGTATAGGGTATAATTATACCGATCGAACCAGAATCACTATCAGAATCACTATCTGAAAACAGTGATTCTGAAAACATCAATTAAAAACAATCACAAACAGTATGTATTTGATGAACCTTAAATCTAAATACATACATTGAATCATAAAAGAAATGTTTTTCAAACAAACATTTTCTGAAATCTAAGTTTTAAAATTTGATATTCGACCAGTGTTTTATCTAAAGTTTTTGTTGATATTCCGGCTTATGGTCAATAAAAACGCTCAATGATTTTGAGTTATTTGGTATATATTTATTTCAATATTTCGATCCTCTTTGAGGATCATCATCAGGAACTGATGTCAAACTAAATTAAACAGAATGTGTAAATAATTACATTTATATCACAGGAACAATTTTTTACTTTTTTAGATAAAAAATTTTTTTTAAAAAATTAAAATTTTTTAAAAACACAAAAAATTTTTTTTTTTTTGTAAAAAACTAGGCACATAAATATTGTACATCATACATACATTGACATTTAAATAGCCCAAAAATTAATTTTTTGCCGTCGACGTCCTTCTTCCTTGAGTTTTATTTTTAAACTGATTTTGGTTTATTAACTCCCTATATAGCTTTGCTACATTTTCTGTATCTGTTTTATAATTCATTCGTCTATGTGGTGGTACTTTAACTATATGTAAAGTCTCCAATATCATTCTCTTTGAATAGTTACTCTCTTCTCTCAGTATCTTCGTATTGTCAAAGTCAGCTATGTGGTTTTTCTGTGCACAGTGGGCCGCAGGCGCTGTTTTTTGTTCAATTGTTTTGTTCCTTGATCTTTGTTCCGATTTATGTCCACCAATTCTGGTTTTTAATTTGTTCTTTGTTGTACCAATGTACACCATGTTGCAATTTTCCTCGTCATTTCCTACACAAGGGATTTCATAAATTAAATTCGATTTTTCTTCTTTCGGTATGGTTGACTTTGTTTTATTGAAAAAAGTTCTAATATTGTTGCTTATATTTGTAGCAATGTTGTATTTATTTTTCTCATAGCAATTCGAATTTTTGAATTTTTCTGTCAAACCTGGTATGTATGTCATTGATTTGTAAATTTTTGGTTCTTTTTCTTGTTTTTTGTCTTTCGATTTTGTGTAGAATTTGTTTATCAAGCCTTGTATTGTTGCCATTGGAAAATTGTTTTTAGTAAGTATTTTGCTTATTTTCTCCTTGTTTTGTTTATGAAATATCTCATCACTTGTTTGAAGCACTTTGTTAACAAAGTTGTTGGCTGTATTTATAATAATATTTTTGGGGTGTTTGGACATGAAATTTATAAGTCGGCCAGACGCTGTTGGTTTTTGATACCAGTCAATCTTAATCTTGTTACCTAATCTAATAATCATAGCATCTAGGTATGGTAATCTTCCATTTTCTTCTTTTTCCATTGTGAATTTTATGCTCTTATGAAACTTATTAAGTTCAATTAGCATATTATCAATCGCTTCCGTCTTAATAATACAACAAATGTCATCAACATACTTGGTCAACAATTTTGGTTTTATTGCCAGTTTTTCTACACTTCTATTAAGTAACTCCTCCATTACAATGTCCGCCACTATTGGTGATAATGGTGATCCCATTGGCATTCCCTTCAACTGTGTGTATATGTTATCTTTGTATTTAAAGTACCTGTTTTCCTTAATCGTGTAGCGTAAAAGTTCCATAAAAAGGGTTTTTGGTGTTGTTGTATAGTCCCTTATGTAATTCCATCTCTTATTTATCACTTCCAAAGCAAAGTCGACCGGGATACTGGGGAACAATGAAATTACATCAAACGATACCAATGATTCATCCTTCATTATGTCCGCATTATTGAAGCGTTCCTTAAATTGTATTGAGTTTTTTGTGTTGTAAATTGAATCTCTGGTTAAGTTCTTGAGTATTTCAGCCAAATATTTGCTTATTTGGTATGCTGGGGAATTTATTGATGAACAAATAGGTCTTAGTGGGAATTCTTTTTTATGAATTTTTGGCAACCCGTATATTCTTGGTGGCAATGATGTTTTTATTAAAAGCCTCCTTTTTTCCGATTCAGAAATCACTTTCAACTCGAAGAGTTTTTCCACAAATTCATTATTTTTTCTCTCTAACGTCGGTGTTGGATCCTTATTCAATCGTCGATACGTCATCATGTCATTTAAAATCATCATCATCCTTTTATTATATTCATCCTTGTCCATTGCTACCGTTGTGTTGCCCTTGTCTGCAGTTAGTATTGTTATTTCTGCATTTTGTTTAAGGAATTTCTTAGTTTGTTCCACTGTGCTTAATATGTATTTTTCATCTCTCGTATGATGTATATTTCTCATATGTGTATGTATAGTTGTCGTGAGTTGTAATCTCGCGTTTTCTCTGCTCTCTGTATCTCTCAAAGTTTGTACACAGTCTTCTCCATCTGTGATATACTTTAACAGTGGTAGTCCCTTTTTTGTAATTGGAATGGCAAATTTAGGTCCTAACGATAATAACCATCTGATGTTGCTGGGAATATCTTTGTTGGTGTAATTAACAAACCATTCGTTATTCATTTTGGGTGTTAATGTTTGCTCCTCTCTCAGTTTAATGTATTTATTTTTTTGTCGTTCGGTTGTTTTTCTATTGTGTTTGTTATATATGTTTTCCTCGCTTATTCTGAGTAAATCATTGTCTTCTGTTGTGAGCAAATTTTGTATGTATGTTAACGCTGCAGCTCTTTTTCTTATATTTTCTCTTAGCATGTCGTGTTTTTGTTTGATTAATAAGCTTATGATTTTCATTTCAAATGTATGTACGTGTTGTGTTAGTTTGGTACTGATTTTAGGTGGTGTTTTTTTATTAATTTGAAAAATATTCCTTATATTTATTGTCGAATCAGCAATGAATTTGGGTACGACTTTCGCTTTTCGGCATCTCAATAGAAATTTGATCGAAGCTTTTAAGTTGATGTTTTGTCTGTTGAGATTCCTGTATTTTTTTATGTACTTATTTGTTTCTCTGTTGTAATTTTCTCTAATGTTCTTGTACACCATTGTGAGTGTGTCTCGGCTTGCCTTCCGTTTGTGAATTTAAGTTTTAAAATTTGATATTCGACCAGTGTTTTATCTAAAGTTTTTGTTGATATTCCGGCTTATGGTCAATAAAAACGCTCAATGATTTTGAGTTATTTGGTATATATTTATTTCAATATTTCGATCCTCTTTGAGGATCATCATCAGGAACTGATGTCAAACTAAATTAAACAGAATGTGTAAATAATTACATTTATATCACAGGAACAATTTTTTACTTTTTTAGATAAAAAATTTTTTTAAAAAATTAAAATTTTTTAAAAACACAAAAAATTTTTTTTTTGTAAAAAACTAGGCACATAAATATTGTACATCATACATACATTGACATTTAAATAGCCCAAAAATTAATTTTTTGCCGTCGACGTCCTTCTTCCTTGAGTTTTATTTTTAAACTGATTTTGGTTTATTAACTCCCTATATAGCTTTGCTACATTTTCTGTATCTGTTTTATAATTCATTCGTCTATGTGGTGGTACTTTAACTATATGTAAAGTCTCCAATATCATTCTCTTTGAATAGTTACTCTCTTCTCTCAGTATCTTCGTATTGTCAAAGTCAGCTATGTGGTTTTTCTGTGCACAGTGGGCCGCAAGCGCTGTTTTTTGTTCAATTGTTTTGTTCCTTGATCTTTGTTCCGATTTATGTCCACCAATTCTGGTTTTTAATTTGTTCTTTGTTGTACCAATGTACACCATGTTGCAATTTTCCTCGTCATTTCCTACACAAGGGATTTCATAAATTAAATTCGATTTTTCTTCTTTCGGTATGGTTGACTTTGTTTTATTGAAAAAAGTTCTAATATTGTTGCTTATATTTGTAGCAATGTTGTATTTATTTTTCTCATAGCAATTCGAATTTTTGAATTTTTCTGTCAAACCTGGTATGTATGTCATTGATTTGTAAATTTTTGGTTCTTTTTCTTGTTTTTTGTCTTTCGATTTTGTGTAGAATTTGTTTATCAAGCCTTGTATTGTTGCCATTGGAAAATTGTTTTTAGTAAGTATTTTGCTTATTTTCTCCTTGTTTTGTTTATGAAATATCTCATCACTTGTTTGAAGCACTTTGTTAACAAAGTTGTTGGCTGTATTTATAATAATATTTTTGGGGTGTTTGGACATGAAATTTATAAGTCGGCCAGACGCTGTTGGTTTTTGATACCAGTCAATCTTAATCTTGTTACCTAATCTAATAATCATAGCATCTAGGTATGGTAATCTTCCATTTTCTTCTTTTTCCATTGTGAATTTTATGCTCTTATGAAACTTATTAAGTTCAATTAGCATATTATCAATCGCTTCCGTCTTAATAATACAACAAATGTCATCAACATACTTGGTCAACAATTTTGGTTTTATTGCCAGTTTTTCTACACTTCTATTAAGTAACTCCTCCATTACAATGTCCGCCACTATTGGTGATAATGTTTAATTTAGTTTGACATCAGTTCCTGATGATGATCCTCAAAGAGGATCGAAATATTGAAATAAATATATACCAAATAACTCAAAATCATTGAGCGTTTTTATTGACCATAAGCCGGAATATCAACAAAAACTTTAGATTTTCTGAAATCTTTAATCGTTAGTCTATTGATTACACATTTTTTTACACCTTTTATATTCTTAACTTTTATTTTTAATTATAGTTTTTTTATTTTCGATTTTTATTTTTTAATTTTTAGTTTTTAGTTTTTCAATTTTTAATTTTTAGTTTTTTTAATTTTGGTTTTAGATTTAAAATTTTTAATTTTTAGTTTTTTAATTTTAGTTTTTGAATTTCAGTTTTTTAATTTTTATTTTTTAATTTTAGTTTTTAATTTTCAATTTTTAATTAAAATTTTTTAATTAGTATAATTGACTTTTTATCAAAATTTATCAAAAAATAAACTTTGGAAATTTACTAAGGAAAGGTAAATTTTTAAGAAAATTTACTCAGGAAAGGTAAATTTTTAAGAAAATTTAATAAATTTCTTAAAAAATTACCTTTCCTTAGTAAATATTTAAGAAAATAATAACTAGATACCTTTTAATATAAATAGGCTAGGCGATTTCTTGTGACCGATGTTTTGTTCTACGCTTTATCGCGATTTTGAGCAAACGTATATTGTTTGAAAGGTATTTCTATTTAGCCGTTTTGCAGATTTACAGATTTTTAAATTTGTTCCTTTATTTTGAGCAAATTGCATTTAAAGTTGCTACTAACACATTTATAAAATTATACAATGCTATGTGTGTGTTTATTAAATTTGTTAATGTGTTTGTAATAAAAATGAATTTGTTTTTTTGTGTTGATTTGTGAATTGGCTATAATTAATTGGCATAATTTATCATGCTTTGATGAATTTAAGATATTTGTTTTGTAGAAAAAACTATCAGATTAGAAACAGTAAGCTATGAAATATTTTTCTTATTGAATACGATCAATTGATTTAATATTATAAATAAAGGAATTAGTATCCCTATAATTTATATTAATGTTGGTTGGATATTTAGGTTTTATGTAATCATAATGAAAATCATACATTTCCATTTTTGATTTCTCGAAAACTGAAAAAAACCAATATAAATAGGTTTATGATACTCAATTCGCACTCTACACATTTCAATAGTAATCCAACAAACTATGAAAATTGATGAAATTTGTATGAAGAACTTTAACTTATACACTGATTCCATAACACAATTCGTCACAGACGAACGAAAATTTGTATGAAGAACAAAAACAAAATACACACAAATTTTCGTTCATCTGTGACGAATTGTGTTATGGAAACAGGGTATTAAACTATTACAAAATATATAATAAAAATGAAAATAAAGAATTTTTCATAATTGTTTTCTCTGTTTAAAATTTAGTTTATTAAATTATTACAAAAATATGTTTAAATTTTAGTAAATTGAAATTATTTTTTAGATATTTTGTAGGAAAATTTTACAATCTGGATATAAAAATGTTGATAAAATTGTTTAAGATTTCTGTAGTATATTACAGAGTTTGTTTTATCGTTCAAGTTTGTTATTAATTTGATCTGTTTCATGCTTTAATTTTTTTTTATTTTCTACACAAAATGGTAAATCATTGTGATGGTTGTGTATTGTAGATAGATATCGTAAATCTACTTCCAATTTATAGCCTATACTTTGTATATGAGTATTCAGTAAGAAAAAACATGATATTGAAAGAAATATACAACTTCCTTAAATTATTCTCTAGTATGGTTTGGAATAATTAAGTCAAAAAATTCTGCTGAATTTTGGATCATTTTAACCCTAGGACCACATAAGGGTAAGTTGTAATTGCCGAAAAAATTATACTGTAGAACGAAATTTCCGTAAAATCTGAAAAAAGACATATTTTCCCCATATAAGCACACTTAAAATTTTCAGTCGCGTTGAGGCACCTCTAAATTTTTATTGATTGACCCAAAATTTTGTATATCTCAGTTTTTTTGCTGTTCGCATATTTCTACGGGTGAGACCGAGAGTTCGAAAACTTTTTTTATTAAGAGCCACCCTCATATACATATACATATAGTAGATTGGAATATCTTTGCTGTATTGGCAACAACTTGTCTGTAGTATGGGCAGAGGGCATTTCGCATCCTATGCATGTTAATAATTTTTGAATTACATTCTGCACAAAGTTTCAAAATGGCTGCATGGAAATAATACCGTATCGCGAGGGTTTTTGGTACAAAGGATGCAATATAAAATGGCATTATTCTGGATGACTTCTTCATTGTCTTCCTCCTCGCTTCTTACTTACGATACTCATTCATTGTCATAACGGATTTACAAAAAAAAAACAAATAATTCTTTGAATCGACATACTGCAAGCATTGTTACGCTATTTCCATTTGGATTAGATAATAACATAAATTTCTTAAATCCAAATTTTTGTTGATTTTATTGCACCTTTTAAAAAGGCAATTATGTCAATTGACTTTATTTCGCATGAATTATTTTCGTTGGTTAAAAAAAATGAATGCCGAATTGTCAACCATTTTTCTATACATTAGCTATTTTATGTTCCCCTCCAAAATTTAAAATTCTCAATCTGACAACCCTAAAAATTAGAATTAGAAGTTCCAAAATGGTGCAAAATTTCAACAGAATTCCAATACACACAGATAAATAAATTCGCAAACGGAATTGTTCTAAAGTGGAACAACTATGTTTTCGATTGTATCAACAGAATTTTAATAGAAGCTAACAGGTTTCTATTAAGAGATCAAATATTTACTGTTAAGACAACAGAATTTTAATTTTCGTCAACCCCAGATTCGGTTAATAGCATCATTATAATTCGGTTGGCAAATAATTCGGTTCCACATATAAATATGAGTGCTAATTAATCATACGTTTACGTACAGCGCTTCACACTCAACGAATCAGCAAATCAGCGAGTCAGTGATTATCGTAACTAGTAATTAAGAGTTATAACTTAACATTATGTGGGTAGGGCATACAAAATTTTGTGGTAAAAAGTGTTGTAACGAAAATAAATGATGCCTCAATAAATTATGAATTATTTAATAATTACGAACCACTGCAGCTTGCATTAAACAGTTTATCTGCTAAAGTTTTTTTTAACATCTTTAAAGAATACTTACTCTTCCCAATAGACTCAGATTCAGGGTAAAAAAATCCTTAGCTGTTATAATGAAACGTTGATGTAAAGTTTGCACTGAAAATTCGCTAACTAAATCATTGTAGTGTTTATTGCCCAAAGGTTTAACCAATTTTGATATTAAACAACCAATATAGCGGCTCTGAAATGAGAAAGAACAAGTGGAGTTTTATAGAAGGTACATGGTTAATAATTGCCAACTCTTTTTTCAAATAACATGTGTTAAAAATTATAAACTTTCGTCTTCATTGCAAAATAGTTATAAGAACCACTTAACCCATTTCGCTCCGCTCTTCGCTTTTCGAACAGTAAAAATCACTTTAAAAAAAATAGTATTGTATGAAAAAGGTAGAATTTCAAGTAAATTTTGATACGAATGTTAGTCCCATCTATCACTCCGATACTAGGGCACATTTCAGCAACCCTTACTTTGACTGTCTGAAATTTCGAACGCTGGTGCTTATCCTACAGTTACTAATTAGCGAGTAAACTTAAATTAATTATACAGCAAATAAACCAAGTATTCCATTTATATATAAGCGCCAATGTTCGAAATTTCGAGCAGGCTTTTTCGGGAGAATGAAAAATTTTTTTTGACCAGATTTTTGAATTCAGCGGGTCCTAATCACTCTAAAAAAGTACATTTTTCCCAAAAATAAATTAAATTAGCTCAACTTTTTGCTGGCGATATAATGTTGCCATCATCTGTTACTTGCTGTTGCCAAGTTTACATTAATAGTACGACTTACTTGATAATAAGATTCTTCGCACATCCAACAGATGAGGGAGAGCAATAAAAAGGCCAACAATGCAAATGAGACATTTTGCAATAATGCATAGTAATCCCTAACCTGGGTAATAACCGCCAACAAAATCCAGTAGGTATTACACACAAAATCAACAAAATATACAGCAGTAGAGGCCAACAAAGACCAACCGTAAGCCACGTTAAGTTGTTGAAATATAGAATAGATATCACTGTAAGAAGCTTTTAATATCGCGATTTGTTTTTCATCTTCTTGTTCTTGATTTTTTGATACCACAATAATCAATGACGTCCTTGTAGATTTAGCTGCTGTTTTGAAAACTCTCCTTAAATTTCTTTCACCCATTTCATTGATAATTTCATGTGCTGTTAAAATGTAATAATTTATATGTGCAATGCCCGTAAAAAATTCGAAGCTTTTAAACTGTAAAGCCAATAAACTGTTCAAGGAACGAGAGTACAACAGAGAAGTGGGAGATTTTGTTTTAAATGTTGTCCACATTATTAGGCTGTGACCGGAAATTAGAAGCAAATAAAATGTTACGATATTAAAGAATATGCGCTTAGAAGAATCCACAGAATTCAATGGTTTATGCAATTGTGTCTCGAAACGTTGTTGCAGCTTCTTAAATTGGACATGTAGTGACATACGATATTGCTTCGTCGTCGACGATTCAGCTAAAACTGCAAAATGCGCTCCAATATGGGCTGCAAACATAATAGTATTAACTAAACCACTTAGACTATGCTCATCTCCAAAAATATTGTAAATGAAGGCAGAGTAAATGGCCGATATATTTCCACAATACCAAAGGATGATATAAATTTGATAAATAAAATACAATTTGGTAAAGGGATATAAGCCAAACAGCATTAATAGCAAATACATAAAAGATAGTAAAAGTTTGTTAAGTTTTTTGAACCAATTGGCCGGTTTATTAGTTGGACTTTGTTTATCCATGATTTGGTTTGATTTACAACTGACTGAATTTCAGATGTGTTCAATGGTTTTTTAGATTAATTCTTGTTAAGGAAAATGCTTAATCATGTAGGCTCGTTAATCATCATCATATAAAATGATTTGTATTAAATATCCTAATAGTTTTTTATTTTTAAAGTGAGAAGTGTTGGTAATCTTGGTTATTGGTATAAGCGCAATCAGACCAAAAATACAATAAATAAAAAAAAAACAGTCAATTCTAGAATATTTTGGAAAATATCCATTTTGCTGTTAGTCAATTTGGATCAACAATATACAATAATAATTTTTATACCCTATACCACTATGTGGTTTGGGTATAATGACTTTGTGCTGCTGTTTGTAACAACCAAAAATATTTGACCTACACCCATCTTTAATTATACCGATCGAATCAGAATCACTATCTGATTCGATTTAACGATGTCCGTCCGTCCGTCCGTCCGTCTGTGTGTCCATGTAAAGCTTGTAATCAAATTGCAGGTCGCAAATATCAATATATTTTGATGAAATTTGGCTTGTAAGCTTTCATTGGCCATAGGATGAACGCTATTGAAATTGGTGAGAATCGGTCCATGTTCAGACCTAGCCCCCATACAAATTACCCCTATGAAATCGACATAAATTGCCATAAGATCCAAATTGTTATATAGGTCTTACTCAAATTGGGTTTGTATGCGTTTATTACATCCATTGATGAGTAGTCTAAAAATGATCCCTGGGACAACTCTTAGTCATAGGCCCTATATAGAGCTGCTTCCCGATCTGCACTTAAATCTATCAAAAAACAAAAATATTGCACTGATTCTTCTCAAATTTTGTTTGTATATATTTTTGCAAAATACAAGAGACTTTACCAAACATAGTCAGGATCGTTCCATTTTTGGGCCTATTCCCATAGAGATATAACATCCGATATGAACTTTTTCATATCTGCAGCCAAAAAAATTAATAAAAATCGCACTCAATTTTGGTTTATGCTTATTTTCTATATCCAGTTAGTTGGGCCTGAGAGATAGGGTCTCTAAACGCATGGTATAGGGTATCGTATAGTCGGTCTCGACCGACTATAATTTTCTTACTTGTTTTTGTCTAAAAAGTTTGTGTTTACCAAAGGAACTTATGTCCACATTAGAGAGAATGAGAATTGAAAAGCGTGAGTATGAGAGTTTTTGCAAAGAAAATAAAATATTAGATTAAGAAGGCTTTACGCATTGCGACCAATTTGATCTTTTGTGCAGCACATGGTTGTCCTAAAGATTAAGCCGCATTGTAAAGCCCTGTTTGGCATGAGATACCATATGTCCCGGGAGGATACAGTGTATCCTCCAAGTGCAAGGATTCTTTTACCACTTAGTTTTGGACATTCGCAGAGAATGTGTTCTGCTATTTCCACCCCAGTTCACAGAATCTACATCTCTGTAACAGACTGACCTTTCGTTCGTAGATGATATCTAAGTTTACAGTGTCCAGTAAAGAATCCCGTCAAGGTCCTTAAGTCCTTTTTATCAAGGGAAAGTAGTCTTTCCAATGCAGTTATAATAATCTGTTAGCTTGATGTGTCCTACTGGAACACCACATAATGGTTCCAGACCGATGAAAGGACGACGCCCCCTCGATTGGCTAGGCAATCTGCCCTTTCGTTGCCCTCGTGTCCTTCGTGTGCCGAAATCCAGCATAAAGTTAGTTTGTGGTGCAATTCACAATTGTATTGTTTATATTTTGTGTACTTTTATACCCTATAGGGTATAATGAGTTTATGCTGATGTTTGTAACTACCAAAAATATTTGACCTAGACCCATCTTTTATTATACCGATCTATTCAAAATCACTTTCTGAGTCGATTTAGCGATGTCCGTTCGTCTGTCCATCCGTCTGTGTGTCCATTTAAACATTGTTATCAAAAACATGGTCCCAAATATGAAAATATTTTGATGAAATTAGGTACATAAGCTTCTATCGGTTATAGGAGGAACGCTTTTGAAATTAGTGAAAGTCGGTGCATGTTCAGACCTAGTCAGACCATATAAATAACCCCTATGAGATCGAATTAAATTGCCCTAAGATAATAACAATGCGACTCTAATTTGGCAATTTGGAACTAAGAGAAATGATCTCTAAACGCGTGGTAGCATATAGTCAGTCTGAACCGGCTATAATTTTCTTATTTGTTTTCTATTGACATCGGAAATGAATGGCTTTCTACTTCTTACACATCCGTTACAGTTCGATTTTTTTAATACGTTGCGAACGTCCATGAAGATGGATGTCTTTGCCAAAGGATTCTTTGATTTTAGAAGTAATTTGGTAATTTGGAAGTAATTGTGGGATTCTGTTTTACTGACACCAAAATAGTTCGCTTTTCCTGCTCAGTTAATAAAAATTAAAGGTCACTTTGTGAACAGGAGTTGTGAGGTTAACCTCAATTTAGAAGCTTGCTCCAAGGCCAAACGAAAAAAGTAAATATATATTGTAAAATCTTAAAGTTTGTAATATACATAACTGAATTCTATTATAAATTATAGGAATTTCAACGACATTATAATTTGTAAAACAATATTATAAATAAAACTTGAATATAGTATTGGAAACTCTATTTATTTGGTATTAAGAATCTTTTGGACCCAGGAGCTTAGGGCTGCTTCTCCCAACATTATTGAAATTCGTTTTTAATTTGTTTCAACCTCGCTTTTCTGGCTTAAGTTCACTTTATTGCTCAAGGATTTCTGCCACCAAAAATATAAAAATCGCAATTACGATATTATGGATTCTTTAACCTCACAGAGTCAACCACTAATACTTACACTTTACCGAACCAAACCCTTGCTTTACAGCAATCCCAAAATCTATTGCCAACTGCGGCAGTAAAAGACAACTTTACCTCAAATATGATTTATACCACAGCAACTCAACCAATTTTATCAACCAATTATTCGCTTTGTGATAATAACAGAAACATTTGTCAACAACTAAGCGCCCCGATAGGTGAGTTGGTAGCGTGCTCACCTATCATGCGGGGGTCGTGGGTTCAATTTCCACCAGAGGCTTTGGTGTGTCGCTGCAAAAAAAAAAAAATAGCCAAAATTAGAATCTGCAGACAAGCCCTCGGCTTCGCTGAACTAGGCTTAAAAAAAAACGGTACTTAAAAAAAAAAAAAAAAAAAAAATCGTTTATCAACAGAAAATTACAATTTTGATAATAATACATTTAATAATCCACCAATTCACTCCGCTGGTAAGATCAGCGGCACTCAAAGAGCAGACGGCACAAATCCATGTCAGTTTCCACAAAGGTTTCTAAATCAGCATAATTTTTAAACGACACCAACATCAATTATCGATCCTTACGCCCGTAGCACGCAAACAAATCTTACATCAAAACAAATTAATGCCAGGCAAACCGTGCCAAAAGAACTTCCCAATTTTTCGGGCAATCCGGAAGAATGGCCGTTGTTTATTTCAACGTATGACTGGTCCACTTCAGTATGCAGATTAACGGATGCCGAAAACTAGGTCAGACTTCAACGAGCTCTGCGCGGCGATACACTAAAGTCGGTACAGCATATACTTGTTCATCCCACTTGTGTGCCAGAAGCAATTTCAACCCTTAAACTTCTATTTGACCAGCCAGAAAAAATATTACATGCTATAAGAAACAAAATAAAATCAGTCCCTCCCGTGAACAGCAACAAATAAGAGACAATTACCTGCTGCACCGTGGAAGTAAAAGGTCTAATATCAGTAATAGAAGCCTGTGGATTATATGAAGAGCTGAAAAACTCCTCACTTTTGATTGATTTAATAATTAAAATGCCACCGGATTTACAATTGACATGGGGTACATTCAGAATGAAGCTATTGATAGAAAATAAAACGACAAATCTGTCCGCATTTGCAGATTGGCTTTTTGATGCCGGCGTATCTGCCAGTAGCATTAACATAACAGAAAGCCACGTAACATTCACACCAACAGAACAGGTTTCACGAAATAGATCAAAAAACGCATACATACACGCTCATTCTGAACAAAATCAAGACATTGTATAGTATGTGACAATGACTGTAAAACTGTTTCGAATTGTGTGAGATTTTTGTCAGCCTACCGAAATGAAAGATGGAACATAGTAAGAGAGTGCAATCTCTGTAAATTTGCAACAGCAATAATGTATGTGGTATAAACGACTGTCGTATAAAACAAAATTCTCTCTTACATAAAGGAGAAGATATGTTAACAAAAGCAGATACAGTAAATCAAAAAAATAACAATGTTAATCCAACCTATAATGTAAATGCACACCACCGCGGTATGTCTAATCAGGTACTATTTAAAATTTTACCAATCACAATATTCGGTCAAAACAATAAATGTGTTAGAACGTATGCTTTTATAGAAGAGGGCTCATCTGTAAGTCTTATTAGTGAAAAACTAATAAATGAATTGAATTTAGACGGTCAATTAGAGTGCTTATGCCTGAGATGGACTAACAACATACAAAGAAATGAAGATTTTACCAAAAAATTATCGATCAAATTATCAGGACCAAATAATAAAAAGCATTATGTACATAGATGTTCGTTCTCTAAAGTACTTATCATTGCCATCTCAAAGTGTAGATTATAAAAATATTAGTGAACAATTGTCACATCTGAGAAGTTTACCCGTTAAGAATTACAAAGATGCAGTGCCTGAAGTTTTAATAGGATTAAACAATGTTAAGGTATGTGTCGCTAACCGTATTAAAGAAGGGCGTAGAGGAGAGCCTACTACTGTACGTACTCGCTTAGGGTGGGTTCTGTGTGGAAATATGTGTGGGGAACGATTGAACAAAATTTTACTTGCGTTCACATATGCGAGTGTAACGATTACAAATTTGAATAATTTAGTTAAGCAGTTCTATGCAATAGAGACTGCTGGTATTACCACATCACCATCCAAACTTGGTATATATGACCAACGAGCCATTAATATGCTGAATCAGTTTACAAAAGAGAAAGCTAATGGACACTATGAAACTGCTTTGTTATGGCGTAGTGATGACATATATCTTCCCGAAAGTTATGCAATGGCAAAGAAAAGACTTTTATGCTTAGAGAAAACTATAAAAATAACACCGAATTGCTTACTAATTTTGAAGAAATTATTAAAGAATACCTGGAGAAAAATTTTATCACGAAACTAAGCAATTTCAGCCAAAATGAAAAATGCATCTGGTACCTACCAATTTTCCCAGTCAAATAAAATCCGCATTGTCTGGGATGCCGCTGCAAAGGTCAATGGTGTGTCGTTACACTCAGCACTTTTAAAAGGAACAGACCTATTAAATTCTCTTCCAGTTATGACCTTAGGCGCATCCTGCATTTCGCCGTGCATTTCGCAGTGTATTAAAAATCTTACCGCTAGAGAATATGAAAATAAATACCGAGATGCGACATCCGCTATAGAAAAAAATCATTATGTCGATGATTTTCTTTTTTCTACAGATACCTCGAATGAAGCTGTTAAAATAGCTACCGAAGTGCACTATATCCATAGCCAAGCGGGGTTTAGTCTTAGAAACTGGGTTTCAAATTGCAATCTCTTTTTAAACAACATAAACGCTAATAAAGCCGACGGTAGTAACCTTAATATCGGGAATGAGCTAGATTCAGAGAAGGTCTTAGGAGATCATATGACGATATCATAACATTTAAAATTTCACCATCAATCTCAACCAGCGACCTCTTCCTTGGTAAGAAGCAGCCCACTAAACGACAAATTTTAAAAATACTCATGAGTATTTTTGATCCACTCGGATTAGTTGGACATTTTCTAATGTACCTCAAAATAACACTGCAAGAGATATCGAGAAGCGGAGTTGGATGGGATGAGCCAGTGCCAGCTCCACAAGTAGAAAAATGGAAAAAGTGGTTGTCAATCTTACCTAAAATAAAAGATTTAAAAATTCCCAAGTACTATTTACAAAATATGTCCAGCTATGATAATGCTTCGGTAGAGCTCCATACCTTCGTAGACGCCAGTGAGAATGGCTATGCAGCAGTACCAAGGCTCGAACTTATGGCAGCGCTTATTGGGGCCCGATTCGCGAAATATATAATAGAAAATCATACTATAAAAATAAACAAGAAAATATTTTGGTCAGACTCAAAAACTGTTATAAGCTGGATTACTCCGATCACAGAAAATACCATCAATTTGTAGTGGTAAGAGTAAGCGGGATTTTAGATCTAACTGATATGGATGAATGGCGATGGATTTCAGGAAAGATCAACGTTGCATATGACGCACCCAAATGGACAGCTAATCCCAACTTGTTTGAATCTAGTAGCTGGTTTAAAGCCCTGATTTTTTAAGGTTACCTGAGCAGTGCTGGCATGTTGATAAAAAAGATGCAGTAAATACAAAAATAGGAATAAAATATGCAAGCCTTTCGATAGATTTTACATATAGATCAATATTTCAAAATTTCAATCGTTTTTCTCGATGGAACAGATTACTGAGAACTATTGCCAATGTAATAAAATTTTGTAAATCTCTAAAGAATAAAGTAAGTGAAAATCAGTTACCAACGGAGCTTACTCAAGATGAACTGAATATGGCCGAGAGTGCTATTCTGAAAGAAATCAAATTTGAACACTTATCTGATGAAATTAGAACCTTTCAGAAACAAAAAACTTTACAAAATTGATAATGTCGATGTACCACCAGAAACAAAAAATCCAGAAATCCTACCAAAATATAGTTAAGTTACGAATCTTCTAATTCTGCACTACCATTTTAAATTTTATCACATTCATAATGAAACTGTAGTAAATGAAATACGTCAGAAGTATTATATTCCCCAACTAGGAACTGTTTTTAAAGCAGTTTTAAAGCAATGTCAAATGTGTAGAGTAAAAAATGCTACACCAAAAAACCCGCAAATGGCAAAGCTGCCACGAGCATGACTTTCTGCTTATGTTGCTCCATTCACGTTTACTGGACTCAACTACTTTGGCCCAATGTATGTTGTAGTCAATAGGCACAAAGAAAAAAGATATGGCGCCATTTTTACTTGTCTAACTATAAGAGCAATTCATATCGAAATAGTGCATTCTCTTACAACAAGTTCATGCATCATGGCCATAAGAAACTTTACCGCTAGAAGAGGAACGCCAAGGGAGTTCTTTAGATAATGGCACCAAATTTGTTGGTACTGAGCGCGAGTTGCGTCAATCCTTAAAGGAAATCGACACAAATGCATTGGTTCGAAACTTTACATCTTCTAACATTAAGTGGAACTTTAATCCACCTGCAGTCCCACACATGGGAGCCGTCCTCTGACATATGTTCCTATTGAAAATGAGAACATGGAAGCGGCTTGAAATCATTGGCATTATACGAAGATTCGGGAGTCACATACGGCGATGTTATTTAACTTCGCAGGTCTTTGCAGAAAAATTTTGGAAAAGGTGGGTGGCAGAGCATTTGCCGACCCTGACATGTCGATCTAAGTGGCACGAAAAAGTAAAATCGTTGGATGTTGGAGATCTGGTGATTTTGGTTGACCATACGAACCCCAGAAACGTCTGGCCCCGACATTTGTAATAAAAATTAAAGGTCACTTTGTGAAGAGGAGTTGTGATGTTAACCTCAATTTAGAAGCTTGCTCCAAGGCCAAACTAAAAAAGTAAATATATATTGTAAAATCTTAAAGTTTGTAATATACATAACTGAATTCTATTATAACTTATAGGAATTTCAACGCCATTATAATTTGTAAAACAATATTATAAATAAAAATTGAATATAGTATTGGAAACTCTATTTATTTGGTGTTAAGGATCTTTTGGACCCAGGAGCTTAGGGCTGCTTCTCCCAACAATATCAATCAAAGAGATGTTACGTATGCACGTTGGAAAAGATTTAGAACAACATTACATGAGAATTGCCTGACTGCTAAAATAATATATCCGATTTTATGCTGAAAAGTTTTCTTCCGCCATTGCCTCCAAAAGAATATGGCGAACGATACGCGTAGTTTGTAAATCTAAATCTATGGATCGGGAACCATATTCGATTGATGCCGACACAATCAATACAAAGTTTTTAAGTGGTCCTATGGTTCAACCAGATAAAAATTATATGTAAAGTGCATATGTAGGTATGTACAAAACCGTACATCACATATGACAACTCTTACGAAAACTGAGAATAGTGGAAATTAGAAGTATAAATGCAAAAAATATTCAAAATTCAAAAATAACGATTGTTTGTTTGGACAGAGTTGTATCTTCTGAAATTAATACAAAGTAATGCTGTATGGTACGAAAACTGAATCTAACCACACTGCTCGTAGGCCTGACTTTAGGTGAGTGTGCTAAAGCGCTGACCAAAAAGTGCAAGGCCGCTCTAAGTAGAAAAATTTTCATATAGAAACAATCTATTCAATTAAAACATAATAATTATCACAATGTTCAATAAATCGCTGATGAAGGCTGAAATGCCAGAAACCGGTCCGATTAAGAATACAGTGCAGTTATGAATTTTTAAAAAATAAGCTTTCTTCTTCTTTACCACGCACCATTTAAATAAAAATTATTATATTAATAATCGAATAACAATTCTGAATCTTTTTTTTTTCTTTTGCTGCAGTAGACCAATGTGACGTTTTATCTAGTTTATTGTCTATAAAATCGAACTGTATAGGAGTGGACGGGATTAATCCAAAGTTTTTTAAGATTCTTTTACCTCAGCTACTTCCAATTATAAAACTTTTCTTTAACAAAATATTAACTTCCCATGGAATTGGAAAATAGCTAAAACCATTTTAATAGCCAAAGCTGGTTCCGATTATAGACCAATAGCTATTCTTCCATTTAGCTCTAAAGTATTAGATCGAATTATGCAAGTTAAGATATGGCATACCCTTGATATACCGAATAAAATAAATTTTCATATAATTCGTGGAATACAAGAAATGTTCCCTAAAATGGTCCGAAAAATATCACACCGCTATCGTACAAGAAACATACTTTCATCATTCCCACGATGTGAAACGTCAGCTATCATACAAAATTTTACTTTTATCATTAATTTGCATAACCAAATGACTTATTTCTTGGATGAAAATAACATGCTAACAGATCGTCAATCTGGGTTCAGAAGAAAACACAGCTGCATAACAGCCTTAGTTGATGTTACGGAGGAGATTAGGGAGAAACTTGATGATGGCATGACTACATTATTAATACTTTTAGATCATTCAAAAGCGTTTGATACCGTGGATCATAACATTCTTTGTTACAAACTTAAAAAATTTTTAAATTTTTCTTCGACCGCTACTCAGTTATTGTCAACATACGTACTTTAGAGGTATCAGTATGTTTAAACCAGAATCCGAAAATCAAAGGCAATAACAGTAGCAATGGGTGTAGCTCAGGGATCCATTGTAGGGTCACTATTATTCTCACTGTACTTAAATGACCTTCCGGGCATTTTAACAAATGTACGCAGATGAATGTAAGAATGTACGCGGATGACGATCAACTTTATACCAGTTGTAATAATGACCTAATTGAGCAGTGTATTATCTCCATTGACCAGCAACTCCATCGTATTTATACATGGGCAACGGCAAATGGTTTAGGCATAAATCCGAAAAAAACCTAAATGCATTGCAATTCAAAAGCGACCTGCCAAACTAAATATTATACCCAATATATTTGAAATAGTAAAATCTGCTAAGAATCTAGGTATGTTTTTTAATGACACTCTTACGTGGTCGAACCACATTAACTATGCTTGTGGTCGTACTTTCTCTATGACTGGGACACTTTGGCAAACCCGGCATTATACACCTATTAAAATAAGAATCTTGCTTACCAAAACTTATCTGATGCCCGTTTTACTGTATGGTTGTCAGCTATTTGCTAAATGTGACACAACTAGTAAAAGGAATTTGAACGTTGCATTTAACAACATAATCCGATACGTGTATGGACTTATTAGGCGTTCTACTGTATCTTTATTTTCGTCTCAGCTATATGGCTTTTATTTAGATAATCTTTTAACAATAGCCTTTTTTTACATAAAATAGTATATACCCACAAACCAGATCATCTGTACGGCAAACTTTATATTTCAGATTTAAGCATGGGGAAAAGAATTTGAAACATTACATAGTTTTTGGTATTATAATAATTATACCCTATACCACTATGTGGTTTGGGTATAATGACTTTGTGCTGCTGTTTTAATTAATGTGCTGCTGTTTTAATTAATTTAATTATCTTTAATTATACCGATCGAATCAGAATCACTTTCTGAGTTGATTTAACAATGTCCGTCCGTCCGTCCGTCCGTCCGTCCGTCTGTGTGTCCATGTAAAGCTTGTAATCAAACTGCAGGTCGCAAATATGAATGTATTTTGATGAAATTTGGTATATAAGCTTTTATCGGCCATGGGATGAACGCTATTGAAATTGGTGAGAATCGGTCCATGTTCAGACCTAGCCCCCATACAAATTACCCATATGAAATCGACATAAATTGCCATAAGATCCAAATTGTCATATAGATCTTACTCAAATTGGGTTTGTATGCGTTCATTACATCCACTAATGAGTAGTCCAAAAATGATCCCTTTGACCCCATATAGAGCTGCTTCCCGATCTTCAGTTAAATCTATTAAAAAACAAAAATATTGCACTGATTCTCCTCAAATTTTGTTTGTACATATTTTTGCAAAATACAAGAGACTTTACCAAACATGATCAGGATCGGTCCATTTTTGGACCTAGTCCCTTTACAGATATAGCATCCGATATGAACTTTTTCATATCTGCAGCCAAAAAAATTAATAAAAATCGCACTCAAATTTGGTTTATGCTTATTTTCTATATCGAAGTAGTTGGACCGAAAGATAGGGTCTCTAAACCATGGTATAGGGTATCATATAGTCGGTCTAGACCGACTATAATTTTCTTACTTGTTTTTTTTTTAATTTTAATCATCTAATATGTGATCATTGTGAAGATTACCTTCAAGCTACTACAATCTGCTTTGAGGAATTTGATAACAATTTAGTTATCTCATCAATATACTCTCCACCAAGATTTTCTATAACGGAAAGTCAATACAAAAGATTTTTTGGATCACTGGGCCCTCGTTTTGTTGCTGCCGGCGATTACAATGCCAAGCATACATTCTGGGGGTCACGTTTAAGCTCCCCGAAAGGCCGTGTTTTGTTTGGCACAATTTCTAATATGGGCCTAGATGTTATCTTAAGCGAAGAACCAACATACTGGCCGACAGATAGACAAAAGATTCCCGATCTAATCGATTTTGGAGTAACGAAGAACATTGTGAGAGAACTTATAAATGCTGAATCCTCATTGGAACTCTCATCAGATCACATACCAGTTATTGTTACTTTTTCTAACCCCCGAGAAATTGTGCCTCCGAATGGCAATTTAGCGCCAACAAGTATCATAGATTGATCAAAGTACAGAAAGTTTCTCAGTAGCCATTGTACGAATAGGTTACCACTAAGAACACCAGATGATATTGACCTGGCTATTGTTAACTTTGAACAAAACCTCAAAATATCTTCTCAACTTGCTGCGAAACCCTCCCGACACAGAGGGCAGTATAGAACTTGTTCGGTAGATGTCGAGCGACTATTAAATGAAAAAAGAAGAATTCGAAGAGAGTGGCAACTGTACAGATCTCCACAACTAAAGCAACAATTGAAAGCATGTACATCAAATTTAAGAAAGTTGCTTGAAACCCAGAGACACGATAAATTAAACAGATATCTCGAAAAATTAAATCCGACTTCAAGAACTGTTTACTCGTTATGGCGAGCTACAAAAAATCTTTAAAGACCCGTTGTACGTAAACCACCATTAAGAATACAAAATGGAGGCTGGGTTAGAAATGATATAGAAAAAGTTAATCTATTTGTAGAACATTTGAAAAAAGTTTTTACTCCGAATATAACTACTAGCTCAATAAATTAGTTACCACCAGTAATAAACCAGCACAGTACAGTGTCACTTCGATTTGAGATTAAAGAAGTTGAAAAGGCCATTTATGATCTTAACCTTAAAAAAGCATCGGGGATCGACGGGATCAGTAATAAAATGCTTTTGGAATTACCCAGAATAACATTGAGAATAATTCTTTTTACATTTAACGCTATATTACACCTTGAGTATTATCCCTCAGAATGGAAGGTTTCGATCGTTACCATGGCACCCAAGCCAGGTAAAGATCACACAAAGGCCGATTCGTACAGGCCAATAAGTTTAATGTCAAATTTATCAAAATTGTTCCAGAAAATATCAGTACATAAGCTTACTGTAGCTGTAGATCAAAATAACGTCATCCCAGCACATCGATTTGAATTTAGACGAAGACACAGCACCATTGAGCAAGTCCATAGGTTAGTAAGCGCTATAAGAAGAGCCTTTGAAGAAATAAAAGTACTGCTCTGCTCTCTTTATTGACTTTTCGCAAGCTTTCGAAAAGGTTTGGCATGAGGGTTTACTCTATAAAATTAAAACGCTGCTGCCCCCAAACGATCATAAACTAATGGAAAGCTATATAATTAACAGGAAATTCTTAATAAAGGCCCCCCTCAGGATATAAAAGCTGGTGTTCCACAGGGCAGTATTATGGGCCCGCTCCTATACATCCTTTATACAGCGGACATGCCAACTAATGAAAACACGATTACTTCAACCTTTGCAGATGACACGACAAGTTGGAGTATTCATGAGGACTCCTCAACAGCATCTACACTTTTACAACAACATGTTTATTAATTGGAGTACTGGTTACACAGGTGGAAAATAAGAATAAATCAACAAAAATGTATTCACG
This sequence comes from Cordilura impudica, assembly GCA_963682025.1. Taxonomy (NCBI): domain Eukaryota; kingdom Metazoa; phylum Arthropoda; class Insecta; order Diptera; family Scathophagidae; genus Cordilura; species Cordilura impudica. Next base: position 190,521,861 of record OY821520.1, on the reverse strand, counting down.
TTACTTTTACCCTCAGACGAGCAACATGCCCTCAAATACGAATAAACAATCAGCAAAAACCACAACATTCTGATGTTTGGGACTTCATCTTGATCGCCGCCTTATTTGGAACAAACACATAGAATCAAAATTAAGACAAATAAAATTAAAATTAGTTCAACTTACGTGGCTAATTCGCAGAAATTCAAAGCTACATAAATCTTGATTGCAAGTTATTGATATATAATTCAATCATGAAACCCATTTGGTGCTACGGTATACAGTTATGGGGAACCGTTTCAGCTTCTAATATAGAGAAAATACAAAGATGCCAAAATAAGATCCTAACGTTGATTACCCGCGCCCCATGATATGTGAGAAACTCACAATTGAATAGAGAATTAAACGTACTCCTAGTTAAAGTCGAAATTATGAAAAACTGTTCAAGCTACTTGAAAAAACTAGAAACTCACCCGAATCTGTTAGCACGTAACCTTCTCAACAATCGCGTCCACCAACGGCTAAGAAGGAGAGAGACTGCAGATCTTATAATAAATGATTGAGATTATCTAAGCCAATGAATATTTATTTATTTCGAATTTATGTAGAAACATTACATTTTTCTGGCACTGGCCGGATTTAATAAGTTAACTATTAGTTCTAAGATTTGAATAATTATTGTTAGTTCACTATGTGAAGATCCAGTAAATAAATGCATGAGGAAAAAAAAATTTTTAACCTTAATTGTATTTTGTATTTTATATAAAGAAAATTTGTAATTAGTTATTAAGTATTTAAGTTTATTGTTAATCTAAAGTTTTTTTTATATCATGTATAATGAAGATTTGTAATAAGTTGTTAAGTTATTAATTTATTAATGATTATACAATTTTCCATATAATAATTTCAATACTGGTTATATAAGACTTTTAGTCTTGTTCTAATAAATAAATAAATAAGTAAATAAATAAATAAATAAATAATTAAATCAATAAAATAAAAATAAATAAATTAGTTTTCTCTGTGTACAAATTGTAATGAAAATACTTGCTGGGAAATGAGGGCCTTACTAAATAGATCGACTTTTAAATTTTCCTTTGTACTCACATTGTTTTCACTCACATCCGCAGAGTAGAATAGTATCGCTACCAGACTGACCAAAGGCACTGTCGAAGCTGCATACATAATAGTATACTGCTGGATACCCTGGCGCATATAGAAGGCCACAAATATCCAATAACAATTACAGACAATATCGAAAAAAGATGTCATAAATAATGTCAGTAGGGATACACTATAGCAATGGTTGAAGGTCTCATAGATTTCCCACATGCGTAAGTAAATCAATCGCATATAATTCAGGTTTTCATAATCCTTCGGATCGTAAGGTTCCCAAATGTCACTGCCATATTTCGATTTAGGTTCATTTTTCTTACACATTCTCAACAAAGCCTGTTTTATAATGTCTGTTCTTCTGTTAAAGCTAATTAGAGTGATGATTATTTGAATGTAACGTATATGAATACATACAGCTGTGGGAAGAGAATACGAAAATATGGGATTGACTTTAATCGGTAATGTATTAATCCAGATTTTGAAGCCATCACATATAAGTAGCAGGAACAAAATGATGGATATACGTCTTGTGAGGTTTTGGAAATTCTTGTTATCCTTTACATGCACCAACAATTGAGTTTCTATTAATTCATCTAATTCTTCTTGTTGGGATGATATTTGTTTTAAATATTTATATTTAAAGATGGATTCCACTATTATAAAAATATTAACGCTAGCATTGAACCCAAAAGCAGCTGCGCCCACCAGGTCACTAACGGTAGTAGGACCCCCAGAAAACACGCGCCAATAAAACATATGGAACACGGTAGCCAGCCGAATCAAATGAATTAATCTTATTAAAGCCGTTAGCAAAGGAAACCGTTGTATGGTTACAAACCCGCTTAGACAAAAGAGGGCGTGTGGAAAAAATTCAACACAAATTTCAAATAGATCCATGTTTATGGAAATTAAACCATAGACTGATTAGGGAATAAGAAAAGCAAAAATAGTTGCAATTAGTACCATTGTAAGTTTGTATTTAAAATCCATTAACAGACTTTTAATGTCAATGAGTTGTAAATATTTTAATTGTGGCCTAAATGAGCAGTAATCAGGTAGATGATTAACGTGTATACCATTAATTGATAATTGAAAACACATTTGTGTGTAATAATATTTATTAAAATCCATATTGTTTTATGACAAATAACAATAGGTTAACAACACTGTCCTTTAAAGTTGTAATGGTGCGGTTGTGGTGGAAGATCCGCTTCCGTTTCCCTGAGCCTTTGCTGGTCGCACGTGCTGGCGTAGGGGCCTAGCTCGCCGGATGGGTGGGGTCTTGCTCAGGCCCAGGGAAACCGCACTACAGATTTTCACGTGCGATTAAAAAAAACTGTCAATTTAAACGAATGCTAAATGGATGGATGGCCATACTTACCTTGGGATTGGGGACGAGGTGTTCTGCCCCTTTTTGCCCTCCCTACCATGTTACCTCGACTCCATCTCAATTGGAGGTAACCCACTGCAATGAAAAGATTTGGTTTGGTTTGGTTTTCTACATTGGGTTTAAAACTTTTTTATTTACCCTTCATTTTAAGGGTTTTTAAAATTATATATTTAGCAAAATTTATTTTAGGGAATTTTTAATTTTAGGAAAATTTTTAAATTTAGCTTAATTTTAATTTTAGGAGAATTTTTAAATTTTAGCAAAATTCTGTTTTAGGAAAATTTTAAATTTAGAAGCCGAAGCCGCTGGATTACTAATTTATTTGTGACAACAAAAAGTGTATGAATTCTTTGCTTACTGTAAAGAGATCCCACACTGGGTCTTGCAGAAACAGGACTGACTCTATCCCCATCAACTTTGTATACTTTTGGAACGGTTATCGAAGGAAAAATCGTAAAACCCAGTACAAAAATAATCCTGACAGATCGCTCCATGGTCACTGGATTAAGAATTGTGGGTCGTAAATTCGAGTTTCATCAAAACTTTTCAAGCAAGTGGCATCTGTAAAGTTATTGAATGGCCACCACATTCACCTTATCTCAATCACATAGAGTTACTGTGGTATGAATTGGACAGGTAGGTCCGAACTAATTGTCCTACATCTAAGGAAGACCTGTGGATTAAACTACAAGAAGCATGGAATCATATCACTTAAGAAACTGAAAAAATTGATTCAAAGGATGCCAAGACTATGTCGTGAAATTATACGAAATGGAGGTAGTCATATTGACGAATTTGAAATGAATAGATTGGAATTTCAAAAAATGTTTAAGTAAATAGTAAAAGTAAAGAATAAAGAATGTATGTATAAAATTTTAAGAGTTTTTATTGAAAAATAAAGAAGATATGGACATTTGATATTTAAGAAGGAGGATTGGCAAATAATTTAGGACGGTAGTGTAAATTTTGTTGTTTACTTGTATAAAATTTGTTAAAGGCAGTAAACAATAAGTTTTAAAAATTATTATAATTTATTCAGCGTAGTTAATTTTTTCTGATCTTTTTTCGAGGTATGACAGTTTTAATTTTTTAGATGTACGCAGGGGCGTGCCCAGAGGGCACTAACTAGAGTTAACTTTCAAATTTCAATTATATATATATATTAGTTACTTTAGTTCCTATAAGGAGCATAGGGCCTCAACAAAGTTTCGTCATTCCTTTCTACATGGTGCAAGGTTCTTTATGTCATTCCATGTTTTTCTTACTATCGAAGCTTCCAAGTCTAATTGTCTAAGCCAGGTGCGTGCTGGCCGTCCTCTTCTTCTACTGCCTTGTGGGTTCCAGTTTATAGCATTACGGGTGACATCATCTGGAAGTTTTCGCAATGCATGACCAATCCAGCGCCATTTCCTTCTCAACACTTCGATTGTATTTGACTCTGATGAATGCGTTCCCAGAGTTGTGTGTTCGATATCCTGTTGGGCCAGAAAATTCTTAATATTCTTCTCAGTCATTTGTTGACCAAGACTTACAGGGTGTTCATATCTTTGGTAGCCATGTTCCACGCTTCGCACCCACAGAGCAGAACAGATTTCTCTACCGTTTTGAGGCTTTTCAACATATCGGAGTAACTTAGCACGATTTAACGCGTGTGGTTAGGGCGAGCTATTTAATTTGCAAAAACCTAAACTAAATTAAACGAGAGGTTATGTCATATAACCGGAAACGCATGCCGAAATGCATGCCGATCAGCAACCACGATGACTAAAAAGCAAACACCGAAACGTGTTTTCTTTTATCCGAAATAATAGAAAAGACGAAAACAATCTTTACTCGTTGGAGCGCGAATTAATAATGTGAGAGAGCTTTATAGACCAACTCTTGAAATAAACAAAAATCATCTGTTAAGCGGATCAACCCAAAGAATTTGCTGAAATAATTTGGTATTAAGTTTAATAAATTGTTTACTTTTTCAAATATTTCGTTTACATTTATTACGCAGGTATACACACATGTTGGTGCCGATAGTTTTTGAACTGATCTTTAGTAAATTCGAAAAATCAGGAAAATCTTTAATTTTAGCTTAATTTTAATTTCAGCTTAAGTGTAGAATTAGGAAAATTTTAATTCAAATCTTATAATTAGAAGACTTTTATGTAATTTTAGATAAATTTTGTATTTAGGTAAATTTTTACATTTAGAATATTTGATATTTAGCTAATTTTTACTTATAAAAATTTGCTTTAATTAGAAAAATTTCATATATAGAAAATTTTTAAATTCTAATTAGAAAAATCTTTAGAAAAAATTCTATTTATAGTTAGATAAATCTTAGAAAATATCTGTTTTCCTTTTTTTTTCTCTTTTTTTTTTTTTTTTTTTATTTAATTTTATACCATAATTAGTAAGATTTAGGAAAAGTTTAATTCTAGGACAATTTTTTTTTTTTTTTTTAATTTTGGGAAAATTCTTAATTTTTAGGAAAAATTTTTAATAGTAGAAAGATTTTAATTCTAGTACAATTTTAATTTTAGCAAAAAAAAAAAAAATATTTGATATTTAGTTTAAATTTATAATTAGAAAAAAATTTCTTAATGTAGTAAAATGTTTAGTTTAATTTTATATTTAGGAACATTTCTTAATGTAGGAAAAATATTATTTGATTTTATATTTTAAAACATTTTATATTTAGCAAATTTAGTACAATTTTTTTTTTTTGTCTTAGCAAATTATTTATATTTTATAAAATTTTTTATTTTTAATTTAAATGTAGAAAATTATTTGTATGTAAAAATCAAAATTACCGACTTATTGTTGTTGTTGCCTGAGGCCGGGGTTTTCCTTCTTTAAGCCTTCACGGACAGAGTTAAGCCAGATCATATATCCGGATAGAGGACGTTTTGGTTTGTCTGCCATTTTGTGTTCTTTGAATTTATGTTCTTTCACAAAGTTTAGACTACTGCAATTAAGTTCTTTTTTTTCGTACATTTATTCAAAAACTCCCTTCATTTAAATTTATTAAACTTTTAATTCGGTTTTTATTAAAAAAAAATTTTTTTAATTTTTTGTTCCGCAGTGTTTTGTTCTTTTCTAGGTTGCGTCTACACAAATTAATATTTATGTTGCGGTGTTTTCTTAACTTTACTTTTTCTTTTGTTTTTTTTTTTGTCAATTTTGGATTTCTTAAATTTTCGTTTTTTTTTTTTTAACAATATTTAAGTCTTATTCTTTTATTTTCACTTTCTTAAAAATCTATTTTAACTTTACTTTTATTTTCAATTTTTAAACTCTATATATTTTAATTAAGGTTAACTTTACTTTAAATTTATTTTACTACACTAATCTTATTTTAATTTATGTAGGTTTTTCCTCAACCTTTTCTATTCAACATTCAAAATTCAACTCCGTTTTAATTTTATTTTATGTTTCAATTATTTATTTTTTAAACATTCGTTTCTTTTCTTAACATTAGTCTCTTTTTTTTTAATTTATTAAACTTAACTTTACTTTTATTTTATTTGTTTTAATTTAACTTTTACACTAATTTTAAATATTTAATTTTTATTTTCTTAAACTTTCATTTTTTATTAAACTTAAATTAAATTTTTTTGGAGGTTTTTCCTCAACCTTTTACTTGCACAACTACATTTCGACTCCCCGTTTAATTTTCAATTCTTGTTAATCAAGCCAAATCTTCCTCATTCATTCCTCTGCATATAAAAACCTGTTTATTAAACAAACAAAATCACCAGCAATTCAGTGAGAACATTCATATGCATTCATAATATTCTCTAGTATTGATAACACTCACACTCATATATGACTATGAGAGCAAGTGAGATCAATACAAGAAAATACGTGGTTTGACCAGCATGATTGCATATGAATGTGTTCATGATTTACTTCAACACAATGAAGAGAAAAAATACGCCATAAAAAAAAAATGCCATCAACCTATTACCATATAAGGTGTTGTTTATATGTACATACTTGAACTTGAAAATAATTCAAGATCAAGGTTATTATTTTTTCTTCTTTCTTATTCTGCCTGTACCAGAAATTCTTCTGCTACAGTGCAGAGCAAAAAAGATCACCGTCACAAAGTGGTTTTGATGGTTTGCCCTATGTTTTATTACTTCTATTGTGAATTGTATGTTTTAATATGCAATTCATGTTGCGGTTTGCAACAAATTCATGCTATGTGTAAGACCATCAGACTTTTATCACACTTTCCGATTTAAATAGTTTGAGTATTACCTTCAGGTGATTCTATAGTGAATGATTCCAACCGAAGTTTCTGAATGTACAATTTGTCGAGATTGTTATGCCATAATTTCAAGCATATCGGAGCAAAACTTAGGAAGATACAGCGTTTCCAGCGACCGGTATATCGTATATAAATCAGTTTTTAAAAACTTTAAATCGATTTTCTCACAAATAAATGTTCAAAGTCCGTAATTATAACTCAAACCGATTCTTTTGAAATTTTGTACACTATATCTACACATAAATCATCAAATAACCACGAAGTTTATTTTAAATTCCATTTTCTTCCCCATTTTTAACAACAAATTCCCGAAATTTTATAGAAAAAATCGTGTTTTTCACTTCAAAATGCTGCTAAAAAAAAAAAAAAAAATGAAAAAAACTCTTCGTCATTACCTCAGGAAACATGTCACCTTTTAAACGCATTTCGATTTTTATACCCTCCACTCCAGTGTGCAGAGGGTATATATAAGTTTGTCATTCCGTTTGTAATAATTAGAAAAAAAATCTGGACCCCATAAAATATATATATTTGTGATCCTTATAACAAGCGAAGTTGATATAGCGATGTCCGTCTGTGCAAATCACGATGGCGGCTTCAATCGGGTAGCTAGGGTGCTCGTTGGTATAAAAAATGATTCACTAACATCCTGAGAAGTTTGCTAATTAAAATCGTCCAAATCGGTTAATCTGGTCCTGAGAATTGAGCGAAGAAGTAAAAAAAATCCTGAGAAAATATGATTTGAATATGTGTTCTTGTCACGATAACGCCCTCAATAGGACCGCTAGGGCGCTCGTTTTTAGTGAGAATTTTTCACTAACATCATGAGAAGGTTTCTGTTTTTGAAATCATGACAATAGATTTCATAGGTGCCGAGAAATCACTGAAAAGTTAAAAAAAATATGACGTTGAATATAGGAAATATTGTTTTCCTAAATTTTGTATTTTGTCATAGCTGTGCATGTTGTTTTTGTGGTCGTTGTGTTAATAATATAAAAATTAATCAATATCAATAGTTTTTGGTGTAATATTTAAGTTAATTAATTAATAAAAGAAACTATATAAAATCAATATCAATATTCTGCGATTTTTATAACATCACAAAATGTTACAAATTGCTACATACTACTGTTGCCAATATGAAAATACTATAAATAATATTCATATATTCTGTATATGTATATCCATATTAAAATAAATCGGTATTTTATTTTATTTATACAAAATTCTTAAATTTTTAGAGTTGCAAAAATAGTATGGTTTAAAGAGTTGTATTTTTAGTACAAGTATAAACCCTGCATACTTGCATTCAAAAATAGTAGGTAGGTAAATCATAAAACATTTATTTACCCTGTAAAAAAATTGGTGTTTAGAAAAATACTGTTTTTTGTCAGATGTTAATTACAATAAATTTTTAAAATTTGTTATATAATGTCGGGAACGGAGGCAAACGCCATTCCCAAAATTTTGTTTCAAGGGTTATCCACATTAAGAATAACCGCGGAACTCAGCTCAATCAATGTGCAATGATCGAGCCTTGCCCTGGGAAACATGCATTTATGCTTTTCTTAACACAAACGCCATTCCCAACTACCAAAAATTTTAGACACGAGCTATTCACATTATAAATAGTTGAGGAGCTCAACTCAAACAAAGTGCAATGATGAAGCTTCGCCCTGGGAAACATATATTCATGCTTTTCGTAGCACAAACCGAACTTCTTATGGCACATTAAAAATAAACTAATTGAGAAGTACAATTCATCATTACGCTGTATTATAATACTATTTTCTTATTTTACTGGTAGCTAGTAAACAAAGTGATCGTATCATTGTGAACGAAATAGAATTGAAATTGTGTGCAGATTTGTTTTACTTAAAAAAACCTGTTTCTACAGATAGTGAATAAAAATCCCAGTAAGCATTTTATGCAATAAATGATCATGTAGAGTTTTTTTGGCTCATATGTGCTATTAAAACAGTCATAAATGCGCCCTTTTGCTGATCACAAAATATTCTTTTGTTGGGAGGAAATATTACCTTACCCGCGAATCTTCTTGAGAGTCCTTTTTATCCGTTTCGACTCATTTTTGAGTCTTATTTAATGTAATTTTTCTATAAATCACTTTTTAAGAGAAAGCAAAAATCATTTTCTAGTCTTTTTCTAATAGCGCATGTGATTAATCAGTTTTTTATCATCAAAAGTGCTCGAAGAAGATACAGTAAGGTAATTTTTGTTAAAACAATCTTCGAAATGATGACTGGGATATCGTATATTTTTGTTAACACTCAAACATATGCATAGCAGCACGAGTAAACCGAACTCTAATTGGCTTCTTATATGTATACAGCCAAACAAAAACGAAAATACTCACCAAAGAGTAAAGTAAGCAACAATTTCATTCAGTCTTATGGAAGCTTTTGAACAAAGCAAGTCTATGTCGCGTTGTCTTGTGAATTTTTACATTGGTTTTTAATAGGTACTAGTGATGCCAGGAGATTTTTTCAGAAATCTCTACGCTTATGAAAAAAATTCCCTTTTTTCCCTACACCCACTTTTTTCCCCTACACTACTTTTTTTTAAATTTATTTTTAATTTGTATATTTTCAATTTCAATTATGTAAAAATAACATAAAAACAAAGAAAAAAATATAAAAAATAAGATAAAAATATCATGAGAATTTCATAAGAATAATATAAAAAACATACAGATATTAAAAAAAAAAATTTTTGCAATTCTGTATAATTCATCTTTTTGATATGCCTAGATGTGCATTTAAAATTTACACAATTAATTAAAATGGCTTGCAAATGAGATGTTATAACTCAAACAGAATATTTGTTCTTGGTTTTCAATGTTGCCGTTTTAGCTTTTTAGTTGCTAGATTTAACAACTTTTTTGTCGTTTAGCATCCAAAATTTATCAAAAGATGCTAGATGCTAACTTAGAATCTTTTATTAATAAAAAGTTGCTTTTAGCATCTTTTTTTTTTGATATTTTTTTTTTTTTCATTATTTTTTAATATATAATTTTAATGGTATTGATATGTTTTAATTTCTCAAAGTGAAGTACGGTAATTTTGTGTACTACTCCTTTTACGACTCTGCTCGTTTCTTTCAACAAATATAACAAAACATTTTGAAATAGAAAAATGTAAACACCTACAACAGTTTTTAATGAATTAGAAAGTCGATTGCCAAAAAATATTTTTGTATTAAAAAAATGCCAAAATTTTCAATACAAAACACATTAAATCGGGTAAAAGAACAGATAACCAATATATTAGAAGAGTTTAAATTTATATCATCTGAAACAGAAAAAATTCAAATCCAATGGAGTTATATCACAGAACAAAACTGGGATACAACACTGAATACAACCTCTTTATGGATTGAAAAATTCTATTGGCGAAAATCCATTTAATGAGTTATCAATATTTGTATTGTCTTTATTAGTTTTGTCTTTCTCAAAAGCCGAAGTTGAACTTTTGTTTAGTTTAATGGCTTTAGTTAAAAGCAAACTTCGAACAGAATAAAATCCGAGTTGTTATGTTCTGTAATACGTATGACAGAAGGATTGAAATTGAAAAATCGATGCTGTCACACTTACAATATACCGAGCGATGTCGTTGATAAAAGTCGATCGTCAGAAAAATATCAGAGCCAAGAAGAACTTGAAGATGAAGACATCACAGAAATGTTAGATTCCATAAACCAATTATTCTAATATAATCGTATCTTTTGATAATATAATTTCTGTTATATTTTAAATAAAAAAAAAATCCCTCTAAAATTAAAAATATTAAATTTAAGTTTAAAATAAACTCAATTTGATGTTAAAAAAAATTTCAGATGAAATCCAAAATAATTTTAATTAAAATTTAAAAAATATATATATCGAAACATATGTTTTATATTAATTTTTCGATTTAAAAGCCAAAGAATTTATTAATAAGTATATAATTTTTCAATATAAAGGTAATGAAATTTGAAAAAAAAAATTTAGCATCTTTTTTTTAGACTCCAGTACGTTTAAGCATCTTTTTTTGCAATTTAGCATCTTTACAATTTCAAATTAAGGCAATACTGTTGGTTTTAAAAGATTTTTTATAACAGTGGTTATAAGCATGTATACTTAGATCTGATTTATCGCATTTTAATATATTTTCAAAAGCCTTGCATCTGCATTTATAGTCGTCACCTTTGACCTGCTCCAGCCATCCATTAGCTTCTCGTCTCTCAACTAACTGAAGCAAAATCTTTATGTTCTGTATTTCTTTGATGTGTTTTCAGCATCATCGAAAAACGAATCGGACATTTTTCTAAAATTAATTATGTTTCTAAAATTAATTATGTTCAAATTTACAATATTTTAATGTAATGCACAAAAAAGTGTTATATACTTGTCATTGTTATTAAAGAATCCACATATTTACTTCCTTCATATTATAGAGTTATCACCAGACTTAAAAAGACTTTAAAGTTTAAAATTGAAAAAAATTATGCGATATTTAACAAATACATTCAAAATAGTTTTGACTGAAATTTTTGGCAGTTTTAGTTTTGCCTTGTATCAGTAAAATGTTCAGATATTTACTAAAAAAGAAACAATTTGTTAAATATTTTCATCTTAATTATCTTTATTAGTTTAAAGACACAAAGATAGATTTAATACAATAAAAACAAGTAAGAGTTGAAAGTTGAGCTATGCGGACTCACAAATGTGCCCTATACTAATAGTTCTGGAAAATTGAAAAGGATTGTAAAAAATAAAATGCACCTTTATATTAAAAAATTTAAATTAAAAAGAAAATTACAAAATAAATCATTTACCTGGTTAAACTTACTATTGTTTATAATTATCTGGATCAGTTTAGTATTTAAAATGGGATAAGTCGGGTGTCATTGTGCCAATTTATGACCTAAAATATGTAGACACCTCTATAAAATGCTGAAAATTCAGAGCATTTGTTGTAATAATTCAGTAATAGGTTTATCAAAGTGTTTACATATTCAAATATTTTATATACTTACATTTGTTACAAATAGTGCAAGAAGTCCAGATATTAATGTAAACGTAAAACCCAGGTGGAGGGTATCAAAGATTCGGCATAGCCGAATTTAACACTCTTACTTGTTTTTATTTCACATGATCCGGTAACGAGTTATGATGGTCACCGCAAAACAACAACGCCTCCGGATATTCGCTATCACGGACTTATTTATTAAAATTTTTAATTGAAAATTTTTTCAAAGCTTCTTCAAATGTTATGCTATAATGTGTACAGGAAATACATAATCCAACATAATTCATATCTTCAAAAAAGAGTTATGAAAATTCTAGTTTTTTTAACTTTTAAAACCTTACCCTGCGGATAATTATTTAACAATTTTGTTATCAGCTTTGTATGTATGCAGACATATATTTTCAAGTTTCCTTCGACTTGTACATTTCATCCACGATATTTTCGTCTGATGATACAACTCAGATATTGTCATTTGGTTTAATGCGCAGAGCATGCTATTTATCCAATTAAAAATAATATATTCTGCATTATCTTCTTGTGCTTAGCACGTTTAGTAGTTACCTACTTCCTTAATTTTAATGCGTTTTATGTAGCTATTTAGGCAACCACGTCCTGTGTCAGCTAATAGTTCATATTACCGTGTCTTCTCTCCACCCATTTGGTAATGTTTGGTATTAGCCTGTAGGATCATGTACCTATATCGTCTCTTTCCCAGCATTCTTACTATTGTCTCAATATGGTGTAGAGTAGGGTGACAGCCAAAATTTTTTCGCGAAATTTAAAGCTTTTTCAACGGAATATTGTGCCAATAGGTCCAAAAGTTTTGTGACGAAAATTTGAGCCAAATCGGACAACGTTTTCTGGACGCGCATCCAAGTCAAAGGTCAGGTATTTTCATATTTTACAATATATACGAAATAAATTTTTTGAACTCGTTTATTTTTTTTTTCAATATTTAATGAAAAAATGTGGATTTATATATTTTCGTGAAAAAAATAGTAAAAAGAACTTTTTTGGTAATTAACCTTTCCTTTATGTCAGGAAATTAATAGATGCTTTTATTCAAAAACGTTAACTACAAAAACACATTTGTTTGTTTGTATTAAATCACACCTTCTACATGGCAAAAATTTTAAAATTGCTAATTTCCTAGACAACAACCATTATTTTTAACGGATTCTAATGATAAATTTCAAGGCCTACTAGATTTTTAAAATACGACTGAATTATGTATTTCCCCAAAAATTATATAAATTGCATTCAGTCGTCTGAATTACTTGTGTAAAGTGCTTTTGGTTAGAGATTTTTTGTGAATTTTGTAAAAATATATAACAATGCCCTCGTTAAGGGAAGAAATATTTTTAATAGGCTATTCAAAACACCAAATAGTTGGTTCTAAACTTCCCTCGAAGGGGGACTGCCTCAAAGTTTTTTTTCATAATATGAGGACAACGAAATTAACTGCAAAAGATAGTGCTCATCTTGTGGTAAGAGAGTGTATAATTTTTTGGGAAAAGGCCCGTATCCCTGTTCACGATTTGCACTGGTGTACAAAAAAAATGTTGCGTCTGTATGAGGAATGGAAAGATTTAAAAAAAATATATCTAGAGTGTCCGACATTCATAAAAACAGAAGAAAACTGTGGAGCGATAATTTAGGCGATCTCTTCGATATTGCTCGTACCGATGCACTGGAACTAATAGATTTAGAAGAAGACAAGCAATTTTTAATTAAACAAAGAATGAAAGGTCGCGAAGGTTGTATGTTGGGAGTCGAGAGGAAGAAAAAGAAATCGCAAAAAACAAGAAGAGTTGCGTAAAAAATTAAGTGACGAATTACCATCAACTTCATCAGGTAAAAATTTAATTAAATGTTAAATAACGTTGTTTTAAATTTTTGTTGGAAGTACTGAACTGTGACAAAATTTATTTCAGCCTGCAATATGATTGAATTTTCCGCGTCTGAAGATGCTGCAACATCAGAGGAAGAATATTCTGAATGTTCGATTGAGGCAAAACGTTTTCGCAGTACTTCTTGTACGAAAAAGCAAAGTGTCTTAACGTCAAGACTAGCTGCAGTTTTCGATAAGTTAAAAATAAGTCAGAGAGATGCTGTACACTTATTGGTTGCAGTTATTGACGCCGTCGGACTTAACACATCCGATTATATTTTAAATCGAACCTCCATAAATCGGGAAAGAGCGCAATTAAGATTAACGCAAAGTGAAAAAATTATAGAAAAGTTTACTGCAAGTGATCAACCTTTGACCATCCATTGGGACACTAAACTGTTATCAACAATAACAGGAAAATCAGAAGACCGTTTGGCTATAATTGCTACGGCTCCAGGCCTAGAGCAAATTATAGATATGCCTGATATTCCCTCTGGGACTGGAGCGGAAATTTCTTCTGCAGTTTATGATGCATTAGAAGACAAACATATTTTGGAACGAACGGAAGCGTTTGTTTTTGATACAACATCATCCAACACTGGTAGATTGAAAGGTGCATGTGTGCTTTTGGAGAGATCAATTGGAAGAGAAATTCTATTTCTAGGCTGCAGACACCATATTTTCGAAATTGTTTTGGCAGCAGTTTTTACGGAGGCCAATGTTGGAGTGTCGTCTGGACCGGACATAACGATTTTTAAAAAATTCAAAAAACAATGGCCAGAAATAAATATAGATAGTTTTGTGCCAGGAATAGCTCATCCACGAATTATGGAAATTATAGGCGATAATGTTGGTGAACTTTTAGATTTTGCTTTAGGAAAAATGAACGTTTCATTCCCGAGAAATGATTATAAAGAATTTTTGGAGTTAGTAATTATATTCCTTGGTGGCAATCCTCCTTCAGGAATAAAATTCAGAAAACCCGGTGCACTGCACTACGCAAGATGGATGGCCAAGGCTATATACTCTTTAAAGATAGTGATTTTTCGCAATCAATTTCCTGAAGTGACAGATTTTGAAATCAGTGCTTTGATAGAAGTAACAGGTTTCATTGTAAGTTGTTATTCAAATTTTTGGTTTGATTCAAATAAAGCGGATAAAGCTGCTTTAAATGATATTGTTTTTGAGAAAATTGGAAAACTACAAAAGAGTCAATCAAAATATTGCGGCCAAAGCCATTTCAAAGGTATTAAATCATCTGTATTACTTAAGCGAAGAATGTGTGGGCTTTTCTTTGTTTGACGAAAGGATAGACAACATAACAAAAAGCAAGCTAGTAGCGAAGATGTCTGTAGATATATCTGAAAATGAGGATGAAGAGATAGCAAAGAAGCTAATAATAAAGAAGGAAAACTTTAAAAGTTTTATTTTCAGAGACAACTCTGATATTTTACAAGATTTGTTTTCAAAAAATACCAAAAAAGTTTTCAAGAGATTTGGAATTTCAATAAAGTTTTTCAGCAACGATCCACGTTCTTGGAGTGTTACAGGAGAGTACCTAAGAGCGAAACAAATTATTCAAAACTTGGCTGTTGTTAATGATTGTGCTGAAAGAGGCATTCAGTTAATTCAAGAATACCATGACAAAATAACAAAAGATGAGGGACAGAAACAACATTTAATGAAAGTAACTATCATATATTATAACTTCTTTAATTTTTTTTTCTCTTGACATGGTTTAATATTTTACAGGTGGTAAAAATATAGGCAGCTGTATTCAAAACATGCTAATCTATATTCTCTGCAAAAAGATTTTGATCTGTAGATTTTAAAAGAAAAAAAACCTACCAAAACACCGATCATAATTTTTGTTTTTAAAATTAGAAAAAGTAGTAGATTGATTTATATACATTGCCAATAATGGCATACATATATTAAACTTTTTTGAAATAAAATAGTTTGTGGATCACTTTGACGCAAGGGAAATTTGAGAGTTAGTTCCCAAAAAAACCATTTGAGTGTCCTCTTTATTAAAAGTCTACAGAATCCAGATGTTTTTGTAAAATAAAGTAGAAAATATATGAGTTTCTCAACTTTATTTCATACTAGCTGTGAAATATGCAAATACCTGACTTTTGACCTGGATGCGCGTCCAGAAAACGTTGTCCGATTTGGCTCAAATTTTCGGCACAAAACTCTTGGACCTATTAGCACAATATTCCGTTGAAAAAACTTTTAAATTCGAACAAAAATTTTTTTACATACAAACCATTGTCACCCTAGTGTAGAGTGCTTCTCTTGAACTATTTGTGACCTGTGACAGATTTCTGCTCTTTCCTTTAGTAGATCTACCGGAGGATTTCCTGTAGGAACCGTACGATAAGCTGATATTACCTTTAGAGCACTTATTCATTGAGGTTTTAATAGTTGCTCAGTTGTATATTTTCGTTTTGTTGTCATGGTAAAAGTTGGAGCAGTATTTCCGAATTTATAACATTATTTATAAGTCTTGCAGTAGAATCGCTCGGTCCTCTTTTGTTGGCCATTATCTTAGCCAATGTACATGCAGTTCTCAACGCCTTGTAACATATTATTTCCACGTATTGTTTAAATTTAAGTTTGTCATCCAAGTGTGTACCCATATACCTTTTACATCTAAGGTGATAATGGCAGAAAAATATCTGTCTGTCTGTTTGTCCGTCCTTCTGTGTGTCCATGTAAATTTTGTAATATATATGAACACATTTTGATGAAATTTAATATGTAAGAATTTATCGACCATAGGACGAATGCTATTGAAATTGGCGAAAATCGGTGCATGTTCAGGCCTAGCGCCCATGCAAATAGCCCCTATCAGACCTACTAAAATGGTCGTAAGATCCAGATTATCATATATAGTATATACATTAGGGTGGGTCAATTATATTTACTCCATGGGTTCATCGCGATTCTGGTACTATGGGCCATAACAAGTATATTTGCCCAAGGAACCATACCTCTAAAATCATTTTCGAGCATGCCAAAATTTCGATGAAGATATTTTCATTATATTTTCCATAATACTCATTCAAATGTAAAAGAAATTATTGAATTATTATTGTATACCGGGGGTTTTTTGGGTTGAGAAAATCCATTGCTCACATTTATTTTTATCGTCAGGGGACGATGTCGTGAATTTTTTTCACCTTTTTGAGGAAAATTAACGAAATTATTGCACAAATCGACGAATATTTGACTTTCCCATACTTAAAATAGCCCAATGTGGGGCATATACGACCCATATCGATTTCATTCAATTTAAGTCCAAAAATTCGTTTTTTATATTTGTTCATTTAAGGAATAAATAAAAAAAACGAAATTTTTGACTGTGTCTGCATCGCTGATAAACAAATAAACATTATTTACATTTATACTCATTGCGAAGATAACTGAAATTTTTGATAATTATCTTCTTAATTAATTTTAAACATTACTGAACAAAATCTCGCCATTACAATTTGAAATCGAGTATGGTGTTTAGAATACGGGTGGTGGTTGTAAAAAATTTGGCACAGCCGAACTTACCCTTAGTTGTTAATGTTAAAACTGATTTTGTTGCCCGTGAATCATAAAATTTGAAACAATTAAGATATTCGTTTACCAGAATTACTATCAATTCGTTTGAGAGAACTGAAATGCAGTTGAGACTAAAGAATTTTGACTGTTATGATCAAATATTACAGTTGCCTAAATTGAATAGCATGATTGCCCACCGAATTGTTCTAAAGTTTAACAATTTTTATACCATCCACACCTCAGTGGCAGAGGGTATATATAGGTTTGTCATTCCGTTTGTAACGCATCGAAAAACTAATTTCCGGCCCCATAAAGTATATTTATTCTTGATCCTTATCACAGCTTGAGTCGATATAGCGATGTCCGTCTGTTCGTCTGTCCATCTGTCTGTTGAAATCACGCTCATTCACCAAGAAAAATCATTTTGCTAGATAAGGTTACAATAATATTATTTGCCGTAATTATTGTCACGTTGGTGTTGAAAATGGGCTAAATCGGGTATCAATGTGCTTAGATACGAGCGAAAATATATAGATACCTCTAAAAAAAACTTAAAACACAGTGTGTTTGTTGTAATATTTTAGTGGTGGAACATAATAGTTGTACAACAATATTCACAGTTCAAACACGCCACAAAAAACATGATGCAATCATACCACAAATATATTGGCACATATTTTTTTTATCGTTATCATGTTATAATAAAAAAAAATCGCCAATATGAAAGAAAAAATGGAAACAAAAAATGGAAAATGAAAAATGAAAAATGAAAAATAAAAAATGGAAAATGAAATATAGAAAATAGAAAATGGAGAATGGAGAATGAAAAATGAAAAATCAAAAACGGAAAATGGAAAATGTAAAATGGAAAATAGAAAATGAAAAATGGAGAATAGAAAATAGAAAATGGAAAATGAAAAATGGAAAATAAAAAATTGAAAATGAAAACTGAAAATTGAAAAATGGAGAATGAAAAATGAAAAATGGAAAAAGAAACATGAAAAATTAAAAATGGAAAATGAAAAATGGAGAATGGAAAATGAAAAATGAGAAATCAAAAGCGGAAAATGGAAAATAGAAAATGAATGGAATGAATGGCGAATGGAAAACGAAAAATGAAAAATGGATAATGGAAAATGAAAATTGAAAAATTAAAAACTTAAAATGAAAAACGAAAACTGAAAAATGGAAATTGAAAAATTAAAATTGAAAATTAAAAACTAAAAATTAAAAATGAAAAATGAAAATTGGAAAATGAAAAATGGAAAATGAAAAATGAAAAAAGAAAAATGAAAAATGAAAAACGAAAAATGGAAAATGAAAAATTGAAAAAAGAAAGGTAAAAATTAAAAATGGGAATTTGGAAAATGAAATATGAAAAATGGAATATGAAAAATGGAATATGAAAAATTGAAAATAGAAAATTAAAAATGAAAAACGAAAAATTAAAAATGGAAATGGAAAATTAAAAATTCAAAAGCTAAAAATTAAAAATAAAAATTACAAATTACTAGCTAATTCACATACTAATATTTTAAAATTTGCTTTTTTTAATATTAATATGTGGAAATTTGTAGCAAAGAATCAGTTTTTTTTTGAATTATCATGAATTATCCCAAAACTTTCTTATAGGGATCAAACTTTGGGTGTTATAATGCTGGCTGCGTTATATAATGAATTTCATTGGGGGTTTTCTAATTTAGTAAAATAAAAATAATGGCATTTTTCAAATAATAACCAATTCTTTCTATAGAAAACACGATAATTGTTTTTTAAAAACAAGGAATTATAATAGAAACAGGCCAACAACAAAAGCATTTAACTTTAAATTTAATTGATATTCGAAATTTAAATTGCAGTACCGACAACAGTTTTAAAGTGGTAGCACACAAAATATTGGTTATAATATTGAGTTTAAGATGCAGGTGGAGGCTATCAAAGATTCGGCCCAGCCGAATTTAACACTATTGTTTTTTTTTCGATTGTATTAATAGAAATTTTATAGCAGCAAACCATTTTCTATTGTGATATTTACTATTTATACAACATAACTATAATTGAATCCAACTCGAAATCCGGTTGGGAATAAATTTGGTAGCCGAATTCGTTTGCTACCATAAATCTGTACTCTTGCTGCAATGGAAATAAGGCTTCACTAAGAACTTTCTAACAGATATCAAGTCGAGTTATGACAAAACACTTTCACTTTTAAAATTTTCTTCATACTATGGCAGTATTTTCGCTTTCATCGGTAAAGTATTGAATTTTGTATCGTATTGTATTTATTCTTAAAAAATCTTAAAATACCATTACATAATTTTTCAAAGAATATACGGCAGTGGCCATAGTCGTTAGTCGGAAAAATTAGTTTAACTCCATATAGTTCAAAATTTCATAAATTTTAATTTAGTAATTGTATTCTAATTTAATAATTGTATTCTATTTTCTCCATTTAATATTCTTATTATTTCTTCTTCTGACATTGTTACATTGTTAAACCGGAGTGGTCTTCCAATAAAATGTTGCAAGTTCTCAATCTCCTTTTTATTGTACAATGAACAGTATTTAGAAACTTTTCTAGGGTGGCGAGAGCCATTTAATACTATTAGATCACAACGCGCTTTGAAAATCCACATTATATTCATTTGATTGTTTTGAAAATGAAAACGTCCCATAAAAAGATCTAAATTTTTATAAAGACTTTCAGATCGATTTACTATTTCAATTCTCATCCGATGATATTTTGCTTTTAAAGAATGATTAAGCATGAAATGGTGGTTGTTCCACTCATTTTCAGTCATATTTTGCGACCATCACATATTATATTCCAGGCTTAAGGCATTCAGGCGCATCACCCAACAAATTTTGTTCTCCAAGGCAAATAAACTTAATAGGTGTTGTAGTCTTGACTCTGAATACTCAAACGTAGTGCGTTTAATATATTTAAGTGTAGATTCATCGTAAAAAGATGACCATCTTCCATACCCGACTCTAAAATAAGGGCGTAGTTTGGTATAAATTTTGTGCGCCATATGATTGGATGGAAGGACACAAGGCATTAAAAAGATGAATTTTCGATTGAAAAGTGTTGGAATTACAAGCTGTTTTCTCTCAGTGTGCAGATAGGCTGATGCAATAATTTCTTGTAATTGCAACATACACAGAGATTGTATGTATATGTACATATGTATATTCAACTTGAACCTTCTTTTTCTTACCTTTTTCTTGATCTCTTGGAAGTGACAGGTCGCAGCGCATAAGCTAGTTAATAAAATATAAATTTATTGGATAAATAAATTTGTGTTCTTTTAATTAGAGAATAAAAACTGTAAACTGTTATGGGCACAGTTTACGTTTTATCACGCGCAATAAATTAAACAAAACAAAAATCATGGAAAAAGCGAAGAGGAATATTAAACCATTTGATGGAGAAAAATACTCTGTTTGGAAATTTCCTGTCCGAGCACTTTTAAGTGAAATCGATGTGGTGAAAGTTGTCGATGGCAATGCGCCAGAAAAAATTAATGAAGATTGGCAGAAAATGGAAACAAGTGCTAAGAGTATAATTATTGAATATTTAAGTGACTCGTTTCTCGGCTTTGCAAATATTGACAGTAATGCAAAACAAATATTTAAGAATTTATACGCAATATATGAAAGGAAAGGAAAAGTTTGGCATCGCAGTTGTCCATCCGAAAGCAGTTGTTGATCTTAAAATTGAAGGAAGAATGTTTACTTTTAAATCATTTCAATATTTTCGACGATTTGATAACCGAATTACTGGCTGCAGGAGCAAAAATCGATGAGATGGACAAGGTGTCTCACTTGTTGTTGTCCTTGCCATCGGGTTATGATGGAGTTATTACTGCCATTGAAACATTGTCGGAGGACAATTTAACATAGGCGTTTGTCAAGAATCGATTGCTCGATCATGAGGTAAAACTAAAAAGTGCCAGTACGGATACTAGTTCGAAAGTTTTGCAAGCCGTGAGTGAAAATAATCGGAACGAAAATAAAAATAGAGTCAATAACTTTAATGGAAATAGAGGCAAATTTAAACAGTATAAGCAGCATAGACAAATTTGAGAACGCAAATAAAATGCCATTTCTGCGGTAAGGCTGGTCACATTAAAAAGAACTGTTTCACATTTAATAGAATTTCTGGCAAGAAGAATCAGGAAAAAGATAAGCAGGCACAAATGGCAACAGTTCAACCGGAGGGAGGCTTTGCATTTATGATGAGACGGGACCTAACTTGCAAGAAGGAAGGCAGTGTTTCTTTTTTATTAGATTCGGGGGCATCAGATCATCTCATATATGATGAAAGTCTGTTTGCTGATTTTGTTATATTAGAGCCACCTATCAAAATAGCAGTGGCAAAATTCGGCGAATATATTTATGCCAACAAGAAGGGCATAGTGAGTCTCTGCAACAATTTATTATATCAAATTACCCTGGAAGACGTTTTGTTTTGTGCAAATGTTCCGGAAAACTTACGTTTGGTGAAAAGGATGCAGGATGCTGGGATGACAATTGAATTTCATCCAGGAGGTGTAAGAATTAGTAAATGTAACCAGGTAATTATGGGTGGAGAATATACAAACAATGTACCAGTTATTGAATTTACTGTAGTATGTAAGCAAGCATATGTTTCAATTTCTGGTAGGATTAGTGAATATCGATTGTGGCATGAGAGACTAGGGCATATTAGCAAAGGGAAATTTTTGGAAATAAAGGGAAAGAATATGTTTGATGACATCAATCTTCTTAGGAATGTACAACCTGATAGTGAACTATGCGAAGCATTCATAACTGGGAAGCAGGCTGGGCTTCGTTTCGAAAAATTTAAGAATAAAGACCATAAAAAAGGCCTTTATTTGTTGTTCATTCTGATGTATGTGGTCCAATAACACCCGCTCTATAGATGGTAAAAATTATTACGTAGTTTTTATTGATCAATATACTCATTACTGTGTAACAAGTCTGATGTTTTTGCAACATTTAGGGATTTTGTAGCGAAAAGTGAAGCTCATTTTAATTTGAGAGTTGTTAATTTGTATATTGACAATGGTAGAGAATATTTATCCAATGAGATGCGAGAGTATTGTGTTCAAAAAGGCATTACTATCACTTAACGGTTCCACATACCCCACAATTAAATGGTGTATCTGAGAGAATGATAAGAACTAATACGGAAAAGGCTCGTGCAATGATCAATGGGGCAAAATTACAGAAAACTTTCTGGGTTGAAGCTGTATTAACAGCAACATATTTAATAAATAGAAGTCCCAGTGTTGTATTGAAAGAAAAATTTAAAACACCATATGAAATGTGGCATAGTAGAAAACCAAATCTCAAGTTTTTAAAAGTTTTCAGTTCAACAGTATACGTTCATGATAAGACAAGGAAAAGGAACTTTGATCAAAAAATCATGGAAAGGTATACTTGTTGGATATGAACCGAATGGTTTTAAGGTATGGGATATGGAATCTAGAAAATTTGTAATAGCTAGAGATGTTATTGTTGATGAGACAAATATGATAAATTCTAGAGCTGTTGTGGAAAATGAATGTATTCAATTTAATATCCTGAATGATAGTAAGGAATGTATCCTGAATGATAGTAA
This sequence comes from Cordilura impudica, assembly GCA_963682025.1. NCBI lineage: Eukaryota > Metazoa > Arthropoda > Insecta > Diptera > Scathophagidae > Cordilura > Cordilura impudica. The sequence continues at coordinate 190,499,010 of OY821520.1, read as the reverse complement.
GGAATTTATCCTGAATGAATTGATTTTTCAATTGAGAGCACTGTAAAAGAATCTGAATTAAAATCGGATAAACAGCCTAGTGATAATTTGTCGGCAAAAGGGGAAGTCGATCCACTTGAAACTGGTGTAACTGATTCAGATATAGTTGAAATTATTGGTGAATTGAAGGACTCGCATGTGAAAACCAGAAGAAGTGATAGAATGAAGGATAGGCCACATATATCTTATAGAGATTTGTTGAACAATTGTGTAATGGGTGCATACACTTTATTTAGCAGTATTCCAAATTCATTTGATGATATCAAGAATAGAAATGATGGAATGCATTGGGAAAGGGCGATTAAGGAAAAGTTGGATTCGCATTTTGAAAATGAAACTTGGTCCCTTGTTCGGGAGCCTAAGGATAGGAATATAGTTGACTGTAGATGGGTATTTACAATTAAACATGATGAATTTGGGAAACCAGTTAGATATAAAGCTAGGCTTGTTGCTCGTGGTTTCACACAGAAATATTTGATTGATTATGACGAAACTTTTGCTTGAGTGGCAAGGATTAAAAATTTCTGAATTTTAATGTCTTTTTCAAATCAATTTAATTTGAAAGTTCACCATATGGACGTTAAAACTGCCTTTTTGAATGGCACTTTGAAAGAAGAAATATATATGTCTGTTCCTCAGGGATTATCTTGTGATAATGGTAAGGTATGCAGGCTGAATAAGGCCATTTATGGATTTAAATAGCCAGCTAGATGTTGGTTTGAGGTATTTGAGCAAACTTTAAAAGAAATTGGTTTCACAGATTATTCTGTGGATCGTTGTATGTATATTCTTGATAATGGCGATATTCTTAAAAATATATATGTATTGTTGTATGTAGATGACTTAGTGATATCAACGGCAAATATACAGACGATGAATAAGTTTAAATCATATTTGATGGGAAAATTTAGAATGACGGATTTACAGGAGATTCGATATTTTTGCGGGATTAAGATACATAGAGAGGATGGTCAACTGCATCTTATTCAGTCTGCTTATATTAAGAGCGTTTTAGAAAAATTTAAAATGGATGAATGTAGACCAGTAGCTTCTCCCCTTCCAGTTAAACTGAATTACGAAGCACTGAATTCAGATATTAATTGTGATGCACCTTGCAGTAGTTTGATTGGGTGCATAATGTATATTATGTTATGCACGCGACCTGTTTTGAGCACTGCAGTTAACATTTTGAGTCGTTATAGCCATAAGAGCAATGAGGAACTGTGACAATGTCTGAAGAGAGTTTTGCGGTATCTTAAGGGAACAATTGATTTAAAATTGCAATATGTTCTCAATCTTAGTTATAATGATTTATTGGTTGGATATGTAGATTCTGATTGTGGTGGCAGTGAAAGCGATAGAAGAAGCACTACTGGGTATTTATTTAAAATGTTTGAATCAAATTTAATTTGTTGGAATACGAGAAAGCAAAACTCTGTTGTTGCTTCATCAACTGAGAGCGGAATATATGGCTTTATTTGAATCAGTTAGGGAAGCTTTATGGTTAAAATCCTTATTGTGGAAGTCCTATAAAATTATTTGAGGATAATTAGGGTTGCTTAAGTATAGCTAATAATCCCTCATGTCACAAAAGGTCGAAGCATATTGATATAAAGTATCATTACTCTAGAGAACAAGTAGAAAATAAACTAATAAAAATTGAGTATATTTCCACAGATAAATAGCTGATATTTTGACGAAACCTTTGTCCGGACCCCGATTTGTCGATTTGAGGAACCAATTGAGACTCAATGACTAATGGTATATCTATATATTGATGGAGAATGAAATGGATATTAGAAATTATTAATTTAATTTAATTTAATTTAATTTACTAAACGTAATTTTTTTATATATTTTTTTATGTTGGTCTGATTGGGGTTTTCTGGGTTTTCCCCAATCCTCGCAACGAATGTTGGACTAGTATGTATATTCCCAGAATGCTCGGCCTGTCATATTATTGATAAATCTTATTATATTTGTGAATGAAATAATTTTTTTTTTGTTTATTTTTGATCTTTGTGTCTGTTGAGGAGGTGTGTTCGAATTACAAGCTGTTTTCTCTCAGTGTGCAGATTGGCTGATGCAATAATTTCTTGTAATTGCAACATGCATAGAGATTGTATGTATATGTACATATATTCAACTTGAACCTTCTTTTTCTTACTTTTTCTTGATCTCTTGGAAGTGACAGGTCGCAGCGCATAAGCTAATTAATAAAATATAAATATATTAGATAAATAAATTTGTGTTCTTTTAATTAGAGAATAAAAACTGTAAAGACTTTTAACAAAAAGAAATGTAATTTTTCCCTAAAAAGTTACATGTAATATTTATACAATTTCTTGAAGCTTTTTTTCTTAACTTCAACATGCTTTGTAAATACACATTTTGGTGTGCTTCTCATACCAAGATAATTGTATTAATTTACTTTTTCAATTTCATTTCCGCCATATGTAAGTCCATATTTCATTTTTAGCATCCCTTCCACAATTTTTGAACACCATAATCTTTGATTTTAATAAATTCCAGTAACTGCAATAGTCTTATAAATTGTTAATCATCTTATGTAGCACTATAATATCATCAACTATTATCACAATATCATCGGCATATAACAGTAGCCGCAAAGAGTAGTGGGGGCAACAAGCCACCTTGTTTTAGTCCTGAATTTTTCCGATAATTCTATTCCATTCCAAACTGTAGAATATGTATTTTTATAAACGTTTTCAATAAAACGAACCATTTTAGTGGACACTTCTATTACATGTACATACATACATACTTACATACTTAGCTTGAATATTAGTGATTTCCTTGCAACCTTTTTGCATATACATACTTATGTAAGTATGTACCTATTTTTCTCTTATTGAACTTTAACAGCAATAGTTAAGTTATAAATATTATTAACTGTAGAATAGTTTTCCTGAAACCAGCTTAATATTCAGAAAGCATGTTGTGCTTGTATACCCAGTTATACATATAATCTTTCCATTATGACACCCATCAACACTTTAGCAATAACATTCATAAAAGAAATGCCTCTGTAGTTACTTGGCCTATATGATCAGTAATTTGGTAAATGATTGGTATCTTTAGAAATAATTAAAAATTACAAATACATTTTATTTTATAATAATTATTAAAATCTATAGTGTTCAATCATAAATTTTGTGTTTTTAACAGTGTCTGTCTTTAAGGCTCTGCTATTTGTTTTCTTGCATCTGTTTTGAATATTTTTTTTTTCAAATGTAAGACATGTTGTGTTTTGCAAGATTTTGATTTTATATATTTTATTTGGTTCCAGTCAAATGAAATTGTATGAGAATAATTAAATACGTTGTTGTTGCTCCCACAATCTGTATGAATGTAATTAACAGAGAGGGAGAGAGAGAGGGAGAAAAAGAGAAGAGAATGAAAAACTATTAAAAATCGAACACTAGATAAGTGTATGTATTATATACTGTATAAAGGAAAGTACAGTCGATGCTAAAGAATCCAGCTGCAGTAATAGAAATTTTCTGATGCAGTAGCTGTAAAGAGAACTGTTCAATCTGCAAATAAATAATAAAGTTGTTTGTGATTTTTATGTAAATTGAAACAATTACAGTGGATTTGATATACAAAACGATACACATACATATGAAACTGTGTGCGATTGAATCCACTTTTAATAGATCAAAAGTAGGACTTTTACAGTATTTCCCAAAACTTAAACACGCTCTTAGTAGAATTACCCAAATCATAGATTCTTATACCCTCCACATCACCATAATATACAGACGGTATATACATATAAGTAGGTTCGTCATTCCATTTGTAACGCATCGAAAAGTACAGTGAACCAATAAAAAAAAGATGTACGGTACACTTACATACAGTGAACAAATAAAAAAGTTGTACAGTACATTTGCATACATACATATGTTTATGTGGCATTATCTTTGAAACTATGTACACTAGATATATAAAATAAAAAGTTAAAATATTCTGTATTTTATTCACTTTTCAAATAGTTTTAACAAAATTTGTGTAAATATTATGTTGTTAACAGTTACAGTTGGGTGCAGTTTTAATCTATTTTGTATTTTTTTCATATGGACCCACAAATGCTCGATCGGATTTATATCGGGACATTCGGGTGGATGGATAGCACTTCTTTACAGTTTTAAAGCAGTCATTTTTTAAACACAAACGAGGACTGTTTAAATCGTTGTCGTGAACGTAGCTAAAATTGTCGGCAATTTCCAATTTTGCAGCTCTTTGTCGCAAATTGTTCTTTAAAATGTTTAAACAATAAAATTTGTTCATCGTGCCTTCAAAAAACTGATAATTTGTAACACTATTTGCTCTCATTACACCCCAAACCATAACACTGCCGCACTGTGGCTGAAAATTTGTTTTCATTGGCCAAAAGTCAAATTTTTTTGTCACCGATTTTTTAAATTTTAATGCCTTTTTATAGCTAATATATCTAGATTAAGGTAGCCAAAAAATTAGGTTAAACTATTGCTAATTGTGGGCGTGGCATACTGTCAAACTCAACTGTTTTTTTTTTTAATTTCAGAAAAAGGTGATTTTTTTTGTTTTTATCAAAAATAAATGGTTACTACTCGCAAGCTATCATCGATAATGACCTGCGGTCTTTTTTATAATGTTGGTAGGATTATAGTCTTTAGTTGTTGTAAGTGGTCACAGCTCTACCGTTTAATATTAAAGACGTTATGTAATATTTATGAAACTACTATATTTTTCTCAAATTTCAACTTTAGTGGAATAGAAATTCTAGGGAACAAAAGGGAACAAGAAACGTATACCAACCGGAGAAAGGTGAAAGTATCCTCTTTAACCCTATGTATACTTTTGCACCCGTGACGACCCGTGGGTAGAACACTTTTTTCGTTTTAATGAAATTACAATGGTGTATTAAATTTGTGCTTTAGGTATTTTACAGCTTATAATAGTCATTACTTGTTCTATTATCATAATATATTTGTAAGTAAGAACGTCAATACATAGAGGTTGTAATTCATTAGTAACCTGGGTTTTTTTTATTATCGTACCTTTTTTATACCTTTATATTTTACCTAACAATGCACTAATGCAAGTAGTAAAGAAAGCACACACAGGTAATTCATTTGTATAGTGGGTTTTTTTTATATATTATTTTAGGTAGTAATGCACTAATGTTATTTTCTTACCTTTTGATTTTACCTAGAAATATAGTATGATGGCTTATGAGAAGGCATATAAGAAAGCGACAGTTGAATACAAACTCAATTGCTCTAATATATTTCAGCAATAACAGCCGCAAATAAAAATATTCAGAAAAATATGGAGAGCTTCAGTTATAAAGAACTGGCCGAAGAGTATTTTGGAAACAAAAACCAGGAAGATGTTCTTAGTTACGTTAAAATAAAATTAAACTTAAATTCGTGTAGCAAGAGCAATTATCTAATTTCGTCAAAGCACTAAAAATTATGAATATCGCAAATTTGGATTGATTATAGATCAGCCAAAACAAGGGTCAGGCAATACAAATGATGACAATATCGCAAGAAGATACTTTTCAGATCCAGAAACAGCATCTGAAATAACAGGAGTGGATTTAAACCTTATTTTCCGAATTAAAATAATCCTAGAAGTACTTGCGTGTAATAAAGAAATTAACTTCAGAAAATTTGGAGATTATGCTAAGGAAACTGCAAATATATATAAAACCAACTACCCATGGAGAAATATGTCTGCAACAGTTCATAAAATCCTCTATCATGAAGAAGATGTCATTAAATATCATTTGGTGCCACTTGGAGATCAATCAGAGGAGGCTCAGGAAAAAAGGAATAAGGATTACAGATTCTATAGAGAGCACAATACTAGAAAAATTTCACGAAATTCCACAAATGAAGATATATTTAATATATTATTGGCAACGTCAGATCCGTTCATCTCCAGTATTCGAAATCAATGGAAAGTGGAACATCGTGATTTGGATGAAGAAGTCAAAAAACTACTAAAGAACAGAAATAACACAGAACAAAATATGGAATATTTGCAATCAATATTTGAGTCAAATGAATAGTAATTATAATTGTCTTTCATTGTTATTTAAGTACGAAAAACATAGTATTTGTAAGAAATAATAATAAACGGAACCTACCATTGTTACAAATGCAATTAAAATCTATTGCAGTTTTATTTTTAAAATGTTTTTTAAAAAAGATCAAATTTGACAGCAAAAAATAATAAATTTTTCTGTAGTAATAGCAAGATTTTTAGATAATATTATTAACGTTTTTTTTAAGTGTAAATATTCTTTGAGTGTAAACAAATTTGCAAATTTGCAACAAAAAATTTTTAATTTTTCAGTAATTTTCCAGTTGATTTTACTATTATTTATTTTTTGAATGTGACATTAAAAAAATCCCATTATTACAAAAAATGTTTATAATTATTATTAAAATCCAAATATTAAATTTTTTTAATAAATAAAAAAATAATAAACACATATTTCGCTCTAAAAGTAAAAAAAAAATCAAAAGTTCAACTTTGACCTAGAATTCCTTAATAGTCCTCAATCAATTCTAACGTAGTTAAAACTGAGTCAATCTGTACTAAATATCTATCCATTAAAAAAGAAATTACTAAAATATTTTGATCGGTTCAAAAGTTACAGAATTTTGGCCAATGAAAAACGATTTTCAGTCACTGTGCGACGTATACTTAACTAAGTGCACTGTACAAGTTTTTTATTGGTTTACTGTATACTGTGACCGTCAAAAAAGTAAACACCTTAGTTACTGATATTAAAAGTTTTATTAAAGCTAGCAGATTCCAACGCTCGAAATTCGAATGCAATTTCTAGGAAGCTTTTTTCAACTTAGCCAATTCACAAACCAACACTTTTATGGTTTATTATTATTGTGAATGAAGATAAACTCATTAACAAACACATTAAAAATTTAATAAAACACACATAGTATATGTGTAATTTCATGTATGTGTTAGTAGCAACTTTAAATCCAATTTACTCAAAATAAAGGAAAAAACTTAAAAATCTGCAAAACGGCTAAAAAAAGAAAAACCTTTTAAATACTATCTACTTGGTCAAAATCGGGATAAAACGGTAGAACAAAATATCAGTCACAAGAAATCACCTAGCCTATTAATATTATAGATGAAGTAATTAACAGAGCCTATGGTTAAGCTCGAATTTTCGAGCTGCTTGAAGCTCGACCTACTGGGTAATAAAAATTTTGTTAGGCTCGAGTAGCTCGAGTAATAAAAATTAACATTTTTCATGTTTGAAGAGATAAATATAAGTATTTAATATAACAAATGTATACTTTTTGGAATCGTAGAAGTACCAAGAATATCATTCTTAAATTTCAGTTAAACCGGACTGTCCTACCGGCGTGGGGAAGCTACTTTATATGTTGACACCGTCATTGCACTGGAACAATGCAATAATATAAATACTTGTTTTATAATAATAATACATGCTGAGGATGATCTTCGAAGAGGATCTAAATATACATAAGTACATGTAACATAGAAACATAAAATGAAATAAATACTGACCTTAGGCTCGAAAAATTAAAATATTTAATGATTCAGCAAAAGTTATACAAAACAGAAATAAATGCACTTTATTTAGAAAATGACCAAATTTTACGCATAAAAAAAAGTAAACAGCAAACAAAAGGCCTTAGAACTTCAATACAAAAAGTAAACTTTTTAAATTTTTTTAATTTTGGTTTATTTTCATTTGGCCTTAAGCACCTCATTTAGACTTCTAGGCATCGAATCGACAAAGTTTTTTGTTATATCGGGGAGATTGTGCTCCATATTTTTTTTAGAGCCTTTTTTAAGTTTGCCTTGCTTGAAAAAGTTTTCGACTTATTTTCTTGTCAAGATTTTCCCACAGATGCTCGATCGGGTTAAGGTCCGGGGACTGTGACGGATTATCAAGTATCTTAGGAGTCTCTTGCCATACCTTGTTTCTCGACTCTAGGGCCAACATTGTCCTTCAAAATGGCTAAGTAATCCATTTCTTTATAGTGGAGTAAATAAAAACAAGATTACCAACACCTGTTGCCGCCATGTAGCCCCAAACCATAACTGAACCTACACCGTGTTCGACACTGTTGGTATCACACCTTTCTTAGCATGCCATATTTGCTCTCATCTGTATGTGATATATTCTCCCAAAAAGATAGAGCCTAATTTTTCTATTTTTTATCGAAATTCATAATCTTGCTCTGATTCGCCTTGGGTATGTTTGGTTTTTCATGGTATCCTTCCATGTAGACCATTTTTGTGAAGCGATCTCCCTACAGTACTCGAACTTACTGGTTTGCCTGATGTTTGCGTTATGTTTTCTAAAATTTTTAACTGCACTTTAGGCTGTGTCTTTACTTCTCTTACTACAGCTCTAACTTCGGTACCACTAAGCCGCTTGGGGCATCCAGATCTCGGTAAATCTTCACCCTGATAATGTTTGACGTATTAATCAACTATGTTTTTTTATTGTACAGTGGTTTCTGCCCATAAAGTAATTTTCCGATTATCAGACGATGTTTGCTTTCCCATAGTGAGATTAGTTTGTTTTACTTCTTTTTATTTTTAGTTATTATTAGTTAGTACAAATCAACTCAAAATTATTTTTAGTAAAGTAAAGCACGTAATCAGTACAAATTTCTCACAAAAAGTTTAGGTTCTTCCCCGAAATATAAGAAAGCGAAGTAAGAGTTACCACTTACCACTGTTTACTTTTTTGACACGTAAAATCTGATGAAGTTTTAATTTGGAGAAGTTTGTGCAATATTTATAGTATGTATTCAATCTCCAACTGGTATAGTAAGTACACTTTGTAATATTACTTTTTATCGTAAGACAATAATAACTTTGTGATAAGACAATTTAAAGATTAACAAGTAAGAGTGTAAAATTCGGCTGTGCCGAATCTTTGATTATTGATAATAAATTTAAACAAAATATTTGAAAAAGTAAACAATTTGTTAAACTTAATATAAAATTATTTCAGCAAATTCTTTGGGTTGATCCGCTTAACAGATGATTATTGTTTATTTCAAGAGTTGGTCTATAAAGCTCTCTCACATTAGTAATTTGCTCTCCAAAGAGGAAATATCGATTTCGTCTTTTCTATTATTTCGGATAAAAGAAAACACGTTACGGTGTTTGCTTGTTGGTCATTGTGGTCGCTGATCGGCATGTATTTAGGTTACATACCTATATGAATGTGTTTAGTTTAAGTTTTTGCAAATTAAAAGGTAATGGTTGTATAGGGTGCCTATACGCATTAAATCGTGCCAATTGGAGATGGCTGTATAGTTTCTTTTAACTGGCCTAACATGGAGTAACAAAATAAAATAACCAAAAAAAAACTCTCTCAATTTTTTTGTTAAAATATTGCCATATTTGGAAAACATAGAGAATTAAATTTTTTTATATATTAAAAGCGAGTTTTAACTATTAGATTTTGTGGTAACACAAAATAACACAATACAATACAAAATCTAACCCAGTGCTGCCAACTTTTGATTTTGAATTAAATTATGTTAATTAAATATATTTTCATTTATTGACTCCAAATACTACTACCTGGGAATCATCGAACTAAAATTTTTGGGTTTTACTTTGCCTACCATAAAGCCAAATTTTGAAGTCATTATTAGCACTGGTTCAAATTAGGGATGCTAAACGCAAAAAACCAAATGTCCCAAAAATTTTAAATAAATGTTTCCAAAAAAATTGTGAAAAATAATATATAAATAACATTCTCATCAAATTGCGCTTTATTTATGTAACAACTTTTATGTTCGGTAGGTGAATAGGTAGCGTGCTCGCCTATCATGCGGAGGTCGTGGGTTCGATTCCCACCAGAAGCTTTGGGCGGTCGCTGCAAAAAACTTGCCAAATCCGGCTTATCCCTGGACCCAAAATTAGAATCTGCAGCCAGTCGGCTTCGCGGAACTGGGCTTAAAACAAAAATTTGAGGTTTTCTAAACTTCATTGAATTTAAATTAATGTTTTCTTATCCTGAAATGCTTTTAATGTCTCCTGAATCGCAATATTTTTTTAAATTTCAGTTGATTTTTTAAATGTAAACATATATGATGTTTTTTGAATTTCAATTTGTGTTTAAAAAATAAAATTTATATTATGTTGCCTAAAGACCAGTGGTGTATTATATTTAATGATTTTTGGTAAAGCTTGCTTGGTCACCTTTTTAAATAATTAAAACAAATTCTTTTCGTTTTTTTCCTCTTTTTGTTGCGCAACGGTTTGACACTGGATTTGTGTTCTCTTCGGGCGACTTTTTTAATTAAAATAAAAACAAATCGATTTTTCACAACAATACTTAATGTATAATTATATCCCATATTATAAATATCTTATATTACTTATAATTTTAAGCGTCAATATATTATTTATTTATATTCATTTTTTTGGTTTGTTTTTTAAAATGATATTATATGTGTTAGTTATGTTGTCACTATCTTCTCTAGAAAAGACGGTTAATAAAAAAGAAGATAGTGACAACATCCAAAATTATTGATAAAAACGTCAGAAGTAAAGTAAAAAAAAGACGTTTTTATCAATAATTTTGGATGCATTTAATGATTGAGAAAAAAATATAAGTAAGGCGATAACGAAAAAACTTTTGATGTGTTATTTTATCTGAATAATTATATTTTTTTGGTTCGGTGCTGATGAGGGGATCAAATAAATACCGAAATATTCAATAAAAATCTGGTTATGTAAAGAATTTGATCCATTGACAGAAATCTTGTTTTATTGAAAACGAGATCATAATATATACATATATTTTATGGGTTCCAAAACTTTTTTTCTAATTATTACAAACGGAATGACAAACTTATATATACCCTCTGCACACTTGAGTGGACTGTATAAAAAAGCCAGCCTAATGTATATATGTATGTACTTATTTTTTTCCTTTAAAAATTGAATTTTTGTTTAAATTTTTATTTCTTTGAAACAGTTCTACACACAACATTAACAGTTTCATATTTTCAATAAAACATAAATTGATACAGATACTAACATTGCTATCAACACATTGAACATCTTTACAGTGCTATTCTCATGTTCTTACCAATACAACTACATTTTTATCTTTGAACAGCACTGTATTAAATGCAATCAGCATATATGTATGTAATTACAGACAATTAGATATTTGTTTGTTTAAAGAGAGTAAGAATATAAGTTATTCTCTAACTCTCATCGATAAACTCTTCGTGCACATGTGCAATAAAAAAAGCAACACGAAACCAACAATCAAACAAACATGTGTGTGCATCGCTGATACATATTTACATGTACATGTTCTGTTAAACATTTTGCACCATCTTTAGTTTTTTGCATGAAAATTTATTTGAGTATATTTACATTTTCGAACGTCATTCCAAAACTGCACGAAATAATATAGTGTACTAATTTTACTCAGGTAAATAGTTGATTTTGTGAATGAGGGTGATTTCAACAGACAGACGGACATCGCCATATACGAGTAGATCGAGGTGTTTTGACTATTAATAATATGTAAACTTTCTGGTGTCGCAAATTATTTTTTCGATGCGTTACAAACGGAATACATGCGTATAGCCTCTGCGCAGTGTAGTGTATGTAGTGCGGATTGAGGTTATGAAATATCATTTCTAAGGAGTACCAGCCCACGAAAAAAAAATTGTTCGCGGTACATATTAATAGTTTAAGTGGCACGTTGATAAAGTTAAGTATTTACCAAGGTTCAGAAAATACACACATGAAACACACAATGTTCTGTTCAAAAGCAGCCAACACATATCTTTATTTTCATATCAATTATGTGCGTTTCTAAATTTTCAACGGTGCCCAAAACAATCATGACTGTTTTCGTTTTAATATTTCGTTATTTACACGAACATTTTTGTATCACGTACTTTTTGTTTCGATCACACATAAACCACACATATTGGGGTGTTGCTTTAATTGAAGTTCGTGTTCTGGTACGTGTACTGAAAAAAAAAACAGAACATGTACAATAAACAGGTTCGAGTTCAGTTATATTTTAAGTCGTGTTGTGGCTCGTGTACTAAGAAAAAACAGAACATGTACAATAAACAGGTTCGAGTTCAGTTATATTTTAAGTCGTGTTCAGGCTCGTGTACTAAGAAAAAATAGAACATGTACAATAAACAGGTTCGAGTTCAGTATATTTTAAGTCGTGTTGTGGCTCGTGTACTAAGAAAAAATAGAACATGTACAATAAACAGGTTCGAGTTCAGTTATATTTTAAATTCGTGTTCTGGTTCTTGTACTACGAAAAATTGAAACATCAATTCGCGATCTGACACACCCCGATAAAAACGACAACAATTGTTTCAACCAAATTTATTAAAATTTTATTGACCTTTTTTTATGACTTATGTTGCAAATTGTTTACAATTGTCAAATATTTTAAAATTTTATTGGCCATTTTTTTGTGCTTTACGTTGAAATTATTTACAATTGTTTTTATTGCCTGGTTTTTATTTTAATAATATATGGTAATAAAATACTTAAGACACAAAAACTATTTAGCATCATAAAAGTTACACTTGTTGGTTGTTAGGTTTTTTTGCATTACCCACCCCTATTTTCGCAACCAATTTGTGTCATAGACGAAAAACCCAATTTTGCGGCATAAAAGACACACTTGTTGGTTGTTAAGATCTTTTGCAAACATTTTTTTTTTTGGTAACAAATAACTTTAGACACAAACAAATTTTGTATCATAAAAAACACAATCACCCACCCTTAATTTGCGAACCAATTAGTGTCAATGCACCCTTTTTTATGACTTACGTTACAATTTCACGCAATTGATTTTGCAATAAATAGCGAGTGCGTGCGTCATTTATTCATTAAAAGTGGTTCAGTTTTCATTAGATCGTGATCTATAAGTGTACTGTGTTATTGTGTAAATTGCAAATATTTTGTGATAATTAAAACAATTTGAAAGCAATAACAGAAATAAGTTTTGCTATAAAAAATACGCAACTTTTAATAGCGAAACGAAAAAATTTACACGTCTGATTGAATCCTGCAAGAAAGATTTAAGTGCAGTGTGCAGTTTTTGTGTCTTAAGTATTTTATTACCATCTTTTTTTAAAATAAAAACCAGTCAATAAAAACAATTGTAATAATTTCAACGTAAATCACAAAAAATGGGCAATAAAATTTTAAAATATTTGACAATTGTAAACAATTTGCAACGTAAGTCATAAAAAAGGGTCAATAAAATTTTAATAAATTTGGTTGAAACAATTGTTATCGTTTTTATCGGGGTGTATCAGATCGCGAATTGATGTTTCAATTTTTCGTAGTACAAGAACCAGAACACGAATTTAAAATATAACTGAACTCGAACCTGTTTATTGTACATGTTCTATTTTTTCTTAGTACACGAGCCACAACACGACTTAAAATATACTGAACTCGAACCTGTTTATTGTACATGTTCTATTTTTTCTTAGTACACGAGTCTGAACACGACTTAAAATATAACTGAACTCGAACCTGTTTATTGTACATGTTCTGTTTTTTCTTAGTACACGAGCCACAACACGACTTAAAATATAACTGAACTCGAACCTGTTTATTGTACATGTTCTGTTTTTTTTTTTTAGTACACGTACCAGAACACGAACTTCAAATAAAGCAACACTCCAATATGTGTGGTTTATGTGTGATCGAAACAAAAAGTACATGATACAAAAATGTTGGTGTAAATAACGAAATATTAAAACGAACACAGTCATGATTGTGTTGGGCACCGTAGAAAATTTAGAAACGCACATAATTGATATGAAGCTAAAAATATGTGTGTGTTGGTCTAAATTATGTTTGTTTACATATATGTACGAGTTTTTTATTCAGTGTGTGTTTTTTTCTGAATTCTGGTATTTACCAATGACCACATTTAAATAAACTTCCTGGTATTCACTAAAGACATAAAAATAATATAAAGACATAAAAATAATATATATAAAATATAAAATAATATATATTTTAATCATATTTTACTTATGCTTGATTCTAGACCATTTTAGTCAGCTCCCTAAATATAATCATGATTTGACCATTTCTAGGCCTAGTACCCATATAATATTTACATTCGATGTAAACAATAATATAGCAGCAGGCACAAAAACAGTAATTATTTCTACCAGTATCATTTGTTATTGAGCCATATTGTATTAGCCACAAGCTTGTGCATATGTTTTGTCGCACACTGTATATATGTACATTGCCAATCCAAAAATTTTTTTTGCTCTTTTCTTAACTTACCACAGCATTATGATTATCATTCAAGACATCACTGTCAATTCGATGTAAACCCAAAGCAATTCTGGTAGTCTGAAACAATAATTAAAATAAAATTATTTCATATATCACTTCTTAGTCTCGATATTTTCACATACAGATTGTACTATTTTCTCACACAGTAGTGCCAACATCATAACATTAAACATATGTGGTATTAACCATATAACACTGCAGATAATTTGCACTAATTCGTAAATTGTTGAAGAAAAATCTTTAGAGTTTATAAAAATCCAATAACAGTTTGAGGTAATCGATATGAAATCGTTGCCAAGATTTATCAACATAGAGACACCAACAAAACGATTAATTCTTTCGGTTAAAGCGAATAAACGATTATACAAGTCACGTATTATCCATAATTGTTTCAATTCAGGATTTTCCATATCAGTGATCCTTTGTTTTTGTATAGAAGATTCTAGATACGTCAAAATATAGGGTATATTATGATGTTGGTCTTTTGGTAAGTCGTTTGAAGATTTTACTTTATAATCTAAAACTTTTTGAACTGAATCTTTAGGTAGGTTTGTGCTGTGCAAAACTTTAATTAGCTCATCAAATCTCCATTTAATTATTCTTATGGCTGTAAATATCTGGAAATATCTAAGACCACAGATGATCTGGGGAAGAAGATAGAGAACTCCAAATAAAATATAACCACTTCCTGTCAAAGCAGTTATACAAGCTAGGACAAAAAATTCAGAAGCGGCATAAACAAATAACATAATTAAACCTGCTTGTGTATTATAGCGACGAGAATTTCTGGAAATGAAATTGTTAAGGGAAAAGATTAATTATATCTTGTGCCGCCTATTGCTAAAGTAACAAATTCTTCATTATTGAATATAAAAGTGATAAAAGGAAACTATATATATACTTAACCCCAGATGGGAATCAGTCGTATAAGTTTTCATTTCGAATAAATTTTTATATTCAAAATATTAGTTGGAGCATAAACACAACCTCAGCAAAAAAATCGTCTAACATCTTGTATAAAATACAATATCAAAATTATTTTTGTATAATGAATAAAAGTACATTGTTAAATTTTAAAAGTTAAATGTAATTTAATCAAATTTTATTGTTTGTTAACTTAAATAAGTTCTTTTTACATTCAATTTGGAATAAAAAAAATTTTAATTTAAGTTTTTCCTATCTAAATTATAAAATTTTGACTTTTTAAATGCTGTTATATAATTTTATTTAACAAAATTAACTTTTGGGGTTCTATTTTTTTTTATAAATATATGGTTTTAACAGTAGAAAATGTCGCGACAAAAATTAAAAATGTATTTTATTTTCTCCACATTTTTATGAAAATGCATTAATTTTGTAACCAAAATACATCTGGTTTTTATTGAATTTTTAAAATTAGCTTTTTTTTAAAACGTTACAAAGGTATTAGTAAAAAAAAAATACGACTACAAAAGTAACAAATTCAAACTATAATAACAAACTATAACAAATTTAAACGAAAAATGACAATTACTGTCGCCACCGTTGTCCGTCGCATTATGATGGCAACGCAGAACGCAGCGTTGTAAGTTAATTTTTTGAAGTCATTTATAACTGTAACACTTTCAGCCCTCAAAAGGTTTATGGCTGAGATAATTTCTTTAAATGGGAAGTTAACAATATAATATAACAAACATTGGTTTCTGTGTGTACTTAAGCAAATTGTGTTATAGTGCGTTTACATATAAGCAAAATCTAGTATATACAAGATTTCGAACGAAATCTAGATCATATTTACTAGATTTTCCATACAAAACAAAATCTAGCTCGTTACTAGATTTGTGCAAAATCTTGTCAAACATGGGAACTATCAAATGATACTACTGAGTTTTTTTTAATATTGTAGTAGAAAATTTCAACGCAATGGCTGAAAGTTTGACATTTTAAAACAAAAGCAAACAAGTTGAATAAAAAGAAAATAAAATATTAATTAACAAAAAAATGACGAATCTATAATAAAACAAGTAAGAGTGTTAAATTTATCTATGCCGAATCTTTGATACCCTCCACCTGGGTTTTAGTTTACATTAACATCTGGACTTCTTGCACTATTTGTAACAAATGTATATAAAATATTTGAATATGTAAACGCTTTGATAAACCTATTACTGAATTATTACAACAAATACTCTGAATTTTCAGCATTTTATAGAGGTGTCTACATATTTTAGGTCATAAATTGGCACAATGACACCCGATTTATCCCATTTTAAATACTAACCTTATCCAGATAATTATAAACAATATTAATTTTAACCAGGTAAATGGTTTATTTTGTAATTTTCTTTTTAATTTAAATTTTTTAATATAAAGGTGCATTTTATATTTTACAATCCTTTTCAATTTTCCAGAACTATTAGTATAAGGCACATTTGTGAGACCGCATAGATCAACTTTCAACTCTTACTTGTTTTTATTGTATTAAATCTATCTTTGTGTCTTTAAATTAATTAAGATAATTAAGATGAAAATATTTAACAAATTGGTTTTTTTTTAGTTAATATCTGAACATTTTACTGATACAAGGCAAAACTAAAACTGCCAAAAATTTCAGTCAAGACTATTTTGAATGTATTTGTTAAATATCGCATAATTTTTTTCAATTTGAAACTTTAAAGTCTTTTTAAGTCTGGTTATAACTCTATAATATGAAGGAAGTAAATATGTGGCTTCTTTAATAACAAAGACAAGTATAAAACACTTTTTTGTGCATTACATTAAAATATTATAAATTTGAACATAATTAATTTTAGAAAATGTCCGATTCGTTTTTCGATGATGCTGAAAACACATGAAAGAAATACAGAAAATATAGATTTTGCTTCAGTTAGTTGAGAGACGAAAAGACATTAGAAAAATGACATTAAATACGACTCAAAAATGAGTCGAAACTGATCAGAAAAGCGGATAAAAAGGACTTTCAATAAGATTATTTTGTGATATTTTGTGATCAGCAAAAGAGCGCATTTATGACTGTTTTAATAGCACATATGAGTCAAAAAAGACTACATGATCATTTATTGGATAAAATGCTTACTGGGATTTTATTCACTATCTGTAGAAACAGGTTTTTTTTTAATTAAAACAAATCTGCACACAATTTCAATTCTATTTCGTTCACAATGATACGATCACTTTGTTTACTAGCTACCAGTAAAATAAGAAAATAGTATTATAATACAGCGTAATGATGAATTGTACTTCTAAATTAGTTTATTTTTAATGTGCCATAAGAAGTTCGGTTTGTGCTGAGAAAAGCATGATTATATGTTTCCCAGGGCGAAGCTTCATCATTGCACTTTTATTGAGTTGAGCTCCGCGACTATTTATAATGTGAATAGCTCGTGTCTAAAATTTTTGGTAGTTGGGAATGGCGTTTGTGTTAAGAAAAGCATAAATGCATGTTTCCCAGGGCAAGGCTCGATCATTGCACATTGATTGAGCTGAGCTCCGCGGTTATTCTAAATGTGGATAACCCTTGAAACAAAATTTTGGGAATGGCGTTTGCCTCCGTTCCCGGCATTAAATAACAAATTTTAAAAATTTATTGTAATTAACATCTGACAAAAAATTTTATTTTTCTAAACACCAATTTTTTTACAGGGTAAATAAATTTTTATGGTTTACCTACCTACTACTTTTGAATGCAAGTACGCCGACTTTATACATGTACTAAAAATACAACTCTTAAAACCGTACTATTTTTGCAACTATAAAAATTTTAGAATTTTGTATAAATAAAATAAAATACCGATTTATTTTAATATGCGCTTATTATGGATATACATATACAGAATATATGAATATTATTTATAGTATTTTGATATTGGCAACAGTAGTATGTATCAATTTGTAACATTTTGTGATGTTATAAAAATCGCAGAATATTGATATTGATTTTATATAGTTTCTTTTATTAATTAATTAACTTAAATATTACACCAAAAACTATTGATATTGATTAATTTTTATATTATTAACACAACGACCACAAAAACAACATGCACAGCTATGACAAAATACAAAATTTAGGAAAACAATATTTCCTATATTCAACGTCATATTTTTTTTAACTTTTCAGTGATTTCTCGGCACCTATGAAATCTATAGTCATGATTTCAAAAACAGAAACCTTCTCATGATGTTAGTGAATCATTCTCACTAAAAACGAGCGCCCTAGCTGTCCTATTGAGGGCGTTATCGTGACAAGAACACATATTCAAATCATATTTTCTCAGGATTTTTTTTACTTCTTCGCTCAATTCTCGGGACCAGATTAACCGATTTGGACGATTTTAAATGGCAAACTTCTCAGGATGTTAGTGAATCATTTTTTGTACCAACGAGCACCCTAGCTACCCGATTGAAGCCGTCATCGTGATTTCCACAGACGGACAGCCGGACAGACGGACATCGCTATATCAACTCCGCTCGTTATAGGGATCACAAATATATTTATTTTATGGGGTTCAGATTTTTTTTTCTAATTGTTACAAACGGAATGACAAACTTATATATACCCTCTGCACACTGGAGTGGAGGGTATAAAAATATTTAGTAATTGAAAAGTTGTAACTTTTTATACTGATATGTGCCCACTCCAATCTGCTAAATAATAATTGTGAAAAATTAATTTGTTTTTGCTGTTCAAACAATACATTTAACAAAGGTTGATTGTTTCGCAAAATATCTATTTCAGTTCGTGCTTTGTTCATTCTTGATGCATAATATAATTATAAATCTGTTCCTTTTTAGAATTTTCCGTATTTCCATTTTCCTATTGTTTTGTTTATTTTTGGTATTTCAAGTTTATGTTTTGTTTTAATCAGCTGTTTATTGTTATGGAAACAAAATCTCACAAAATGTCAAAAAAGATAGATGTAAACGGTATAGATTTCGAAATAGATTTCAACTAAAATCTACTAGATTTCCCTCAGATGTAAACGCACTATTAAATGGAAAATAATTGAATTTTTTTTAGATGAAAAGTGATTTCTGTTTCGCATAAGGCAAACATGATTGATTTGTTTAATTAAACTAAACAAAATTTTCAATCGGGAACGCGGCGTCCAATATCCGGGTTGGCAACTTAAGCTTAGCTAACTGAAAATCAATATAACAACAACATTCGACTGAAAACTACTATATTAATTAAAAAAATTTTTTTTTGTGGGATGATCGAAATATTAAAGTGAATGAGATTGCTGGTATCATATAGAGCGAGTTCGGCATATCTTACATGATCATTTAAATATAAAAAAGCTTTTTGTTCGATGGGTGCCGCGATTTTTAACAGCTGAACAAAAACTGAAAAGTGTTCATGATTCAAAGTATGCTTTGGAGATATTTGAAGTAAAATCAACTGAATTTTTACATCGATTTATAACAATTATACACTGGTGTCCCACAGAGTGTTTTCAAGCGTGCGAAAGCCGACCAAAGCGGCCAACGACTCAACAATCGGCTGGAAAGGCCAGTCCTTTTTGGGACGCACGTGGTATAATCTTATTGATTACTTGGAGAAAGGAAAAATAATAACTGCCAAGTACTGTGTTGAATTATTAGACAGATTGGATGAAGAAATTAAGAAAAAAAAAAAAAAAACGACCCCACTTAAAAAAGAAAAAAATCTTGTACCATCATGACAATGTATCGGCACATTCATCTGCTTTGACTTCAGAAAAATTGAAGTCTTTCCATTACGAATTGCTTCCCCAGCCCCCGTGTTCATCAGATCTGGCCCCCAGCGATTATTAGTTGTTCCCAAACTTGAAAAGATGGCTCCAGGGAAAGAGATTTTCCACAAATGTAGTAGTCATATCAGAGACCGAAGCCTATTTTGAAGAGTTTGACAAGTCATATTTGTTCAAGGGTATCAGATGTTAGAGGATTATTAGAAGAAGTGTATTTCACTTAACGGAGATTACTTTGAAGAATAAAATTGATTTCAAATCCATAAAACTGGTTTTTCATGGTTAGGCCACGGAGTTTTTACTTCATGTAGTATTTTCTTTTTTGGGTCTGCAAATTGATCACCAGCACCTTTCTAATTAAAGAAAGTTTACAAAATATTGTGTTTCATTTTTTGATCCACGATTCTGATAAATGGCGTGATTATACAAGACAGACGAGTGGACATAATTATCTGAAGACGAACCAAATTAAAACATTAATAAAATACATCTCGCACTGATTCTACGCTAGCCAAAGAGTGCGTTGATAACTTGATCATGTTTATTGATTACCACTCATGTGTATCGCTACAGTGTTACAGAAACAGCAGATCAGTGAGTCAGTAATGTACGTAACTATTAGAGTGATGGTTGATAACGCGATAATTACTCATGCGTCTGGTGGGGAATATAAAAACGAAAACTAACCTTCGTAATACGATATTGTTGAAAGTCTGTGCTCTCTTTAAAAGCTTTTTTTAGTGTTGTCAGATCGAAAAACCAAAAGTTTTGGTGGAGAATATAAAAAAGGAAGCGTCGTCGAGCAAAATGGCTGAATTTTTGCGCCCTCGATGAAAAACCCACTCCGAATTGTAGACTAACTAATTTTACTGTTGCCAGTTCGAAAAATGCAAAATTTTGGTGGGGAACAAAAAAATCAAATCGTCGTAAAGCAAAATGCCCCCTCATTAAGACAACCTATGCAAATTGTGCACTGACTATTATCAGGGCTGTCAGACCAAAAAACAGTCGCATATAGAGTGAGTGATAATACAATGGAAACTTTTATCAAAATCCATTTTTCACAACTTGAGCGGTCAATACCAAAAAATTGGGTCATTAAATTAAAAACTCTCTTATTAATTTAAAAATTTGTATGCTTTATTTATTTGAAAAAGAAAAAAATATTAGCATAAAATAGCTTAACTTCAGAAAAAATAACAATACTTAAAAGCATTTTTATGCTGTTGACAAAACATTGGAAACCTTTACTGTATAATAATTGAAAAGATTCTCTGAATTTTTAGTTTCAATATTTTGTTGCGTATCCATTATTTTTCACTACTGCTTCACAACGCCGCGGCATATATATATATATATAGTCCCGTTGTTCCTTTTAGGAGCATAGGGCCTCAACAAAAGTTTTCCATCTGGGTTTGTCGATAGCGATGCATTTAATTTCACTCCATGTTACACCAACATCCGCAGCTTCCAACTCCACTAATCTGCGCCATGTTTTGGATGGTCGGCCCCTCCTTCGAATTCCTTGGGGTGTCCACTCTATACCTTGCTTGTAATATCATCTGTTGATTTTCGTAGGATGTGTCCCAACCAGGACCATTTACGACGCTTTATTTCCGTAGAAATCGTTGTCTGTCGCGTCCTTACCCACAGTTCACTATTTGTGATAGTATTAGGCCAGAATATACGAAGAATTCTACGGAGGCAACGATTTACAAATGCTTGCATTGTTTGCAATTCGCGGTGAGATGGATTCCATGTCTCACATGCGTACAGAAGGACAGGCTTTACGTTGGCATTGAAGATTTTTATTTTTGTGTCTCTGGATATGGATGTAGAATGCCAAACCGAAGAGAGAACACCGAAGGCAGCCTTAGCCTTATTTATACGTGCCTTTATATCTTCACTAGAACCACCACTGCTGGAGATAATACTTCCAAGGTACATGAAGGAGGAAACGGATTCTAAAGCTACGCCGTACAGAGTAAATGGCCTATTCGTCACCGTGTTGATGTTCATGGTTTTCGTTTTATTAACGTTAATCTTTAACCCGCATTCGGCTGCGACATTGCACAATTCCTGGAGTTTAGATGACATATGTGAGCTTCTATGGGCAAAAAGACAAATGTCGTCAGCATAATCTAAATCATCTAATCTTCCATGGAGACCCCATGTGATGCCGGTGTTTCTTGGTGTCGCGTTGTTTAATATGTTGTCTAATACAATGTTGAATAAAAGAGGTGAGAGTACACACCCTTGCCTGACACCAGTCATTACGGAGATCTTATTGCTCAAGTTTTGGTCACATTTAATGCGACAGCTTGCACCATGGTACATCGCCTTGACTAAATTTATAATTTTGTAAGGCATTCCCTTACATTCTAACGCGTTCCATATAGCCTGGTGTTGTAATTTATCAAATGCCTTTTCAAAATCAATGAATGTAAGATAGAGAGGAGAACGCCATTCCACAGATTGCTCAACTATTACGCGTACTGTATTTACGTGATCTATACAAGAACGCTGGGGGCGAAAACCGGCTTGTTCTCTTCTTAAATGGGGGTCAAGAGCATTAACTAGTCGTTTACTAATTATGTGGGAGCAAATTTTGTTAATTATGCAAAGTAAAGTTATACCTCGCCAGTTTTTACAATTGGACAAATCCCCTTTTTTGGGAAGGTTAATTATAGTACCCTCTTTAGTATCTTCTGGTAGTGATTCTGATAGCCAAAACCTATCGATGATGGGGTGTAAAATTTTGGCGCTTGTGCTTGGGTCTGCCTTTAATAATTCTGGTGGGATGTTATCTGGGCCAGGTGCTTTGTGGTTTTTGAGGGCTTTAATGGCCATTACAATTTCCTCCAAATTTGGGGAGTAGGTGGGGATGTCGTGTCTTTCTACATGTTGCTGACATTTACAAATTTTCGACACTGGTGTTGGGGGGATTGAAAGCATATTAGCGTAATGCTTTTCCCAAATTGCAAGTTGTTCTTGTTTTGAAGAGGTAAGGATGCCTTGATCATTTTTCAAAGGTTTTGTGACGTTGAGGGTTTTGTTTGTCATCTGTTTTACGATTTTATACAGGTCTCTAGTACGATTTGTGTCAGCAGCCGCTTGTGCATTCCGGGCACTTTTCTTGACCTTCTGATCCATCTCAGAGTATTTCGACTGCAGTTCTGCCTTGCTTGATCTTGTTTTCGCCATATTTTCCTCACCCTTGATTTCTTTTCTACACTGAATCAGATTCCAGGTAAAGTCAGAAATCCATTCCTTTCTTTTGGTAACAGTAAAGCCGATATTGCGTTCCGCAGTTGTTAAAAATAAGTTTCTAGCTGCATCCCACCCTGTGTTGTTAGATTCTCGTAGGATTTCGGCAGAATTTTGCAGTTCCTCAGAGAACTGTCTGCATATCGAAGGCCGTTGTAGCTTTCTCACATCGAATCTCTTCTGTATGTTGCAATTTTTGTCTTTCTTTATGGCTGCCACTTTTAGTCGAATCTTCGCAATAACTAGATGGTGATCACTAGATATATCTGCCCCACGTTTATTGCGAACATCCAGCAGAGATCCGCTCCAGGTCTTACTAATGGCTATGTGATCTATTTGATTCTCGGTTCTATGATCAAGGGAGACCCATGTCACTTTGTGTACATTCTTATGAGGAAATAGTGTCCCCCCTATTACCAAGTTGTTATTTTCACATAATTCTGTGAATAGCTCTCCATTTTCGTTCATACTTCCACAACCATGCCTCCCCATTACACGCTCGTAACCAATATTATCACACCCAAGTTGTGCGTTAAAATCACCCATGAGGATTAAGATATCCCCACGATGTATTGTGGATAAAACACTCGTAAGACTGCTATAAAATTCTTCCTTTACAACAGGGTCTGATACTGATACTTCAGTTGGTGCGTAACATTGAATGATAGATATTTTCCTTACACGCGAACGTAATCTGATGGAGATGATTCGATCGGAATGTGGTTTCCATTCAATAAGTGCGTCCTGTGCCTCCTTAGAGAGCAAAAATCCCACCCCATTTTGGTGTTTTGAGCCATTGGGCTTTCCCGAAAACAATAGTTTGATACCCTCATTCGTCTTCATTTCGCCAGAGTCAAGCCATCTCATTTCGGCAATGCCAAGCACCAACAGATTATATTTTTTAAATTCCATACTCAACTGTGACAATTTAGAGGTTTGTAACAGCGTGCGTACATTCCATGTTCCTATTCGTGATCCATATTTCATGCTAAAGGTTGTCGACAGGTGATCCATTTGTTTTTTCATTTTTGAGGTTTCATTAATCAGTAAGGTTTAAGATAGGCAGATAATTGGTCTACCGCATCCGATCCTGGATCTGGGGCTGCCAGATAAAGCCACCAGGCTAGCTGAAGTTTGTTGGTTTTGGTTCGGGGTACCTATTTTATTTCGATACTACCTTTTACCGGCATTTCCCTATCCACCACCTGGGACACGTCTGATAGGAGACCAACAACTCCCACAGAAACGCCGCGGCATGGAGTCAGTTAATTTTTTGATGATATCCATTGAGATTTTTTGCCACTCTGAATTAACTGTCTCTATGAGATCTGTCTTGTTTTGACTTTCTATGGGATTGAGATCTGTGATTTGGCTGGCCATTCCAAAACACTAATTGCATTGGATTGTAGCCATTCCGTTACAACTTTGGAGGTGTTTTGAGACATTGTCATGTTGAAACTTCCAGACCGGGGGCATATCTTCCTCGGCCTACGGATACATTACATCATTTAGAAATTGCCTGTATCCAATTCCAGTCACTGGATCTATTCCTTCGCCTGACAAGCAACCTTATGCTATAATATTGCTACCGCCAAACTCAACAGTTTTATTTGTATATCTTAGATCTAGTCTTTTTACATTTGTTCGTAATACAATTGTCTTTCCATCATGGCCTCTTTAATTAAACTTCGACTCATCTGAAAACAAAACAGTATTCCAATTCCGTCTTGACCATTTCATGTGTTCTTTAGCTAAATTTATGAGAGCTACACCTTCTTTCTCTGATAACAGTGGTTTCTTCACAAGACGATAACAACCAAGATCAGCCTTAATTGCTCTTCGGGGAACAGTTCGAGCACATATTTTTAGTTTCAGATTGTTAATGATCTGTTTAGGTAGCATTTTGGACATTTTTTAAACTCTCTTGCTATTAAATTATCCTGTCTTTGACTCTTTTTACGGAGCCTGCCGCCTAAATGTTGAGTCATCACCGTACCTCTTTCACGATATTTCTTGATAATTTTTGATATTATGTATTTATTCATAGAATATTCCTCACAAATTTTCATTTGTTTAAGACAAACATTAAAATTATCTATTATTCCGGTTTTCAACTCTTCACAAAACATTATTCTTGCTATTATTTTATAATAATTAATTATAAGATTAAAACATTGAAGAATACAATTGTGTTTAAAAAACAGTGGAAATAAAACGTCAGAAACTATAGATAATAAATAAAGGTTAAGAATTTATACAGTCTCCTTCATACCGTCTTATATTTTTATTGTTTTAATAAATTATGGGGCAGAAATTTAAAAGTTTCCATTGCTTGGGATCTCTAAAAATATACTTTTTTTTGTTTCATTTTAAAGAACACACCAAAGAATTATTTCGCAAAAAACATAGTTTAAAACTTAACGTAAAATTAGGAAAAACGTAATTGGCACATTAAGAATTTTGTAAAATTTTGCACTGTATTTCAAAAACTAACCGTCGTAAAGCAAAGTGTTTAAAATTGTGCCTCCTCTTTTAAGCAGCTTATACTAATCGTGGACTAAAAACTTATTCTAAAGTTGACAGATCGCAAAACGTAAAATGATTGCAGGGGACATAAAGTCTATGCAACGCAGGGGCAAATCGTCGTATTCCATATCGAGTGAAATAAATTGAAATTCAATATTTTGGTTTATTATTTAAGGAAGACGGACAATCGTCAGACCTCGTCTTTTTTTTATACCCTCCACTCCAGTATGCAGAGGGTATATATAAGTTTGTCATTCCGTTTGTAATAATTAGAAAAAAAAATCTGGACCCCATAAAATATATATATTTGTGATCCTTATAACAAGCGGAGTTGATATAGCGATGTCCGTCTGTCCGGCTGTCCGTCTGTCCGGCTGTCCGTCTGTCCGTCTGTCCGTCTGTGGAAATCACGATGACGGCTTCAATCGGGCAACCAGGTTGCTCATTGGTATAAAAAATGATTCACTAACATCCTGAGAATTTTGCTATTTAAAAACGTCCAAATCGGTTTATCTGGTCCCGAGAATTGAACGATGGAGTAAAAAAAGTCTTGAAAAAATATGATTTGCCTATGTTGTTCTTGTCACGATAACGTTCTCAATGGGATAGCTAGGGCATTTGTTGTTAGTGAGAATGATACAACAACATCGTGAGAAGGTTTCTGTTTTTTAAATCGTGACAATAGGTTTCAGAGGTGCCGAGAAATCACTGAAAAGGTAAAAAAATATGATGTTTTCCTATATTGTTATTCTAAATTTTGTATTTTGTCATAGCTGTACTTGTTGTTTTTATGATCATTGCGGTAAAATATAAAAATTCACCAATATCAACATTTTATGGTATAATATTTAAGTTAGTTAATTAATAAAAGAAACTATATAAAATGACAAACTTATATATACCCTTTGCACACTGGCGTAGAGGGTATAATCAATATCAATATTCTGCGATTTTTATAAGATATTTTACTAGTAAACAAAGTGATCGTATCATTGTGAACGAAATAGAATTGAAATTGTGTGCGGATTTGTTTTACTTAAAAAACTGTTTCTACAGATAGTGAATAAAATCCCAGTAAACATTTTATGCAATAAGTGATCATGTGGAGTATTTTTTGACTCCTCTGTGCTATTAAAAGAGCCATAAATGCGCTCTTTTGCTGATCACAAAATATTATTTTGTTGGGAGGAAATATTACCTTATCCCCGACTCTTCTTGAGAACCTTTTTTTTTATCCAATTTACTGATTAGTTTCGACTTATTTTTGAGTCGTATTTAATGCCATTTTTCTATAAATCACTTTTTAAGCGTAAGCAAAAATAATTTCTTAGTCTTTTTCTAATACAGCATGTGATTAATCAGTTTTTAATCATCAAAAGTGCTCGAAGAAGGCACAGTAAAATGATTTTTGTTAAAACAATCTTCGGAATGACTACTGGGGTATCGTATATATTTGTTTACACACACATATACATAATGGCACCAGTAAGCCGAACTCTCTCATGAAACACATAGACGACAGCGGCTACACGACTACAGCCTGTCAAAAATAAAATACACACCTTTATATGAAAACGGTTATTTTACACCAACACAGCTACACGACTACATGACCACTTTTGGTGATGTAGTCAACTTAGGCTAATTTCTATTTTTGTTGGCTACAAAATAAAAATAGTGTTGACAATATAACAAAATATGTAAAAGATATTAGTGCTATGAAATATTTTATTTCGTTGAAAAAATTAATCGGAAAATGAAATGCTATAATAATTCTATTAAGAAGTAAATTTATTTATTTATTTTTATGTTATAATAATGCATTATAAATAAGTAATATATTTAAGACAATTTTATATAGAATCATACATGTTTTTCTATTTTAATAAAGTAAAAAAAAAATATAATTGGCACTACTGAAATAAAAATGTTTTTGTATAAAAACAGCTGTTTATATTGTTGTTATATGTTGCTGTCGTTTTCAAAAAAAATGAAGTAGTTGACTACACGACTACAATTGCAGCCAGCAGCATTCGTATCCGTGTGTTTGTGTAGCCTCTGTCGTCTATGTGTTTCATGCATAAGTAACAATTTCATTTAGTCTTATGAAAGCTTTTGAACAAAGCAGGTATACGTCGCATTGTTTTGTGAAATCTTACATTGTTTTTTAATAGGTACCAGTGATGCCAGGAGATTTTTACAGAAATCTCTACGCTAATGAAAAAAAATTCCTTTTTTCCCTACACTACTTTTTTCAATTTTTCAAAAAAAAAATTATTTTGAATTTGTTAATTTTCAATTTCAATAATGCAAAAATAACATAAAAACGAAAAAAATATCATAAAAAATAAGATAAGAATATCATTAGAATTACATAAAAACAACATAAAAAAACCAACAGATATTATAAAAAAAATATTTTTACTATTCTGTATAATTCATCTTTTATATGGCTATTTGTGCATTTAAAATTTACACAATTAATTAAAATGGCTTGCAAATGGGATCTTATAACGTAAACATAATTTTGGTTGTTGGTTTAAAAAATATTTTTTTGATGTGTAAACATCTATACGCGCAATCGCAAAAACAGCGGTGTGAGCTGAAGTGTAAATCGGTGTGACTTTATCTGATTGTATTTGTGAAAAATTATGATATGTTCTTTTCTAAACATTTTCCAATTGTCTTTCAAAAAACATCAATTGTATTTCAGAAAACATCAATTGTATTTCAGAAACCATCAATATAATTTCAGAAAACATCATTTGAATTTCAGAAAACATAAATAGAATTTCACAAAACATCAATATAATTTCAGAAAACATCATTCGAGTTTCAGAAAACATCAATTGAATTTCAGAAAACATCAATAGAATTTCAGAAAACATCACTTGAATTTCAGAAAACATAAATAGAATTTCAGAAAACATCATTTGAATTTCAAAAAACATAAATAGAATTTCAGAAAACATCAATATAATTTCAGAAATCATCATTCGAGTTTAAGAAAACATCAATTGAATTTCAGAAAGCATCAATTGTATTTCAGAAAACATAAATAGAATTTCAGAAAACATCAATATAATTTCAGAAAACATCATTCGAGTTTCAGAAAACATCAATTGAATTTCAGAAAACATCAATAGAATTTCAGAAAACATCACTTGAATTTCAGAAAACATAAATAGAATTTCAGAAAACATCATTCGAGTTTCAGAAAACATCAATTGAATTTCAGAAAACATCAATAGAGTGTCAGAAAACATCAATAGAATTTCAGAAAACATCAATTGTATTTCAGAAAACATCAATAGAATTTCAGAAAGCATCACTTGAATTTCAGAAAACATAAATAGAATTTCACAAAACATCAATATAATTTCAGAAAACATCATTCGAGTTTCAGAAAACATCAATTGAATTTCAGAAAACATCAATAGAATTTCAGAAAACATCACTTGAATTTCAGAAAACATAAATAGAATTTCAGAAAACATCATTTGAATTTCAAAAAACATAAATAGAATTTCAGAAAACATCAATATAATTTCAGAAATCATCATTCGAGTTTAAGAAAACATCAATTGAATTTCAGAAAGCATCAATTGTATTTCAGAAAACATCATTTGAATTTCAGAAAACATAAATAGAATGTCAGAAAACATCAATATAATTTCAGAAAACATCATTCGAGTTTCAGAAAACATCAATTGAATTTCAGAAAACATCAATAGAATTTCAGAAAACATCACTTGAATTTCAGAAAACATAAATAGAATTTCAGAAAACATCATTCGAGTTTCAGAAAACATCAATTGAATTTCAGAAAACATCAATAGAGTGTCAGAAAACATCAATAGAATTTCAGAAAACATCAATTGTATTTCAGAAAACATCAATAGAATTTCAGAAAACATCACTTGAATTTCAGAAAACATAAATAGAATTTCAGAAAACATCAATAGACTGTCATAAAACATCAATAGATTTTCAGAAAACATCAATATAGTTTCAGAAATCATCATTCGAGTTTAAGAAAACATCAATTGAATTTCAGAAAGCATCAATAGAATTTCAGAAAACATCAATTGTATTTCAGAAAACATCAATATAATTTCAGAAAACATCAATATAATTTCAGAAAACATCATTCGAGTTTCAGAAAACATCAATTGAATTTCAGAAAACATCAATAGAATTTCAGAAAACATCACTTGAATTTCAGAAAACATAAATAGAATTTCAGAAAACATCATTCGAGTTTCAGAAAACATCAATTGAATTTCAGAAAACATCAATAGAGTGTCAGAAAACATCAATAGAATTTCAGAAAACATCAATATAGTTTCCGAAATCATCATTCGAGTTTGAGAAAACATCAATTGAATTTCAGAAAGCATCAATAGAATTTCAGAACACATCAATTGTATTTCAGAAAACATCAATATAATTTCAGAAAACATCATTTGAATTTCAGAAAACATAAATAGAATTTCAGAAAACATCAATATAATTTCAGAAAACATCATTCGAGTTTCAGAAAACATCAATTGAATTTCAGAAAACATCAATAGAATTTCAGAAAACATCACTTGAATTTCAGAAAACATAAATAGAATTTCAGAAAACATCATTCGAGTTTCAGAAAACATCAATTGTATTTCAGAAAACATCAATAGAGTGTCAGAAAACATCAATAGAATTTCAGAAAACATCAATATAGTTTCCGAAATCATCATTCGAGTTTAAGAAAACATCAATTGAATTTCAGAAAGCATCAATAGAATTTCAGAAAACATCAATTGTATTTCAGAAAACATCATTTGAATTTCAAAAAACATAAATAGAATTTCAGAAAACATCAATATAATTTCAGAAAACATCAATAGAATTTCAGAAAACATCAATTGTATTTCAGAAAACATCAATATAATTTCAGAAAACATCATTTGAGTTTCAGAAAACATAAATAAAATTTCAGTAAATATCAATATAATTTCAGAAAACATCATTCGAGTTTCAGAAAACATCAATTGAATTTCAGAAAACATCAATAGAATTTCAGAAAACATCACTTGAATTTCAGAAAACATCATTCGAGTTTCAGAAAACAGCAATTGAATTTCAGAAAACATCAATAGAGTGTCAGAAAACATCAATAGAATTTCAGAAAACATCAATTGTGTTTCAGAAACCATCAATATAATTTCAGAAAACATCATTTGAATTTCAGAAAACATAAATAGAATGTCAGAAAACATCAATATAATTTCAGAAAACATCATTCGAGTTTCAGAAAACATCAATTGAATTTCAGAAAACATCAATAGAATTTCAGAAAACATCACTTGAATTTCAGAAAACATAAATAGAATTTCAGAAAACATCATTCGAGTTTCAGAAAACATCAATTGAATTTCAGAAAACATCAATAGAGTGTCAGAAAACATCAATAGAATTTCAGAAAACATCAATTGTATTTCAGAAAACATCAATAGAATTTCAGAAAACATCACTTGAATTTCAGAAAACATAAATAGAATTTCAGAAAACATCAATAGACTGTCATAAAACATCAATAGATTTTCAGAAAACATCAATATAGTTTCAGAAATCATCATTCGAGTTTAAGAAAACATCAATTGAATTTCAGAAAGCATCAATAGAATTTCAGAAAACATCAATTGTATTTCAGAAAACATCAATATAATTTCAGAAAACATCAATATAATTTTAGAAAACATCATTCGAGTTTCAGAAAACATCAATTGAATTTCAGAAAACATCGATAGAATTTCAGAAAACATCACTTGAATTTCAGAAAACATAAATAGAATTTCAGAAAACATCATTCGAGTTTCAGAAAACATCAATTGAATTTCAGAAAACATCAATAGAGTGTCAGAAAACATCAATAGAATTTCAGGAAACATCAATTGTATTTCAGAAACCATCAATATAATTTCAGAAAACATCATTTGAATTTCAAAAAACATAAATAGAATTTCAGAAAACATCAATATAATTTCAGAAATCATCATTCGAGTTTAAGAAAACATCAATTGAATTTCAGAAAGCATCAATTGTATTTCAGAAAACATCATTTGAATTTCAGAAAACATAAATAGAATTTCAGAAAACATCAATATAATTTCAGAAAACAAATTTCGAGTTTCAGAAAACATCAATTGAATTTCAGAAAACATCAATAGAATTTCAGAAAACATCACTTGAATTTCAGAAAACATCAATTGAATTTCAGAAAACATCAATAGAGTGTCAGAAAACATCAATAGAATTTCAGGAAACATCAATTGTATTTCAGAAACCATCAATATAATTTCAGAAAACATCATTTGAATTTCAAAAAACATAAATAGAATTTCAGAAAACATCAATATAATTTCAGAAATCATCATTCGAGTTTAAGAAAACATCAATTGAATTTCAGAAAGCATCAACTGTATTTCAGAAAACATCATTTGAATTTCAGAAAACATAAATAGAATTTCAGAAAACATCAATATAATTTCAGAAAACAAATTTCGAGTTTCAGAAAACATCAATTGAATTTCAGAAAACATCAATAGAATTTCAGAAAACATCACTTGAATTTCAGAAAACATAAATAGAATTTCAGAAAACATCATTCGAGTTTCAGAAAACATCAATTGAATTTCAGAAAACATCAATAGAATTTCAGAAAACATCAATTGTATTTCAGAAACCATCAATATAATTTCAGAAAACATCATTTGAATTTCCAAAAAAATAAATAGAATTTCAGAAAACATCATTCGAGTTTCAGAAAACATCAATTGAATTTCAGAAAACATCAATAGAATTTCAGAAAACATCATTCGAGTTTCAGAAAACATCAATTGAATTTCAGAAAACATCAATAGAATTTCAGAAAATATCACTTGAATTTCAGAAAACATAAATAGAATTTCAGAAAACATCATTCGAGTTTCAGAAAACATCAATTGAATTTCAGAAACCATCAATTGATTTTCAGAAAGCATCAATAGAATTTCAGAAAACATCAATTGTATTTCAGAAAACATTAATATAATATCAGAAAACATCGTTTGAATTTCAGAAAACATAAATAGAATTTCAGAAAACATCATTAGAATTTCAGAAAACATCACTTGAATTTCAGAAAACATAAATAGAATTTCAGAAAACATCATTCGAGTTTCAGAAAACATCAATTGAATTTCAGAAAGCATCAACTGTATTTCAGAAAACATCATTTGAATTTCAGAAAACATAAATAGAATTTCAGAAAACATCAATATAATTTCAGAAAACAAATTTCGAGTTTCAGAAAACATCAATTGAATTTCAGAAAACATCAATAGAATTTCAGAAAACATCACTTGAATTTCAGAAAACATAAATAGAATTTCAGAAAACATCATTCGAGTTTCAGAAAACATCAATTGAATTTCAGAAAACATCAATAGAATTTCAGAAAACATCAATTGTATTTCAGAAACCATCAATATAATTTCAGAAAACATCATTTGAATTTCAAAAAACATAAATAGAATTTCAGAAAACATCATTCGAGTTTCAGAAAACATCAATAGAATTTCAGAAAACATCATTCGAGTTTCAGAAAACATCAATTGAATTTCAGAAAACATCAATAGAATTTCAGAAAATATCACTTGAATTTCAGAAAACATAAATAGAATTTCAGAAAACATCATTCGAGTTTCAGAAAACATCAATTGAATTTCAGAAACCATCAATTGATTTTCAGAAAGCATCAATAGAATTTCAGAAAACATCAATTGTATTTCAGAAAACATCAATATAATTTCAGAAAACATCATTTGAATTTCAGAAAACATAAATAGAATTTCAGAAAACATCAATATAATTTCAGAAAACATCACTCGAGTTTCAGAAAACAACAATTGAATTTCAGAAAACATCAATAGAATTTCAGAAAACATCACTTGAATTTCAGAAAACATAAATAGAATTTCAGAAAACATCATTCGAGTTTCAGAAAACATCAATTGAATTTCAGAAAACATCAATAGAGTGTCAGAAAACATCAATAGAATTTCAGAAAACATCAATATAGTTTCCGAAATCATCATTCGAGTTTAAGAAAACATCAATTGAATTTCAGAAAGCATCAATAGAATTTCAGAACACATCAATTGTATTTCAGAAAACATCAATATAATTTCAGAAAACATCGTTTGAATTTCAGAAAACATAAATAGAATTTCAGAAAACATCAATATAATTTCAGAAAACATCATTCGAGTTTCAGAAAACATCAATTGAATTTCAGAAAACATCATTAGAATTTCAGAAAACATCACTTGAATTTCAGAAAACATAAATAGAATTTCAGAAAACATCATTCGAGTTTCAGAAAACAGCAATTGAATTTCAGAAAACATCAATATAGTTTCAGAAATCATCATTCGAGTTTAAGAAACCATCAATTGATTTTCAGAAAGCATCAATAGAATTTCAGAAAACATCAATTGTATTTCAGAAAACATCAATATAATTTCAGAAAACATCATTTGAATTTCAGAAAACATAAATAGAATTTCAGAAAACATCAATATAATTTCAGAAAACATCACTCGAGTTTCAGAAAACATCAATTGAATTTCAGAAAACATCAATAGAATTTCAGAAAACATCACTTGAATTTCAGAAAACATAAATAGAATTTCAGAAAACATCATTCGAGTTTCAGAAAACATCAATTGAATTTCAGAAAACATCAATAGAGTGTCAGAAAACATCAATAGAATTTCAGAAAACATCAATATAGTTTCCGAAATTATCATTCGAGTTTGAGAAAACATCAATTGAATTTCAGAAAGCATCAATAGAATTTCAGAACACATCAATTGTATTTCAGAAAACATCAATATAATTTCAGAAAACATCATTTGAATTTCAGAAAACATAAATAGAATTTCAGAAAACATCAATATAATTTCAGAAAACATCATTCGAGTTTCAGAAAACATCAATTGAATTTCAGAAAACATCAATAGAATTTCAGAAAACATCACTTGAATTTCAGAAAACATAAATAGAATTTCAGAAAACATCATTCGAGTTTCAGAAAACATCAATTGTATTTCAGAAAACATCAATAGAGTGTCAGAAAACATCAATAGAATTTCAGAAAACATCAATATAGTTTCCGAAATCATCATTCGAGTTTAAGAAAACATCAATTGAATTTCAGAAAGCATCAATAGAATTTCAGAAAACATCAATTGTATTTCAGAAAACATCATTTGAATTTCAAAAAACATAAATAGAATTTCAGAAAACATCAATATAATTTCAGAAAACATCAATAGAATTTCAGAAAACATCAATTGTATTTCAGAAAACATCAATATAATTTCAGAAAACATCATTTGAGTTTCAGAAAACATAAATAAAATTTCAGTAAATATCAATATAATTTCAGAAAACATCATTCGAGTTTCAGAAAACATCAATTGAATTTCAGAAAACATCAATAGAATTTCAGAAAACATCACTTGAATTTCAGAAAACATCATTCGAGTTTCAGAAAACATCAATTGAATTTCAGAAAACATCAATAGAGTGTCAGAAAACATCAATAGAATTTCAGAAAACATCAATTGTATTTCAGAAACCATCAATATAATTTCAGAAAACATCATTTGAATTTCAAAAAACATAAATAGAATTTCAGAAAACATCAATATAATTTCAGAAATCATCATTCGAGTTTAAGAAAACATCAATTGAATTTCAGAAAGCATCAATAGAATTTCAGAAAACATCAATTGTATTTCAGAAAACATCAATATAATTTCAGAAAACATCATTTGAATTTCAGAAAACATAAATAGAATTTCAGAAAACATCAATATAATTTCAGAAAACATCATTCGAGTTTCAGAAAACATCAATTGAATTTCAGAAAACATCATTAGAATTTCAGAAAACATCACTTGAATTTCAGAAAACATAAATAGAATTTCAGAAAACATTATTCGAGTTTCAGAAAACATCAATTGAATTTCAGAAAACATCAATAGAGTGTCAGAAAACATCAATAGAATTTCAGAAAACATCAATATGGTTTCAGAAATCATCATTCGAGTTTAAGAAACCATCAATTGAATTTCAGAAAGCATCAATAGAATTTCAGAAAACATCAATTGTATTTCAGAAAACATCAATATAATTTCAGAAAACATCATTTGAATTTCAGAAAACTTAAATAGAATTTCAGAAAACATCAATATAATTTCAGAAAACATCACTCGAGTTTCAGAAAACATCAATTGAATTTCAGAAAACATCAATAGAATTTCAGAAAACATCACTTGAATTTCAGAAAACATAAATAGAATTTCAGAAAACATCATTCGAGTTTCAGAAAACATCAATTGAATTTCAGAAAACATCAATAGAGTGTCAGAAAACATCAATAGAATTTCAGAAAACATCAATATAGTTTCCGAAATCATCATTCGAGTTTAAGAAAACATCAATTGAATTTCAGAAAGCATCAATAGAATTTCAGAAAACATCAATTGTATTTCAGAAAACATCATTTGAATTTCAAAAAACATAAATAGAATTTCAGAAAACATCAATATAATTTCAGAAAACATCATTCGAGTTTCAGAAAACATCAATTGAATTTCAGAAAACATCAATAGAATATCAGAAAACATCATTCGAGTTTCAGAAAACATCAATTGAATTTCAGAAAACATCAACAGAGTGTCAGAAAACATCAATAGAATTTCAGAAAACATCAATTGTATTTCAGAAACCATCAATATAATTTCAGAAAACATCATTTGAATTTCAAAAAACATAAATAGAATTTCAGAAAACATCAATATAATTTCAGAAATCATCATTCGAGTTTAAGAAAACATCAATTGAATTTCAGAAAGCATCAACTGTATTTCAGAAAACATCATTTGAATTTCAGAAAACATAAATAGAATTTCAGAAAACATCAATATAATTTCAGAAAACAAATTTCGAGTTTCAGAAAACATCAATTGAATTTCAGAAAACATCAATAGAATTTCAGAAAACATCACTTGAATTTCAGAAAACAGAAATAGAATTTCAGAAAACATCATTCGAGTTTCAGAAAACATCAATTGAATTTCAGAAAACATCAATAGAATTTCAGAAAACATCAATTGTATTTCAGAAACCATCAATATAATTTCAGAAAACATCATTTGAATTTCAAAAAACATAAATAGAATTTCAGAAAACATCATTCGAGTTTCAGAAAACATCAATTGAATTTCAGAAAACATCAATAGAATTTCAGAAAACATCATTCGAGTTTCAGAAAACATCAATTGAATTTCAGAAAACTTCAATAGAATTTCAGAAAATATCACTTGAATTTCAGAAAACATAAATAGAATTTCAGAAAACATCATTCGAGTTTCAGAAAACATCAATTGAATTTCAGAAACCATCAATTGATTTTCAGAAAGCATCAATAGAATTTCAGAAAACATCAATTGTATTTCAGAAAACATCAATATAATTTCAGAAAACATCATTTGAATTTCAGAAAACATAAATAGAATTTCAGAAAACATCAATATAATTTCAGAAAACATCACTCGAGTTTCAGAAAACATCAATTGAATTTCAGAAAACATCAATAGAATTTCAGAAAACATCACTTGAATTTCAGAAAACATAAATAGAATTTCAGAAAACATCATTCGAGTTTCAGAAAACATCAATTGAATTTCAGAAAACATCAATAGAGTGTCAGAAAACATCAATAGAATTTCAGAAAACATCAATATAGTTTCCGAAATCATCATTCGAGTTTAAGAAAACATCAATTGAATTTCAGAAAGCATCAATAGAATTTCAGAACACATCAATTGTATTTCAGAAAACATCAATGTAATTTCAGAAAACATCGTTTGAATTTCAGAAAACATAAATAGAATTTCAGAAAACATCAATATAATTTCAGAAAACATCAATTGAATTTCAGAAAACATCAATAGAATTTCAGAAAACATCACTTGATTTTCAGAAAACATAAATAGAATTTCAGAAAACATCATTCGAGTTTCAGAAAACATCAATTGAATTTCAGAAAACATCAATAGAGTGTCAGAAAACATCAATAGAATTTCAGAAAACATCAATATAGTTTCCGAAATCATCATTCGAGTTTAAGAAAACATCAATTGAATTTCAGAAAGCATCAATAGAATTTCAGAAAACATCAATTGTATTTCAGAAAACATCATTTGAATTTCAAAAAACATAAATAGAATTTCAGAAAACATCAATATAATTTCAGAAAACATCAATAGAATTTCAGAAAACATCAATTGTATTTCAGAAAACATCAATATAATTTCAGAAAACATCAATAGAATTTCAGAAAACATCAATATAATTTCAGAAAACATCAATAGAATTTCAGAAAACATCAATAGAATTTCAGAAAACATCAATATAATTTCAGAAATCATCATTCGAGTTTAAGAAAACATCAATTGAATTTCAGAAAACATCATTAGAATTTCAGAAAACATCACTTGAATTTCAGAAAACATAAATAGAATTTCAGAAAACATTATTCGAGTTTCAGAAAACATCAATATAATTTCAGAAAACATCACTCGAGTTTCAGAAAACATCAATTGAATTTCAGAAAACATCAATAGAATTTCAGAAAACATCACTTGAATTTCAGAAAACATAAATAGAATTTCAGAAAACATCATTCGAGTTTCAGAAAACATCAATTGAATTTCAGAAAACATCAATATAGTTTCCGAAATCATCATTCGAGTTTAAGAAAACATCAATTGAATTTCAGAAAGCATCAATAGGATTTCAGAAAACATCAATTGTATTTCAGAAAACATCAATATAATTTCAGAAAATATCATTTGAATTTCAGAAAACATAAATAGAATTTCAGAAAACATCAATATAATTTCAGAAAACATCATTCGAGTTTCAGAAAACATCAATTGAATTTCAGAAAACATCATTAGAATTTCAGAAAACATCACTTGAATTTCAGAAAACATAAATAGAATTTCAGAAAACATTATTCGAGTTTCAGAAAACATCAATTGAATTTCAGAAAACATCAATAGAGTGTCAGAAAACATCAATAGAATTTCAGAAAACATCAATATGGTTTCAGAAATCATCATTCGAGTTTAAGAAACCATCAATTGAATTTCAGAAAGCATCAATAGAATTTCAGAAAACATCAATTGTATTTCAGAAAACATCAATATAATTTCAGAAAACATCATTTGAATTTCAGAAAACATAAATAGAATTTCAGAAAACATCAATATAATTTCAGAAAACATCACTCGAGTTTCAGAAAACATCAATTGAATTTCAGAAAACATCAATAGAATTTCAGAAAACATCACTTGAATTTCAGAAAACATAAATAGAATTTCAGAAAACATCATTCGAGTTTCAGAAAACATCAATTGAATTTCAGAAAACATCAATATAGTTTCCGAAATCATCATTCGAGTTTAAGAAAACATCAATTGAATTTCAGAAAGCATCAATAGAATTTCAGAAAACATCAATTGTATTCCAGAAAACATCATTTGAATTTCAAAAAACATAAATAGAATTTCAGAAAACATCAATATAATTTCAGAAAACATCATTCGAGTTTCAGAAAACATCAATTGAATTTCAGAAAACATCAATAGAATATCAGAAAACATCATTCGAGTTTCAGAAAACATCAATTGAATTTCAGAAAACATCAACAGAGTGTCAGAAAACATCAATAGAATTTCAGAAAACATCAATTGTATTTCAGAAACCATCAATATAATTTCAGAAAACATCATTTGAATTTCAAAAAACATAAATAGAATTTCAGAAAACATCAACATAATTTCAGAAATCATCATTCGAGTTTAAGAAAACATCAATTGAATTTCAGAAAGCATCAATAGAATTTCAGAAAACATCAATTGTATTTCAGAAAACATCAATATAATTTCAGAAAACATCATTTGAATTTCAGAAAACATAAATAGAATTTCAGAACACATCAATTGTATTTCAGAAAACATCAATATAATTTCAGAAAACATCATTTGAATTTCAGAAAACATAAATAGAATTTCAGAAAACATCAATATAATTTCAGAAAACATCATTCGAGTTTCAGAAAACATCAATTGAATTTCAGAAAACATCATTAGAATTTCAGAAAACATCACTTGAATTTCAGAAAACATAAATAGAATTTCAGAAAACATCATTCGAGTTTCAGAAAACATCAATTGAATTTCAGAAAACATCAATATAGTTTCAGAAATCATCATTCGAGTTTAAGAAACCATCAATTGATTTTCAGAAAGCATCAATAGAATTTCAGAAAACATCAATTGTATTTCAGAAAACATCAATATAATTTCAGAAAACATCATT
This sequence comes from Cordilura impudica, assembly GCA_963682025.1. NCBI lineage: Eukaryota > Metazoa > Arthropoda > Insecta > Diptera > Scathophagidae > Cordilura > Cordilura impudica. Next base: position 190,458,586 of record OY821520.1, on the reverse strand, counting down.
TGAATTTCAGAAAACATAAATAGAATTTCAGAAAACATCAATATAATTTCAGAAAACATCACTCGAGTTTCAGAAAACATCAATTGAATTTCAGAAAACATCAATAGAATTTCAGAAAACATCACTTGAATTTCAGAAAACATAAATAGAATTTCAGAAAACATCATTCGAGTTTCAGAAAACATCAATTGAATTTCAGAAAACATCAATAGAGTGTCAGAAAACATCAATAGAATTTCAGAAAACATCAATATAGTTTCCGAAATCATCATTCGAGTTTAAGAAAACATCAATTGAATTTCAGAAAGCATCAATAGAATTTCAGAACACATCAATTGTATTTCAGAAAACATCAATATAATTTCAGAAAACATCATTTGAATTTCAGAAAACATCAATATAATTTCAGAAAACATCATTCGAGTTTCAGAAAACATCAATTGAATTTCAGAAAACATCAATAGAATTTCAGAAAACATCACTTGAATTTCAGAAAACATAAATAGAATTTCAGAAAACATCATTCGAGTTTCAGAAAACATCAATTGAATTTCAGAAAACATCAATAGAGTGTCAGAAAACATCAATAGAATTTCAGAAAACATCAATATAGTTTCCGAAATCATAATTCGAGTTTAAGAAAACATCAATTGAATTTCAGAAAGCATCAATAGAATTTCAGAAAACATCAATCGTATTTCAGAAAACATCATTTGAATTTCAAAAAACATAAATAGAATTTCAGAAAACATCAATATAATTTCAGAAAACATCAATAGAATTTCAGAAAACATCAATTGTATTTCAGAAAACATCAATATAATTTCAGAAAACATCATTTGAGTTTCAGAAAACATAAATAGAATTTCAGTAAATATCAATATAATTTCAGAAAACATCATTCGAGTTTCAGAAAACATCAATTGAATTTCAGAAAACATCAATAGAATTTCAGAAAACATCACTTGAATTTCAGAAAACATCATTCGAGTTTCAGAAAACATCAATTGAATTTCAGAAAACATCAATAGAGTGTCAGAAAACATCAATAGAATTTCAGAAAACATCAATTGTATTTCAGAAACCATCAATATAATTTCAGAAAACATCATTTGAATTTCAAAAAACATAAATAGAATTTCAGAAAACATCAATATAATTTCAGAAATCATCATTCGAGTTTAAGAAAACATCAATTGAATTTCAGAAAGCATCAATAGAATTTCAGAAAACATCAATTGTATTTCAGAAAACATCAATATAATTTCAGAAAACATCATTTGAATTTCAGAAAACATAAATAGAATTTCAGAAAACATCAATATAATTTCAGAAAACATCATTCGAGTTTCAGAAAACATCAATTGAATTTCAGAAAACATCATTAGAATTTCAGAAAACATCACTTGAATTTCAGAAAACATAAATAGAATTTCAGAAAACATTATTCGAGTTTCAGAAAACATCAATTGAATTTCAGAAAACATCAATAGAGTGTCAGAAAACATCAATAGAATTTCAGAAAACATCAATATAATTTCAGAAATCATCATTCGAGTTTAAGAAACCATCAATTGAATTTCAGAAAGCATCAATAGAATTTCAGAAAACATCAATTGTATTTCAGAAAACATCAATATAATTTCAGAAAACATCATTTGAATTTCAGAAAACATAAATAGAATTTCAGAAAACATCAATATAATTTCAGAAAACATCACTCGAGTTTCAGAAAACATCAATTGAATTTCAGAAAACATCAATAGAATTTCAGAAAACATCACTTGAATTTCAGAAAACATAAATAGAATTTCAGAAAACATCATTCGAGTTTCAGAAAACATCAATTGAATTTCAGAAAACATCAATAGAGTGTCAGAAAACATCAATAGAATTTCAGAAAACATCAATATAGTTTCCGAAATCATCATTCGAGTTTAAGAAAACATCAATTGAATTTCAGAAAGCATCAATAGAATTTCAGAAAACATCAATTGTATTTCAGAAAACATCATTTGAATTTCAAAAAACATAAATAGAATTTCAGAAAACATCAATATAATTTCAGAAAACATCATTCGAGTTTCAGAAAACATCAATTGAATTTCAGAAAACATCAATAGAATATCAGAAAACATCATTCGAGTTTCAGAAAACATCAATTGAATTTCAGAAAACATCAACAGAGTGTCAGAAAACATCAATAGAATTTCAGAAAACATCAATTGTATTTCAGAAACCATCAATATAATTTCAGAAAACATCATTTGAATTTCAAAAAACATAAATAGAATTTCAGAAAACATCAACATAATTTCAGAAATCATCATTCGAGTTTAAGAAAACATCAATTGAATTTCAGAAAGCATCAATAGAATTTCAGAAAACATCAATTGTATTTCAGAAAACATCAATATAATTTCAGAAAACATCATTTGAATTTCAGAAAACATAAATAGAATTTCAGAAAACATCAATATAATTTCAGAAAACATCATTCGAGTTTCAGAAAACATCAATTGAATTTCAGAAAACATCATTAGAATTTCAGAAAACATCACTTGAATTTCAGAAAACATAAATAGAATTTCAGAAAACATTATTCGAGTTTCAGAAAACATCAATTGAATTTCAGAAAACATCAATAGAGTGTCACAAAACATCAATAGAATTTCAGAAAACATCAATATGGTTTCAGAAATCATCAATTGTATTTCAGAAAACATTAATATAATATCAGAAAACATCGTTTGAATTTCAGAAAACATAAATAGAATTTCAGAAAACATCATTAGAATTTCAGAAAACATCACTTGAATTTCAGAAAACATAAATAGAATTTCAGAAAACATCATTCGAGTTTCAGAAAACATCAATTGAATTTCAGAAAACATCAATAGAGTGTCACAAAACATCAATTGTATTTCAGAAAACATCAATATAATTTCAGAAAACATCACTTGAATTTCAGAAAACATAAATAGAATTTCAGAAAACATCATTCGAGTTTCAGAAAACATCAATTGAATTTCAGAAAACATCAATAGAGTGTCACAAAACATCAATTGTATTTCAGAAAACATCAATATAATTTCAGAAAACATCATTTGAATTTCAGAAAACATAAATAGAATTTCAGAAAACATCAATAGAATTTCAGAAAACATCAATAGAATTTCAGAAAACATCATTTGAATTTCAGAAAACATAAATAGAATTTCAGAAAACATCAATAGAATTTCAGAAACCATCAATATAATTTCAGAAAACATCACTTGAATTTCAGAAAACATAAATAGAATTTCAGAAAACATTATTCGAGTTTCAGAAAACATCAATTGAATTTCAGAAAACATCAATAGAGTGTCACAAAACATCAATTGTATTTCAGAAAACATCAATATAATTTCAGAAAACATCATTTGAATTTCAGAAAACATAAATAGAATTTCAGAAAACATCAATAGAATTTCAGAAAACATCAATAGAATTTCAGAAAACATCACTTGAATTTCAGAAAACATAAATAGAATTTCAGAAAACATCATTCGAGTTTCAGAAAACATCAATTGAATTTCAGAAAACATCAATATAGTTTCCGAAATCATCATTCGAGTTTCAGAAAACATCAATTGAATTTCAGAAAGCATCAATAGAATTTCAGAAAACATCAATTGTATTTCAGAAAACATCATTTGAATTTCAAAAAACATAAATAGAATTTCAGAAAACATCAATATAATTTCAGAAAACATCATTCGAGTTTCAGAAAACATCAATTGAATTTCAGAAAACATCAATATAGTTTCCGAAATCATCATTCGAGTTTAAGAAAACATCAATTGAATTTCAGAAAGCATCAATAGAATTTCAGAAAACATCAATTGTATTTCAGAAAACATCATTTGAATTTCAAAAAACATAAATAGAATTTCAGAAAACATCAATATAATTTCAGAAAACATCATTCGAGTTTCAGAAAACATCAATTGAATTTCAGAAAACATCAATAGAATATCAGAAAATATCATTCGAGTTTCAGAAAACATCAATTGAATTTCAGAAAACATCAATAGAGTGTCAGAAAACATCAATAGAATTTCAGAAAACATCAATTGTATTTCAGAAACCATCAATATAATTTCAGAAAACATCATTTGAATTTCAAAAAACATAAATAGAATTTCAGAAAACATCAACATAATTTCAGAAATCATCATTCGAGTTTAAGAAAACATCAATTGAATTTCAGAAAGCATCAATAGAATTTCAGAAAACATCAATTGTATTTCAGAAAACATAAATAGAATTTCAGAAAACATCAATATAATTTCAGAAAACATCAATAGAATTTCAGAAAACATCACTTGAATTTCAGAAAACATAAATAGAATTTCAGAAAACATCATTCGAGTTTCAAAAAACATCAATTGAATTTCAGAAAACATCAATAGAGTGTCAGAAAACATCATTTGAATTTCAAAAAACATAAATAGAATTTCAGAAAACATCAATATAATTTCAGAAATCATCATTCGAGTTTAAGAAAACATCAATTGAATTTCAGAAAGCATCAATAGAATTTCAGAAAACATCAATTGTATTTCAGAAACCATCAATATAATATCAGAAAACATCAATTGTATTTCAGAAAACATCAATAGAATTTCAGAAAACAACAATTGAATTTCAGAAAACAACAATTGAATTTCAGAAAACATCAATATAATATTTTTAAGACATTGGTTATTAGCATGTATACTTAGATCTGATTTATCGCAATTTGATATTTTATCACAAGCCTTGCATCTGTATTTAAAGTCGTCATCTTTGACCTGTTCCATCCCATTAGCTTCTCGTCTCTCAACTAACTTGAGTAAAACTTTTGTTTTCTGTATTTCTTTGATGTGTCTTCAGCATCGTCGAAAAACGAATCGGACATTTTTCTAAAATGAATTATGTTTACATTTATAATATTTTAATGTTCTTTTTATTTACAAACTTACTTCATAAAATCGAAGAGATCTACAAAGATGGCGTACTTATGTATGTATTAAAAAAATGCACAAAACAAGTAAACTGCACAAAAGTGTTTTTTACTTGTCATTCTTATTAAAGAAGCCACGTATTTACTATCTCCATATTATAGAGTTATTACCAGATTTAAAAAAGATAGATTTTTTTAATTTTAATTTTAATTAATTTTAATTTTGAAATTGAAATGTATATAATATTAAGTTGTTAAAAAAAATTTGCAAAAAATTCCTACAGTTGGACAAAAGTAAGAAATCTTTTGCATTAAACACTTAGACGCAAATTCATTTATCGATGCGTTACAAATGGAATGACAAAGTGATGTAATAAGATCGGAAAAATAAAACTGATTAATGCTAGTGCTTTTAAAATATAAGACATGGACAAGTATTCCGAAAAAGATCCGAAATTAAAAATTATATTTTGTTTACTATCTTCTATTGCCTTTAAAATTGTTAAACGTAAATGCTGAAAATTCAGAGTATTTGTTATAATAAATTAACAAATTGTTCAAATTGTTTACATTTTCATATATTTTATTTACATTTGTTACAAATAGTGCAAGAAAACCTAGGTGGAGGGTATCAAAGATTCGACATAGCCGAATTTAACACTCTTACTTGTTTACTATTAACTCTTTAGCTGTGACAGAGTAAAATTTCTCTCAGTATTTTATTTTGGAAAATATAAAATTAATTTCGATCGAAAAATTTCGATAATGAATGCGACGATGAATGCCTTAGTCGCGTTATAACTAAATATTTAGTTATTATCATATTCGTTGAAATGTGAAACGAAACGTAAACGTAACTTTTGCATGTACAAATTTAAGGGGACTTTAATAAAATTTTATTTTTATGTACATACATATAAAGAAATTTTTAACTTTTCGATATTAGTAACGCCTAAATTATAATTTTAATTTTTCAAGTTTTAATTATATACTCACTTATTATTAATATCAATATTGAGAGAACACACAAATATGCGATCGATTTCCTTTAACTCCTCGTAGAATTTTTTTTGATCTTCCCTTCTCACTAAAGCCTCTGTTATGCATACAATATGAGCTATGCGTATGCAAAATATTTGTATAAAGTCCAATGTGAGTGCAAAACTATTATAATTTATCTGGGCGAAGATCTCATCATGCTTAACGGCAGCGTATAACATAAATGCCACTGAAGACAAAATGACTACAACAATATAGATTTCCAGAAGACGGTTTCTTTTAAAGGTCCATGTTTTGCGATCAACCACCCAGGCTGATAGACTAGCAACTAGATATATACGCTGCATCGCAGATACTGACTCCAAAATTTCTAATGCTTCAAATTATGTGCATTTCTAAAAAAATTAAACTTTTAACTTTGGACTTTGGACCACAACAATTGGATATTGGAATTTGGATAAAAAAAATAATGTGAATTCTTGATTTCACCGTTTAGTTTTTTAAAAATTTTACCCAAAAAATTCAACAATTATATTGAATTATTTATTCTTGATTCTTATAATACGCATAAATAATCTACCAATGTCCGTCTGTCGATGCAATGCAAGAGGAATTGGTGGTGCTGTGTTTGAAGGCTTTAAAAAAACTAATATTAATTTGCAGTAATATCTAGCTTATCACTACTATGTTAAACGTTTCGTCCATTTACTCAGCCCATATTTGTCATATCAATCATTTAATTATAATTATTTTATTTCTGTTAATGTCAAGTTTACCAAAATAAGTGTTGAAATGTTTGTGCATCATTCACAAAAATAATTTCGACAGTATTTCAAGATTTTAAAAGCACTTACGAATCAGAATGACGATGTATGACGGTCAGGGTTTTCTACTGTGAGACAAAATGTTAACAAAATAACAGTGGCGAAGGCGAAGTGCAAATATGCATAGTGGCGACATTTTAAATAGCATGTTTTATAAAAAAAAAAGAATATGATACAACTTAATTCTTTTTCTTTTCACTATTTTTTAAGACCTTTTATATTTTTGTTAACCACGACGACTTGTTTATCAAATGGAACCAAAATGATTTAAAATTTTCTCATATTTTTATTATTTTTTTAACTTTTTCGGAACGACTTACCCATTGAATCGACAAATTAAAAAGCACTCATTCGTTAAACTTAAAAATCTTTTTATTTCATTAAAAAAAGAAGTGAAGTTTACTAAATTAGTTAATTAGTTAATTTCACTAGTACTTTGTGCTGTTGGCGATATTAATTTCTAACATTTTTCCAGGGGATTCCTTTTGGATTTCTTCTGATATCTTTACGTCGCATTAGAGATTCTCGATCGGGTTTAAATCTGTGAATTGGGCGGGACATTGTATTTTCAAGCCAGTAAATCGTCATTCGTAAATTATTGTCTCCTATATGCTTTCTTTTTTTTTGGTTAATCCCTGTTAAAGTTCAAAGAGTTCTTACTCTTAGTAACTGGATTTTTTACAGAAAATACCTCAAGGTCGCAACAATTTTTTCGGTTCAGTTTATTGTAATTAGCAACTAAACTTTAACAGGGACTAACAAAAAAAAAAAAAAAAAACATATAGAACACAATAATTTACGACCGACGAAATATCAAAACGATAAACAATGTTTATTTTCGAATAAAAATCGACAATTTATATATACCAAAAAAAAAAGAACAAAAATCAGTTATAAAAATTAAAAAGTAAAAACTAAAAATACAAAAATTAAAAATAAAAAAAAAACCAAAAATAAATAAAAATAAAAAAATACGGATAAAAAATTAAAGATTAAAAATTAAATATTAAAAATTAAATATTAAAAATCAAAAATAAAAATTTAAATTAAAAATAAACAAGTAGGAAAATTATAGTCGGTCTATCCCGACTATGCGATACCCTATACCATGGTTAAGAGACCCTATCTCTTCAGTCAAACTAATTGGATATAGCAAATATGCATAAACCAAATTTGAATGGCATTTTTATTAATTTTTTTCGCTGCAGATATGAAAAAGTTCATATCGGATACTATATTTAAATGGGGACTAGGTCGAAAAATGGACCGATCCTGGCCATATTCGGTAAAGTTACTTACACTTTGAAAAAATATATACAAACCAAATTTGAAAGGAATCCGTGCTATATTTTTGTTTTTTGATAGATTTAAGTGAAGATCGAAAAATCAAAAATCAAATATTAGAAATGTAATTTTAAAACTGGAAAAAGGTTTAAATTAAAAATTAAAATTAAAAATTCACATTTAATTATAAAAATTAAAAAGGGTATTTCTAAAGTGCATTGCGTTGCTTGTTTATTGTATGTTTGATGGAAGCGAGTTCCAAGGATGAATTGAATTTATATAAAACTGGCATTCGTATGTGAAAGTTACCCTGCTAAAAATTGAATGCATATTTACTGGATTAATTATAGAATAGTAATATTATTAAAATATTAATGAATGTTAAAAGTTTCCCCAAAAATGTGCCAATATGATGAGCTCGGTGACTCTATTTTGTAAACAAAACAATAAGTTATGATAGTTTATATTGAGAAGATGAACCATGTATACATAGCTCATATCCGCTTTACCCGGATATACAGTTAAGCCAGAAAGTCGGATTTTTGCGCGGTCTACAATCACACATTCATCTGGTTCCTACCCCTATATTAGCTTAGAAATTCTGTTTCATCAATTAATTTCCTTATTGTTTTCGGCGAGCTCAAAGCTCTGAGTGTCCACTGAGGATACCAATTATCTTACTAAGTTTCCTTCTACTAAGACTCAGGATTTCCCTAGTTTTCGAAGTGCTGGGAGTGCCCCATAATATTTTCGTGACCTCAGCCACGTCGGTATCCTCTTAAATTGATAAATGCGAACTGGTCGCCCAGTCCGCTAGTTTCAGTTTAAGAGACTTAAAAGTTATTGGGTTCTCCAACTTGAATCTATCCATGGAAAACCCATCCTGGCCAGTTCGTTAGTAATCTCGTTTCCCTTTATAAAACTGTATCCTGGGATTCAACTAATTTCAAGTCTGCCCTAATAGCCACTAGACTGTTCGTAAATATTGTTAAGTTTAAAATTAAAATTAAAATTAAAATTAAAATTGAAATTAAAATTAAAATTAAAATTAAAATTAAAATTAAAATTAAAATTAAAATTAAAATTAAAATTAAAATTAAAATTAAAATTAAAATTAAAATTAAAATTAAAATTAAAATTAAAATTAAAATTAAAATTAAAATTAAAATTAAAATTAAAATTAAAATTAAAATTAAAATTAAAATTAAAATTAAAATTAAAATTAAAATTAAAATTAAAATTAAAATTAAAATTAAAATTAAAATTAAAATTAAAATTAAAATTAAAATTAAAATTAAAATTAAAATTAAAATTAAAATTAAAATTAAAATTAAAATTAAAATTAAAATTAAAATTAAAATTAAAATTAAAATTAAAATTAAAATTAAAATTAAAATTAAAATTAAAATTAAAATTAAAATTAAAATTAAAATTAAAATTAAAATTAAAATTAAAATTAAAATTAAAATTAAAATTAAAATTAAAATTAAAATTAAAATTAAAATTAAAATTAAAATTAAAATTAAAATTAAAATTAAAATTAAAATTAAAATTAAAATTAAAATTAAAATTAAAATTAAAATTAAAATTAAAATTAAAATTAAAATTAAAATTAAAATTAAAATTAAAATTAAAATTAAAATTAAAATTAAAATTAAAATTAAAATTAAAATTAAAATTAAAATTAAAATTAAAATTAAAATTAAAATTAAAATTAAAATTAAAATTAAAATTAAAATTAAAATTAAAATTAAAATTAAAATTAAAATTAAAATTAAAATTAAAATTAAAATTAAAATTAAAATTAAAATTAAAATTAAAATTAAAATTAAAATTAAAATTAAAATTAAAATTAAAATTAAAATTAAAATTAAAATTAAAATTAAAATTAAAATTAAAATTAAAATTAAAATTAAAATTAAAATTAAAATTAAAATTAAAATTAAATTTAAATTAAAATTAAAATTAAAATTAAAATTAAAATTAAAATTAAAATTAAAATTAAAATTAAAATTAAAATTAAAATTAAAATTAAAATTAAAATTAAAATTAAAATTAAAATTAAAATTAAAATTAAAATTAAAATTAAAATTAAAATTAAAATTAAAATTAAAATTAAAATTAAAATTAAAATTAAAATTAAAATTAAAATTAAAATTAAAATTAAAATTAAAATTAAAATTAAAATTAAAATTAAAATTAAAATTAAAATTAAAATTAAAATTAAAATTAAAATTAAAATTAAAATTAAAATTAAAATTAAAATTAAAATTAAAATTAAAATTAAAATTAAAATTAAAATTAAAATTAAAATTAAAATTAAAATTAAAATTAAAATTAAAATTAAAATTAAAATTAAAATTAAAATTAAAATTAAAATTAAAATTAAAATTAAAATTAAAATTAAAATTAAAATTAAAATTAAAATTAAAATTAAAATTAAAATTAAAATTAATATTAAAATTAAAATTAAAATTAAAATTAAAATTAATATTAAAATTAAAATTAAAATTAAAATTAAAATTAAAATTAAAATTAAAATTAAAATTAAAATTAAAATTAAAATTAAAATTAAAATTAAAATTAAAATTAAAATTAAAATTAAAATTAAAATTAAAATTAAAATTAAAATTAAAATTAAAATTAAAATTAAAATTAAAATTAAAATTAAAATTAAAATTAAAATTAAAATTAAAATTAAAATTAAAATTAAAATTAAAATTAAAATTAAAATTAAAATTAAAATTAAAATTAAAATTAAAATTAAAATTAAAATTAAAATTAAAATTAAAATTAAAATTAAAATTAAAATTAAAATTAAGATTAAAATTAAAATTAAAATTAAAATTAAAATTAAAATTAAAATTAAAATTAAAATTAAAATTAAAATTAAAATTAAAATTAAAATTAAAATTAAAATTAAAATTAAAATTAAAATTAAAATTAAAATTAAAATTAAAATTAAAATTAAAATTAAAATTAAAATTAAAATTAAAATTAAAATTAAAATTAAAATTAAAATTAAAATTAAAATTAAAATTAAAATTAAAATTAAAATTAAAATTAAAATTAAAATTAAAATTAAAATTAAAATTAAAATTAAAATTAAAATTAAAATTAAAATTAAAATTAAAATTAAAATTAAAATTAAAATTAAAATTAAAATTAAAATTAAAATTAAAATTAAAATTAAAATTAAAATTAAAATTAAAATTAAAATTAAAATAAAATTAAAATTAAAATTAAAATTAAAATTAAAATTAAAATTAAAATTAAATTAAAATTAAAATTAAAATTAAAATTAAAATTAAAATTAAAATTAAAATTAAAATTAAAATTAAAATTAAAATTAAAATTAAAATTAAAATTAAAATTAAAATTAAAATTAAAATTAAAATTAAAATTAAAATTAAAATTAAAATTAAAATTAAATTAAAATTAAAATTAAAATTAAAATTAAAATTAAAATTAAAATTAAAATTAAAATTAAAATTAAAATTAAAATTAAAATTAAAATTAAAATTAAAATTAAAATTAAAATTAAAATTAAAATTAAAATTAAAATTAAAATTAAAATTAAAATTAAAATTAAAATTAAAATTAAAATTAAAATTAAAAATTAAAATTAAAATTAAAATTAAAATTAAAATTAAAATTAAAATTAAAATTAAAATTAAAATTAAAATTAAAATTAAAATTAAAATTAAAATTAAAATTAAAATTAAAATTAAAATTAAAATTAAAATTAAAATTAAAATTAAAATTAAAATTAAAATTAAAATTAAAATTAAAATTAAAATTAAAATTAAAATTAAAATTAAAATTAAAATTAAAATTAAAATTAAAATTAAAATTAAAATTAAAATTAAAATTAAAATTAAAATTAAAATTAAAATTAAAATTAAAATTAAAATTAAATTAAAATTAAAATTAAAATTAAAATTAAAATTAAAATTAAAATTAAAATTAAAATTAAAATTAAAATTAAAATTAAAATTAAAATTAAAATTAAAATTAAAATTAAAATTAAAATTAAAATTAAAATTAAAATTAAAATTAAAATTAAAATTAAAATTAAAATTAAAATTAAAATTAAAATTAAAATTAAAATTAAAATTAAAATTAAAATTAAAATTAAAATTAAAATTAAAATTAAAATTAAAATTAAAATTAAAATTAAAATTAAAATTAAAATTAAAATTAAAATTAAAATTAAAATTAAAATTAAAATTAAAATTAAAATTAAAATTAAAATTAAAATTAAAATTAAAATTAAAATTAAAATTAAAATTAAAATTAAAATTAAAATTAAAATTAAAATTAAAATTAAAATTAAAATTAAAATTAAAATTAAAATTAAAATTAAAATTAAAATTAAAATTAAAATTAAAATTAAAATTAAAATTAAAATTAAAATTAAAATTAAAATTAAAATTAAAATTAAAATTAAAATTAAAATTAAAATTAAAATTAAAATTAAAATTAAAATTAAAATTAAAATTAAAATTAAAATTAAAATTAAAATTAAAATTAAAATTAAAATTAAAATTAAAATTAAAATTAAAATTAAAATTAAAATTAAAATTAAAATTAAATTAAAATTAAAATTAAAATTAAAATTAAAATTAAAATTAAAATTAAAATTAAAATTAAAATTAAAATTAAAATTAAAATTAAAATTAAAATTAAAATTAAAATTAAAATTAAAATTAAAATTAAAATTAAAATTAAAATTAAAATTAAAATTAAAATTAAAATTAAAATTAAAATTAAAATTAAAATTAAAATTAAAATTAAAATTAAAATTAAAATTAAAATTAAAATTAAAATTAAAATTAAAATTAAAATTAAAATTAAAATTAAAATTAAAATTAAAATTAAAATTAAAATTAAAATTAAAATTAAAATTAAAATTAAAATTAAAATTAAAATTAAAATTAAAATTAAAATTAAAATTAAAATTAAAATTAAAATTAAAATTAAAATTAAAATTAAAATTAAAATTAAAATTAAAATTAAAATTAAAATTAAAATTAAAATTAAAATTAAAATTAAAATTAAAATTAAAATTAAAATTAAAATTAAAATTAAAATTAAAATTAAAATTAAAATTAAAATTAAAATTAAAATTAAAATTAAAATTAAAATTAAAATTAAAATTAAAATTAAAATTAAAATTAAAATTAAAATTAAAATTAAAATTAAAATTAAAATTAAAATTAAAATTAAAATTAAAATTAAAATTAAAATTAAAATTAAAATTAAAATTAAAATTAAAATTAAAATTAAAATTAAAATTAAAATTAAAATTAAAATTAAAATTAAAATTAAAATTAAAATTAAAATTAAAATTAAAATTAAAATTAAAATTAAAATTAAAATTAAAATTAAAATTAAAATTAAAATTAAAATTAAAATTAAAATTAAAATTAAAATTAAAATTAAAATTAAAATTAAAATTAAAATTAAAATTAAAATTAAAATTAAAATTAAAATTAAAATTAAAATTAAAATTAAAATTAAAATTAAAATTAAAATTAAAATTAAAATTAAAATTAAAATTAAAATTAAAATTAAAATTAAAATTAAAATTAAAATTAAAATTAAAATTAAAATTAAAATTAAAATTAAAATTAAAATTAAAATTAAAATTAAAATTAAAATTAAAATTAAAATTAAAATTAAAATTAAAATTAAAATTAAAATTAAAATTAAAATTAAAATTAAAATTAAAATTAAAATTAAAATTAAAATTAAAATTAAAATTAAAATTAAAATTAAAATTAAAATTAAAATTAAAATTAAAATTAAAATTAAAATTAAAATTAAAATTAAAATTAAAATTAAAATTAAAATTAAAATTAAAATTAAAATTAAAATTAAAATTAAAATTAAAATTAAAATTAAAATTAAAATTAAAATTAAAATTAAAATTAAAATTAAAATTAAAATTAAAATTAAAATTAAATTAAAATTAAAATTAAAATTAAAATTAAAATTAAAATTAAAATTAAAATTAAAATTAAAATTAAAATTAAAATTAAAATTAAAATTAAAATTAAAATTAAAATTAAAATTAAAATTAAAATTAAAATTAAAATTAAAATTAAAATTAAAATTAAAATTAAAATTAAAATTAAAATTAAAATTAAAATTAAAATTAAAATTAAAATTAAAATTAAAATTAAAATTAAAATTAAAATTAAAATTAAAATTAAAATTAAAATTAAAATTAAAATTAAAATTAAAATTAAAATTAAAATTAAAATTAAAATTAAAATTAAAATTAAAATTAAAATTAAAATTAAAATTAAAATTAAAATTAAAATTAAAATTAAAATTAAAATTAAAATTAAAATTAAAATTAAAATTAAAATTAAAATTAAAATTAAAATTAAAATTAAAATTAAAATTAAAATTAAAATTAAAATTAAAATTAAAATTAAAATTAAAATTAAAATTAAAATTAAAATTAAAATAAAATTAAAATTAAAATTAAAATTAAAATTAAAATTAAAATTAAAATTAAAATTAAAATTAAAATTAAAATTAAAATTAAAATTAAAATTAAAATTAAAATTAAAATTAAAATTAAAATTAAAATTAAAATTAAAATTAAAATTAAAATTAAAATTAAAATTAAAATTAAAATTAAAATTAAAATTAAAATTAAAATTAAAATTAAAATTAAAATTAAAATTAAAATTAAAATTAAAATTAAAATTAAAATTAAAATTAAAATTAAAATTAAAATTAAAATTAAAATTAAAATTAAAATTAAAATTAAAATTAAAATTAAAATTAAAATTAAAATTAAAATTAAAATTAAAATTAAAATTAAAATTAAAATTAAAATTAAAATTAAAATTAAAATTAAAATTAAAATTAAAATTAAAATTAAAATTAAAATTAAAATTAAAATTAAAATTAAAATTAAAATTAAAATTAAAATTAAAATTAAAATTAAAATTAAAATTAAAATTAAAATTAAAATTAAAATTAAAATTAAAATTAAAATTAAAATTAAAATTAAAATTAAAATTAAAATTAAAATTAAAATTAAATTAAAATTAAAATTAAAATTAAAATTAAAATTAAAATTAAAATTAAAATTAAAATTAAAATTAAAATTAAAATTAAAATTAAAATTAAAATTAAAATTAAAATTAAAATTAAAATTAAAATTAAAATTAAAATTAAAATTAAAATTAAAATTAAAATTAAAATTAAAATTAAAATTAAAATTAAAATTAAAATTAAAATTAAAATTAAAATTAAAATTAAAATTAAAATTAAAATTAAAATTAAAATTAAAATTAAAATTAAAATTAAAATTAAAATTAAAATTAAAATTAAAATTAAAATTAAAATTAAAATTAAAATTAAAATTAAAATTAAAATTAAAATTAAAATTAAAATTAAAATTAAATTAAAATTAAAATTAAAATTAAAATTAAAATTAAAATTAAAATTAAAATTAAAATTAAAAATTAAAATTAAAATTAAAATTAAAATTAAAATTAAAATTAAAATTAAAATTAAAATTAAAATTAAAATTAAAATTAAAATTAAAATTAAAATTAAAATTAAAATTAAAATTAAAATTAAAATTAAAATTAAAATTAAAATTAAAATTAAAATTAAAATTAAAATTAAAATTAAAATTAAAATTAAAATTAAAATTAAAATTAAAATTAAAATTAAAATTAAAATTAAAAATTAAAATTAAAATTAAAATTAAAATTAAAATTAAAATTAAAATTAAAATTAAAATTAAAATTAAAATTAAAATTAAAATTAAAATTAAAATTAAAATTAAAATTAAAATTAAAATTAAAATTAAAATTAAAATTAAAATTAAAATTAAAATTAAAATTAAAATTAAAATTAAAATTAAAATTAAAATTAAAATTAAAATTAAAATTAAAATTAAAATTAAAATTAAAATTAAATTAAAATTAAAATTAAAATTAAAATTAAAATTAAAATTAAAATTAAAATTAAAATTAAAATTAAAATTAAAATTAAAATTAAAATTAAAATTAAAATTAAAATTAAAATTAAAATTAAAATTAAAATTAAAATTAAAATTAAAATTAAAATTAAAATTAAAATTAAAATTAAAATTAAAATTAAAATTAAAATTAAAATTAAAATTAAAATTAAAATTAAAATTAAAATTAAAATTAAAATTAAAATTAAAATTAAAATTAAAATTAAAATTAAAATTAAAATTAAAATTAAAATTAAAATTAAAATTAAAATTAAAATTAAAATTAAAATTAAAATTAAAATTAAAATTAAAATTAAAATTAAAATTAAAATTAAAATTAAAATTAAAATTAAAATTAAAATTAAAATTAAAATTAAAATTAAAATTAAAATTAAAATTAAAATTAAAATTAAAATTAAAATTAAAATTAAAATTAAAATTAAAATTAAAATTAAAATTAAAATTAAAATTAAAATTAAAATTAAAATTAAAATTAAAATTAAAATTAAAATTAAAATTAAAATTAAAATTAAAATTAAAATTAAAATTAAAATTAAAATTAAAATTAAAATTAAAATTAAAATTAAAATTAAAATTAAAATTAAAATTAAAATTAAAATTAAAATTAAAATTAAAATTAAAATTAAAATTAAAATTAAAATTAAAATTAAAATTAAAATTAAAATTAAAATTAAAATTAAAATTAAAATTAAAATTAAAATTAAAATTAAAATTAAAATTAAAATTAAAATTAAAATTAAAATTAAAATTAAAATTAAAATTAAAATTAAAATTAAAATTAAAATTAAAATTAAAATTAAAATTAAAATTAAAATTAAAATTAAAATTAAAATTAAAATTAAAATTAAAATTAAAATTAAAATTAAAATTAAAATTAAAATTAAAATTAAAATTAAAATTAAAATTAAAATTAAAATTAAAATTAAAATTAAAATTAAAATTAAAATTAAAATTAAAATTAAAATTAAAATTAAAATTAAAATTAAAATTAAAATTAAAATTAAAATTAAAATTAAAATTAAAATTAAAATTAAAATTAAAATTAAAATTAAAATTAAAATTAAAATTAAAATTAAAATTAAAATTAAAATTAAAATTAAAATTAAAATTAAAATTAAAATTAAAATTAAAATTAAAATTAAAATTAAAATTAAAATTAAAATTAAAATTAAAATTAAAATTAAAATTAAAATTAAAATTAAAATTAAAATTAAAATTAAAATTAAAATTAAAATTAAAATTAAAATTAAAATTAAAATTAAAATTAAAATTAAAATTAAAATTAAAATTAAAATTAAAATTAAAATTAAAATTAAAATTAAAATTAAAATTAAAATTAAAATTAAAATTAAAATTAAAATTAAAATTAAAATTAAAATTAAAATTAAAATTAAAATTAAAATTAAAATTAAAATTAAAATTAAAATTAAAATTAAAATTAAAATTAAAATTAAAATTAAAATTAAAATTAAAATTAAAATTAAAATTAAAATTAAAATTAAAATTAAAATTAAAATTAAAATTAAATTAAAATTAAAATTAAAATTAAAATTAAAATTAAAATTAAAATTAAAATTAAAATTAAAATTAAAATTAAAATTAAAATTAAAATTAAAATTAAAATTAAAATTAAAATTAAAATTAAAATTAAAATTAAAATTAAAATTAAAATTAAAATTAAAATTAAAATTAAAATTAAAATTAAAATTAAAATTAAATTAAAATTAAAATTAAAATTAAAATTAAAATTAAAATTAAAATTAAAATTAAAATTAAAATTAAAATTAAAATTAAAATTAAAATTAAAATTAAAATTAAAATTAAAATTAAAATTAAAATTAAAATTAAAATTAAAATTAAAATTAAAATTAAAATTAAAATTAAAATTAAAATTAAAATTAAAATTAAAATTAAAATTAAAATTAAAATTAAAATTAAAATTAAAATTAAAATTAAAATTAAAATTAAAATTAAAATTAAAATTAAAATTAAAATTAAAATTAAAATTAAATTAAAATTAAAATTAAAATTAAAATTAAAATTAAAATAAAAATTAAAATTAAAATTAAAATTAAAATTAAAATTAAAATTAAAATTAAAATTAAAATTAAAATTAAAATTAAAATTAAAATTAAAATTAAAATTAAAATTAAAATTAAAATTAAAATTAAAATTAAAATTAAAATTAAAATTAAAATTAAAATTAAAATTAAAATTAAAATTAAAATTAAAATTAAAATTAAAATTAAAATTAAAATTAAAATTAAAATTAAAATTAAAATTAAAATTAAAATTAAAATTAAAATTAAAATTAAAATTAAAATTAAAATTAAAATTAAAATTAAAATTAAAATTAAAATTAAAATTAAAATTAAAATTAAAATTAAAATTAAAATTAAAATTAAAATTAAAATTAAAATTAAAATTAAAAATTAAAATTAAAATTAAAATTAAAATTAAAATTAAAATTAAAATTAAAATTAAAATTAAAATTAAAATTAAAATTAAAATTAAAATTAAAATTAAAATTAAAATTAAAAATTAAAATTAAAATTAAAATTAAAATTAAAATTAAAATTAAAATTAAAATTAAAATTAAAATTAAAATTAAAATTAAAATTAAAATTAAAATTAAAATTAAAATTAAAATTAAAATTAAAATTAAAATTAAAATTAAAATTAAAATTAAAATTAAAATTAAAATTAAAATTAAAATTAAAATTAAAATTAAAATTAAAATTAAAATTAAAATTAAAATTAAAATTAAAATTAAAATTAAAATTAAAATTAAAATTAAAATTAAAATTAAAATTAAAATTAAAATTAAAATTAAAATTAAAATTAAAATTAAAATTAAAATTAAAATTAAAATTAAAATTAAAATTAAAATTAAAATTAAAATTAAAATTAAAATTAAAAATTAAAATTAAAATTAAAATTAAAATTAAAATTAAAATTAAAATTAAAATTAAAATTAAAATTAAAATTAAAATTAAAATTA